>LPNX010665759.1:687950-742499 GCA_001517045.1 Pseudotsuga menziesii
ACATGTGATCATTGTCTTTTACTTCTAAACTGAATAGTTTTAGCATTAGTTGAATAACTTCCATTTCAGAGTGTGAGTCTTACAGATCTTTTAACGTTTTTAGTGCTTCAAAACATGACTTTGCAGGCAATATGTCCTGGCTCACCTCTTCACTGACTGTGGCAGTGATTACCGCTAAAGCTTTCTTGTCTTTTGTTTTCCAAATGGCCTTCTCTTTCTCGGATTCTGGAGCTCCTGGGTCTCTGGTTATGGGCCCTCCAGCTTCTGTCTCTATTGTGGTGCCTTCGCAAATACCGTCCCAAAGGTCATTGTAGATGAAGGCAGATTTGATCTTCCTCCACCATTTTGGATAAGTGTCTTTGCTAGTGAGAGTGGCACCAACTACAGATGCTATAGATTGCATCTTCTGTGATTGAATCTTGCAACTAAAACAATAAGAGAAAAAGAAGAAAGAGTGAAGGTGCAGGTCTAAGTCTCTGCCACCTTCCTCAAGCTTTACAACGTCTTCAGAAAAGAGAAGCGCAACATGCACTTCTTCAAATCGAAAAGAAGAAAACGCAACACTTCTAGTAGTTTCACATTCTCCAAGTAGTCTTCAACAAAACAATGATCTCATATCCAAATGAAACAGATCTAGGTCTCGATGTATTCAAGACGCATCTCCACATAGATGAATACAATCGTGATCTTGTTCACTCACATTCAGGCTCATTCTTTACACGTTCCACCCACAGTATTCTGGTGGAGGAGAGCATCAGTTCTCAACTACAATTTTCAAGTAGTTGTGAGCAACTTCATGATAACACAAGGAATTCGCAGCAATCTTCACCGAGTTTGAGGAAAGGCGTGAATGTTCATCGCAACAATCTTCAATCACCGATCTTCCATAGACTCATGACAACCAAATAGAAAAATATCTTCAATCTTTATCAAAGAGGTCGCATTTTCTCCAAAATTTGCAGCCGCAAGTTGCAGCTCTCCAGGGATACTTCACAACAGTCTTCAATTCTCAAAATACAGCACTACGAGTTCTCAATACAAGAGATTATTCAAACAAAGAAGTCGCTTCTCTCATACAATATTATGGCTACCGGAAATAGCTTCACTCATGTATATACTCCTTTCAGCTTTCCCACAGAACTTATGCAGTCACAACCATTGAGTGTTACAGCAACGATCAGAATACTAGAAACTGAAGATCGCAATGGAAGCACGATCAGAATACTAGAAATTAAATATCGCAATACTAGAAACTGAAGATCGCAATGAAAGCACGATGGGGCTATGAGAAATATGAGTTGCAGCAGAGTGGTAACTCTCAAATGAGAAAATGAAGCGTTGATGCAAAATTAGGGTTAGGTATATAGCAGACTAATTCAAACGTTCTAGCAATGAACAATCAATGTGTAACAAATTGAGGAAATAATTAATAACACATTTCCCAATGGACTATTTCATACCCAAGACAACCATTCCTCAACACAGGCCTTGACTTGTCACGCACACAATGAATGCACTGGCAGGAGAGATGTACGGAATTATTGGCACCCAGGTTGTAGGAAAACACATGCAAATACAGACTGATGGGGCAGGAAGCCTGAAATAAATAAGTAGAAGGAATGATGAAGGTTTGGCAGCGAGACTGCCAGGACTGACAAGCATACAGGCAGGAGTTATGGTAAGCGCCCGCTCTGATACCACTGTCAGGTGAAATAACTCCCGAATTCTTATTATTTCTCCATAGAATGCCTTTATTTATACATTTACGATGACTCTTGGGATCACACATCCGAGAGTCTCTTCATATTCCTAATATTTACAATAACGTATAATTCCGACGGATTATATTCCAACACCAACAAGCATGAAAACAAATGAAAAATCAACAATCCTAACCTAGCTTTTGAATTCTTTCAATCAAACAAATTTTACCACAATTTTCAACCAGGAGCATTCAGATTCAAACAAGCAAGCCTGACAGTGCAGGGTTGAAAGCAAGCAAAACCCTACTTTTGCAAAAAATCACAAAAAACAAGTTCTGGAACAAGGCCTACCTGGCACCGCGTTGGAGGGGTCTTTGACAGGGCGGTTCTGGACGAGCACCGCTTCTGGATCATTGCACTCAGGCGGTGGCACCACTTATGGCTAACAGGGTTCAGGCGGTGGCACAACTTATGGCTAACAGGGTTCAGGTGGTGGCACCGCTTATTGCCTACAACACATGCGTGGTTCCCTGAATATATCCAAAACACAAGGAGAACGAGATTTCAAGTTAAAAATTGTTCATTCCAGGAGCATTCCAGTCTTTTGGAGATTATTCATTGAGATATCCACTTTGGAGATTTCTTACATGGTTCCACATCCTATTTTGAGGAGGTCGTTTCACATTTTGAGGAGATCTAGGAGGTCAAACCCTAGATCTAGGGTTTTACATATCACTTTTGGACCATTTCCTTGGAGCACCATCTCTTGGAGAGCCTTTGGAAGCTATATTGGGGACTTCTAATTGTTATCTTCTCTCACTTGATGGAGGCACCCTCCTTGGGCTTTTCCTCTTTTGGATATTGTACTTATGGCATTGACCAGGTTTTTCATGTACTATTTTATTATTGTTGGTTAGTAGTTGGAGTATTTTGGATTTGTTTATTCCATTCTAGGCTAGGTCTAGGATTTTATTACTTGTTTATTGTTGTGATGAGATAGAGTTACAACCTATAGGGTTGGCTCTCTCATTCATTCAGTATTGTTGGATTTTGGAGTTCTCTCTCTCTTGAGCTTAATTGATACATCTTTTCTTGGAGCAAATCTTGTTGTAAGGGTTCCCTTCTTGTTCATGTGTGGCACTTTGATCTTGTTTGCAGCTTCATGGTTGTAAGTTGTATTGGGTATTTACATTGCCATTTCTATGCTTTTTCTTGGGCCATTGAAAGAGTATTACTACCTCTTTAGAGAAAGGAGTTTTAAGTTAATCTTTATTTTATTCTTTCTTTGTATGTTTCTTTATACAAGATAAGATAAGAAAAGATAAGATAAGATAATTTTATTAATATCCAATGAATGACCACTAAATTAGGTCAATGGGACTAGATGATACATCTAGTATGAGTAGAATGTGGGAGTGCAAATGCAACTCCTAGAAAATGTAGAAACTGAAATAAAATAAGATAAACTAAAGATACAAGTAGTGGTAAGGCCTCATAGACATGTATAAAACTATATCAAAGGTATGGGATGCAAAATACAAAGTGAGTGAGTTCGTCCAAGGTTGGACAAATCAAACCACTCAAAAACCTGTCGAGTCAGAGGAAGAACGTGAGAGAGAGATGAATATGGATAGAGTGATGTTAGGATCTCCTAGGTCTAATGGTCGAGGGCGAGGGGGGTGAACGGGGCACCTTCTCAATGGCGTTGCCGAGGCTCCTCGGAGCCATCAAGATGTCTGATTGTATGATCCTAGGGGGGTTGTAGGAGTGAGGGATACTCCTAACATCTGAGGGTGAAGGAAATAAAATCTAGATATACTGTTGGCTACCCTGCCGGGGCTGGGAGGAAGTCTATCGTGTGGGTAGCACCTTTCTCTAGATCTATCTGGGTCTACTCTGGCACTGTGAGAATGAGTGGATTGGTGTATAGCTCAGCAACTCTGAACCGGTCTCGATAAAATCGATCAGTCTCCTAGAAGGGGAGGATGAGTGGAGACTCGAGGTCTCACCACTCTATTGTTGGAGGTACTTTGGGACTCTACTTGCTGCGTGTTGCTCGGATTCGACGGATTAACACTAAAATAAGAGGTTATCGTCCTGGTCCTCCCAAGATGGGGTGAGGTGTGTAGGAACTAGGACATGTGGTTGAATATTTTCCTAATGAAGAGGGCAGGGCATCACTTGTCTTAATGTTGGAAAAAGGTAGAGAGGGATCCCCTTGAGTCTCTATAGAGGCAATGATATTGTCCTATGATCTCATAGTATAAAGGCACCTAAATATGAGCTGCATCTCTATCTCTGGCTCCTGTAAGTGGCACACTTGGCAGATCCTATCAGATCGTGGTAGATGGTGGTCTGTATCCACTCGAAGTCGATGAGAATTGACCCGAAGCTGTCCGAAGGGAATCTTGAGTGAGTGCATCCAATGTTTGCACATGTAATGGGGGTCGAATGATAATGCCATCATGCATCTCTAGGAAGTGCTCAAGGTAGAAGGACATCCTTGGGCCCAAGCTCGTTGGAGGTGATGTCCAAGACTCAAGTAACGTAAATGTTTAATCAGTAGATATCCTCTTTGATGGACTGGTTTAGTACCTTTCTATGTGGCAAGAGATGGCTTGACGCATCTAGGGAGAATTTGAACGAGGGAAGGTGCTTTGGAGAGATGGTCATCGACTGGAGAAACCGAGATGCCTATAAGAACCAACCACGTGCACGACCCGTGAGATGCTCTGAAGCGAGAGGCTCCAAGGAGCAAAGTGCAAGGTAGGGATACCTCTTTCTCCCGGTGGCTGAGTCTCTAAAAGATCTGACTTTATGAAGGAAAGAGACCAAACAGAAGATGACCTTAAGGTAGTAGGGGTGGACGTTGAACTCTGCCTGAATAATAGGATGCATAACATTACACTTGCATCAAATGATGCACCTGAGATGTAGAGTTTGAATTCTCTCTGTCTGGTTCCAGTCTTCCTGTGCCAAGCTTGGTCCCCAAATCTTAGAAGCATAGAGAACCGCGGGTCTAATAATCGCTTCCGTGATATAGAGTTCAGACAAGATGTCCTAATATTGGTTTTGGAAGCATTGTCTCTTGATGAATGCTAAGGAACCATATGCTTTGTTGAGCCAAGGTTGGAGGGTCTGTAGCATGCCAAAACGAGGCCCTGTGAACTGTGTTAGACACACAAAAGTACACTGAGAGGGGGGGCGAATCAGTGTACTAGCACTTTAATCCAATTTTAACTTTCTTAACACTTAAACAGAGATCATCATAAGTACATCAACATCAATCAATCATATAGATAACACGAGGTACTTCATAAGATACATTTGTAATCTTTATTATATCCAATTTGATATGTTTACATTGAAAGGCCACAACCTTGGGGTTTGTACCAGCTTCAACTGATTCAAGAGCACCAACTCCTATTCCAAGACCCATCTTGGTTATTTTTCAGGTCCAACTGAGAAATGGGGTTGCAAGATGCAGCTTGCAATTACAATTTTTTTTGTCTAGTTACAACATCTGTCAATCACTTGTCCACTTCTAATAATGTCATGCCACTTTGTCATGTCAATTTGATTATCTCAGTCAAAGCTGCCATCAATTTCTTTTGTTGTTTCATGTCATCAATCTGATCATTATCATGCCAAACTGCTCATACCTTCACAGACTGTTCACATAATCAAAGTCTGATCAGCTTATACGCTGTCTGCTCATATCCTCTACAGTTATAAACTTATATCGGATCATCGATAAATTCTTCTCATCCATTGCTCATGTCAAAAGCATCAAAATACATCCCGAGCATCACTGCTGCTCATGTATATTGTTCTTATCATTTATCAATATGATTTTTACATCCATAACCAGATTACATGTCTCATCATCTTACTGCAGCTGTCACAGTCCCCTATCCATCAAATTTCCTCAGAGATTATGCACCCAAATTTTAGAGTAACCACATATTCACCACTGAATTCACCTCTGCATCTCTCTGAGTAGTATGCATATCGCGTGTATTTGTTGCGTTCATCCTCTGTTTCTCTTGTTGCCCAACGAACTGTCAACTAATCCGTGGAGACTGGGGAGAGCTCCATTAGTAATTTCTTGAATAGCCACTCAAGAGGACTGACTGGTGCAAGACTGAATTTGGGGCCAGCATGGTTCCTATAATTTTATATTTTGCTGAGTTATGGTGATCTTGGGCCATAGGACTGGGACTTTATTTGGAAGGCATATGAACTTAGGCTAAAGAGATTGAGCGGTCTTGCATCAGGCCACAAGGACCCTTTGTTTTACAATGGTATACTACTATACGTTCATGTCTATTAATGTCTGCTCATATCACCAGTGTATGGCTGCTGCAACTTATAACTTCTGTCATCAATTCAATCTCAGTTTGAGACTTCAGTATACACCCAGAATCTGAGAGAAAAACAATCTTCTAAAGGTCTGTGTCTGTATCTTTCTTTAACACCTGAATTTCCTCATTCCTCAGACCCGAAAAACAGAGAATAAAAAAACTTTATTAAAACAGCAGCTGCCTCTGTTTACTCACTCCAAAATCAGAGGATACAACTGAAAATTCAAGATAACAAAGAGCTCAGACTTGTAAAAATATCAGACTTCAAAAACAAAACTTATGTCTGCGACTTCCTCAGATCTGCATTAGTTTGCTGCCTCAGTGATCTCAAGACCCAAAAATCAGAGCTCCAATTTCCCCATCGAATCCGCACCACACCCATTTTGAATGATCTTTCACTTATATTTATACTCGTTCCAACGTGAAAAATAAATCTGGGCCGACCTTTCAAAATTTTATTTTTAACTTGAACTTTATTTTTATTTGAGCTGACTTGGTTGTTCAACTTGTATATAATAAAATATTTAAAAACACTTACGAGCCGACTTCACCATTTAGAATTGGTTACAATATTTCACAGATAAAGAGCTCATCAAGGTCTTCATTGTATCTATTTCTCCAACAACTTTGTGGCCTTCATCTTCCATACATCAAACCTTCACTTGCATTTCCAAGAGATTTTCCTACATCATCAACACTATGTCATCAAGTTACAAAGCACTCCATAATGGTCTTCAAGCCACACCAAGGGTTCCATAACCCCATCAACCCTCAAATGACCACATAATGGGTCATTTGCCCTTCTTGCCAAACTATCATGTCCTTCTAGCCATATTCTTCTTGCCATGTCACATATTCTTCTTACCATGTCATCTAATGCCCATATCATCAATATTTGACTTCCTTTGTCATTAATGGTTTTTCATCAATGACAACCTATCCTCATCAAACTGTACTCCCAGGTAAATGTAAGATGTGGTGATCTTGATGTCTTCCCCTGGAAATAAAGATGTAGGTTTTAAGAGAGCCCTTTGATGCATTGAAGACCATAACCTTGGTTTTACTTAGGTTGACCGTCAATTGTGAAAGGTCACAAACGCTGGACAAGGTGTCAATTTGTCTCTGTAGGTTCTCAAGAGTAGAGGCCAACAACACCAAGTGATTTGCAAAAAGAAAAAAGGAGATCAATACCTGATGTAGAAGGCAACCATAACCCACTTGGATGTGCTCTTGGAGGAAAGACTAGCTCGTCAATGTAGATCTCGAAGAGGGTTGGTGAGAGGGGGCACCCTTGCTTTACTCCAATGGTAGTGTGGATGAGGTCAGAAAGGCCATGTGCCATCCCGAGGGGCCCCACCATTGACTTGTATAGTCTAATGATGGTTTCCAGGGGAGTCTTTGATATGCTAATGTCGTAGAGTCTCTTGACTAATGCATCCCTCGACATTGTGTCAAATGCTTTTCAAAAGTCTACAAAGTAACTATAAACTTTCGAAGAGCGATGTCGGGGCTCCTCAATAATGGCTCGGAGTGTGAAGATGTGACCAATCGTCTTGTATTTCGGTTGGAAACCAACTTTCCCTCTATCCCTGAGATATCAACTCTCTAGCTTGTTAGAAAGCTACTGGTGTAAGATTGTGGCATAGAGCTTGGAGAATGTATGGCCCGCCATGATAGTCTGGTAGTTGTTTGGATTTGCACTACTCGATTTGTGGATTGGATGAATAATGTGTCTTGCCTAGGAAAGGGGGAAGTTAAAACAAACGACATGGTTAAATAAATCAAGAATATAGGACTGAAGAAACTAGATGCCATGTTTGAAGAATTCGGCTTATTACAATGAGAATGCTGCTTGTATAAATACCCATGATGGGTGCCCTTTCATAAAGAGACATAACCTTTCATCAAGGTGTCTCTTCGTTAAGAATTAGTTATTTAATTATTAGTAGTTATTAATGTTTATTTATATATTTTGTTCATTACATTGCCTCTCCCTTAGAATTGCTTTGTTCTCAAAGCACAATTATGGAAGACTTTATCCCTTGTTCTTGCTCGTAATGCTTTCTCATGACATTGTGTGTTGGTAGTTGCAACACTTGATAAAATAAGACAATACGTTCTTTTAAACTTTGTGTGGAAATGTTGCGTCATTTGTCAAGTCGTCCATCCGAGATCTACCTTTAACGGAATTGTTTGCGAATCGATTGTCGGGAGTTGTCGTTTTTGTCTTTTCTCTTTGTAGAAATAATACTTGTAATTTTCCTTTTGATCTTGTCGTCTGTCATAACGACTCTTGTGATTTGGATAGAAATACGGAACTCGAATCACTTGTGAAGCGTTTATTGGAACTTCAGCTTTTGGTGCTTCTAATGATTTTTGTAATTGTTTTTCGGAACCATTTTCTGTGGATGCTTGTAGCGACGTGACAATAAGATTGTTCTTTTGAGCCTTGACGAGCTTTGTATTCTTCCTATTATCACCAACCTTGTAGTTGCCTATGTGATATGGATCTAGGATGGACGGTAGAGGGACAAGCAACTAAGGAGGTGAAACCAAGATTGCCTTGACTCCCAAATAGATGGTTGTCACGTCAATCGAGGCAGTCTTCACTTTATGTTATCTTAGCCCAAGACAACAATGGGGGAGACCCAGATCTGCTCCCGACAAGAGAGATCCGACCTAGACACTAGATCAGATCAAATGAACTTGAGGTACGTAAGGTGTAAGGTGATGGAAACCCTAGATCTATGGATGACGTCACTAGGTGAACCAAGGCTTTGGATTAGGGTTTAGGAGATATGAGATTTGATCCAAGTTGGGACACAGATGACCTATGAGGTAAATACTAGATCTAGGGTTAAGGTACTAGAAGGAGGTGAAGATATCCACTGCCTTGGGAAACGTAACCAATGCAGAGAGGGAAAGAACAGGACTGGGGCTATCTAGTACCAATGGATAGACTCGTATGAAGGTATGACAATGTGAAAGCACCCGAGCCACCAGGAAAAGGTCAAAACACAAGAGAACGAGGCAAAAGAGGGGGTAGTGCTAGGGTTGAAGATCAGTGCCTTTCAGATCTATGCCAAATGGGTCACTTTTTGCTTAGCGTTGAGGAAGATTCTCCTAGGGTATGACCTGATCTACAAAACCCATAAATGGTTTGTCGGAAATTCAAGTGGATTGAGCCATCATATTTTTGGTTTTTTTTATTATTTAGGGTTTTTAAAGTAAAAATGGAAATACGGATACCAATGGATTGAGATCTTGGAAGAGAAGAACTAACCTGTAGATCTTACCTGGAAAACCTTGTAGATGCCTTGATGATCCCTGCTATCCCGATCAATTTGAGAAGATTTGAGTGAGTTCTATGCTCAACGTTTTTCCCCAAGAAGCCATTGCGCCCTCTCTCTTGCACAACAAACGTCAACCATATCAGATTTGCTGCATCATGAGAAAAAAGCAAAAGCTACATTAAAATAGCAAGATGAAATCACAGATCGCATTGATGCTAATGAAAACCCCCTAATACAAAACACATCCAAGCCAAGCGAGTTGAGGCAACCCTGCAAAAGCGCCCAAGTTGAAGTTGCCCTCCTGTAGACAAGACAATGTTTCTCGAAAAATATATAGATCTCAAAACAAATACCCAAATGCTAGGGAGCAAAAGATTTTCCAATCACCATCAAAGAACACCAGATGTAAAGGATCCAAAAATATCCAGAAGAAAAGTTTTTCTATTATCCAGATTCAAGAGCCAAAGACCTCTTACAAATGAGAAGCTCTCTCCTTTAAATAGGACTGAGAGAACCAAAATCCTAACCACTTTTCAAATGGGTGGCTAAGATTAAAAGATACAAATGTTCTAATCAATGGTTGAAATGAGCTCAACATACAATACATGGATCAATGCCATAATATAATATAAAAGTGGACTAAATCACCTTAGGAGAGGGGATCCCACTCAACAAAAAATAAATGAAGCACACGGTGGGTCCAAGGAGTGTTAACTAACTCTCTTTGGGTGTCCCCATGGCACAATAAAAATAATATATTTTTTTAAATGTGAAATTTTGTCTCCTTGAGGAAATCGTCAGCCTCCAAAAGCTCCAGAAAATAATATAATATGCCCGAAAAATAGATGTGGGCCCATCCAAGTGCTGCAACTGCTGGAGAAGAAGTGGAAGACATCACTCTCGTCATCAAAACTCATATCATGCCATTTCCTTGCCTCAGTAGCCCAAATCGAATTCTTCAGTAGCCATTTTAATATTTTTTTATCTGCCTCAGGAAATGTGAAGTGCAAAAAAATGCCTCCTAGGGTGTTTGCGTTATCCAACTGAGCCCACTAGGCTCTTTAGGAGGGGGGTAATATGGTACAATCAAGTGGCTGGACCCCCTATCCCTCATACAACGCCCTAGGAGATCCAGAAAAGATATCTCCGTGCTCAGACAGGCCATCAAGCATGGCAAAACTGCACTAGAAGGGTACACTGAGCCAAATCATCTCTGCAAGTGCCCGGAATTGAAAGTAAGCTGTCTCACTTGACTCAGAGAGTCCAAATCCATATAAGGTGTATACTCATACCCCCTCTAGGTCTCTGTATGAACATCCACACCATCTAGATAGACAAAATAATAATCTGTAAATGACCATATAACTAGTAATATAACTCGGGCTAGCATCCATCTACTGCAAGTGTTCACAAGTCAAGACATGCTCTACAAATCATTCAAATAACACTTATAACAAGTAGTAATCATTTCATTGGCGATCTACCAACACCATATAAAGGATTTCATTTATTAACTATAACTCAAACTAGACTTTCAAGACCATACTCACTTCATAGTTGTAATCATTTTGCTAGTGAAGGGTGAGGGCTAGAATTCACAAGGCTAGGGCAAATGGTGACTACCAGCTTGACATTGTGACACTTCGGATATGGAAAGGGGATACTCACTCTAGCATATGACAGACAAGCAACAACACAGGGGATGGCAGTGTCTCACAAATGGGTGAGTTACTTCAGAGGTGCTTATTCATCTTGAAGTAATTTCTCACAGGGGATGACGTAATTTCTGATTATGATCTCTTAAACGAGAGATCTCTTCATCTCATTCTTGTATGTCCTTGTCGAATTTATTTCTTGCAATTTCAAATTCCTTAGTTTGTTTGGACTCCCAAATACGATCTTTCAATTTGGTATTTATTAAATCATTAAAATACTTCTCCTTGTCATTTTTAGATTGTAATTTTTGATTGCTTTCCTTGTAGTATCCTAATTTTCTTTCTAGTTTCTGTGATTGCAACTGTGAGTTACCTTGATCGTGTTTCATAATAAGATATTTACTACATATTGAGCAAGAGCGATTGCCATTCTTAAAAACTGTCGAATATTGGAATTCCATCTCGCAATAGGGACACTTAGTCCAAAATTTAGATTTATATATGGAATCCATATATACAAGGCTTCAATATCTTTTGAGACTTGATTTCTGCTCTTTTTTTTTTGTCTTCCTTAACTTCGATTTCTATGACGATAGATAGTTATCCTTTGACTTTGACTTCTTCGATTTGTCTTCTTCCCTTTTACTTTTTGCGACGCAATCCTCCTTGATTTTGATTTTTTTTTCCAATAGTTATTATTAAAAATAATAACTATATCTATAATAATGGCAATATATTAATAAGTTAAATAACCTAGGGATGGCATGAAGAGGGGGAAGAGGGGGTGCAGGTTAGGGGTTGTCTAGGGATGTCATAAAGGGAGGTTGTGTGAGAAAAGATGATTTGGGGGTCAAGATCAGGCAAGATGGTGTCATGGTGTGGTGGCAAGATGCTCGCTTTTTATGAGAGTTATGTGTTGTATCTTTACCTTGATTTAGATTGTGCAACCTTAAGTTTTTATTTATAGAGTGCAACCCCAAGAGCTTGAAAGGAAGGGGATTCTTCATTCGACTCAACCTTAGTTCACCTTCAACTTCATCAAGTAGGGTTTGGGTTAGCTCATGCAATTCTATTCTCTTGGTGACATTAAGTAAGGCTCTCTTAGTTGGTGACTCTTTGACTCCATTTGCCCTTGATTGGATTGACACTAGTCCTTGGAGTGGTCTCTTTTATCTTTCCATCACTTCTTTTATTTCCAATACTACAAAAAAGGCAAACATTTTGTCAGAGATACTCTTCACAATACCTTGTACTTCATTGTTATATCCCTTATAATCCTATCTTAGGGAAGCCTCCAAAAGTTAAAAAAGGGTTGGTGTGGTGACATTTGCCTGTGCTCTTGACTTTCCCTTGGGTGCATTGCTTCTTTTGGACTTTAATCATTCATGCTGGTTTGGGTGGTAACATAGAAGATGCTGACATGCGCCTCACTGGGGAGTAACTGATAGCATTGGACGGTGTTATCACCCGGAAATGCCTCGGAAATGCCTTCATAAAAAAGAACCAAAGGTGTCTAGATTGTTGAATTTTTAGCATTAGCATAAACTTTAAAAATTTGCAAATGAACTTAAACAAATCAACAGTACAGTAAAAACACATTCATCACATCAGCACACATGGACACAATATTTTTCACTGGGGAAACCATCAAAGAACAAAAACCCAAAACGCATTAATAGCTCATCTAGTGAATGAGATGACTTAGAAAATTCTTCAAAAAGTTCCTCAATTCCAGATCTGGAATTTAGCCATAATACTGTAAAATTTATTAGTAAAAATTAGACTGATAATTTTACCCACAATTTCTAGAATTACAAAATTTCTCAAATTAGGGCTTTTTCAAAAAACAAACATTTTCTCTCTCCTGTCTGCAAAAATCACACTGTCCATGTCAGATCTAAAAAATACCTGGCTTGCTGTACCTTGCTTCTGTACAGCTGTACGACCGTACGGATCCGTACAGATCTGTACGGCTGCCCGTTGACTGTTTTAGGCTTCTCGTTGACTGTTCTGCTGCTCGATATGCTCGGCTTGTCTTTTCTTTCTGCCCGGAGAGAGAAAGATGGACAGCCCGTGAGGAGAGAGAAAGGGAAAAGATGGCTGCCCGGAAAAAAGAGGAAAACTGCCCCAAAAACGAAATGCTGAAGGGGCTGTTCACAAAGTGCTGAAGATTGATTTTATGATAAAAACCCTAGCTGAGGGTTTGCTGGAAATGAATGCCCTAGTTGAGGCAAAAACAATCTTCAAGAAGACTTTAGTAAAATAGCAGCATCACCTGTGAGAGAAAACTTGTGTGTTGTAAATGAGAAGACTTGATCTTCTTTTATAGCCTTTGTTCACCTGTAAGTGGACAAGATTAGGAAAAATAAAAATAATAATATTTTTATTCTTTTCCTAATTTCACTTTCACCTTTACCAAAAAATGTACTTTTATTTTTCCTTTAACTTTTACCTCAAGTCTTTATTTAATTTTGATTCCACATGTGGTCCTTTTCCTATGGTACAAAAGTCTTTATTTAAATTGACTTTTGACTTTGACCTTTTTCCAAGTGCCCTTGTGGTCATTACTTGTGGTACCTTTTTTATTTCAAAAGTACATCATCATAAACCAAGAGAGTTATTAATGCTTTTACCTCACACACTGTGTGACACCTAGATATGGTACTAGGGTAACTTAACCAAGGGTAGCTTATCCTTGGAGAAGCACACCAAGCCCATAGATCAAGGGTCAAAGTGCCACACACATGCCCAGACCCAGTCTAGGGCTTACAATGTCTTCATTTTCCAAGAGAATGGCTACTCAGAACTAAGCTGAGTCTACTAGTTTGAGACTGGTCTACATCTTGGTCTTAAACCAGATGTCTACTCAATACAAGGTTGAGTCTACCCAGGGCAGATCTGGGTCTATATCATGGTCCCAGACCAGATATCTAGCATTCAACAGAATGGTCACTCAACACTGGGTTGAGTCTTCACCGTGGTCTCGGACCAGGTGGTCCCATTCTCCGAAGAGAAGGGCTATCGATGCTGCTCAGAAAAATCAACATAGATAAGTCAAGGGAAAGTGCCAATGTGACCTCACATGATCCCTCTCATTTCAGGTTAGTGATTTGCTAGCTTCTAGATGATTCAAGGATTCAATTATGAACTTTTGGGGGTATGCAAAATCTCAAATCTGCAATAAGAGTTTGCTGTTCTGCACTAAAAGCTCAGAAATCTGCAAATTATTCTTCAAACAAGCAAGCATAAATTTCAAATTTATGATTAAGTTATGCTAAAACAAGTCAGAGATTTCATAAATTCGCTGTAGTTTCCCCTTGTTTCTGCATTAAAAGTTGCAGAACAGTGAACTAAAGTTTCCTAAAAGGCAAGAAAAACATTTAAAACCAATGTTTTACTAATGGCTTTAGGTATTCCCCTCACAGATCTGCAGTTAAGTCTGAAAAACACAATAATATTCAATGTATATTGCCTTAAAATGCTTAAAAATCAACTATGTTTAGTAGGTGACTGATGCCTCATCCTTGGTTACTGGAGTGAATGACATAGAGAATTTTTGAGGCAAACAAATTATTGAATCTTACAAGTCCATGTACCTTAAAAGTAAATATTTAAACATGAAGAGCTGTGCAAACTAGATAGAATTCTTACACACAAGTACACTTGTATTGGTTGCAAAAAGATGTTGATTGGATCTTCATTACTCTAAGTTGTAGAAAGAACAAAGTCCCAAGCAAGTTGGACACAAATTAACACAGTCAAGGATTTTGAGGGAAAGAACTGATCATGTCAAGACTTCTACAATCTCCTCACACCACTAGGAGTATAACTGTTGAGAATGATGTAATATCCACATCTTTTGAGACATCTTGTATTATGTGTTAGTTGTTAGGGTTTCATATCTGTGTGCAGTAAATGTTACCACAAGCTAAAATAATTACATGGTATCAGAGTATGTTTTCTGAAACCTTCTAGTAATTCATATATGTATAGTAAAGTGTACTGAGGATATGGTGTTGATGGAAGGTTTCAAGGGTCGGATGCCTGAGATCTGTGCTTGAGAAAAGCACTGTGGACCTGCGACATCTTGTTTTAAACTTTTAGGTTGCTGATATTTATTTTCTAGCAGTGTGTTCCAGGAGTGGCAGTTTGACTACCTTCAGTCTCAGATATGGACCAAACTTACTCTAATATTCTCTAAAACATATAGATATAGGCCAAACTTACATCAAGAGAAAATTCTGATCCTGAACAAACATCTACTGGAAGTTAGTCAGGAACTGTATTGTCGAGATAGTTTCATTGCTTGGAATTTTGCTTTCTCAATGATTAATATGGTGAATTTATTTTTTGGTGGTTGGACATAATAACTGTCACTCATCTCTTTAATCAGATCTATTTTCTTGTGGTAGGTTCAATGAGAAGATTGAAAGACTTGCTAGCCCAACCTGATAATCAAATTTGTGCAGACTGTGGTTCTCCAGATCCAAGATGGGCGTATGTATTTTATTATCCCACTGTATTCTTAAATTTTCTAGAAATAGCTAATCTGTATTGGAATATCTTAAACTGCAAAAATATACACCTTTATAAATCATTTTATAAATTTATTTCAACAAACCTCTAATATCCACATCATTGTTTAATATAGCTTTTTATTGTAGAAATCCTTGGATGATATTGCTCTATTTTTATATAACAAACAAAAGGCTAGCAGGTCCTCTTGTTGTTTGATTTCAGAAGTAGAAGGATCAACTAAAAGGAGGTCCAAAATACAGGAAATAAAACAAAGTAATCAAAGAACCTATGTAAAGGAAGACCAAGTTGGATTGGAAAATGGATATAAATGTGAATGCTAATTTTCTCATCACAGTTCTGATCTACAATCTCAATCATTTACTCCCAACAATTAAATACATTCACCATTAACTGCTGAAAATAATAATTGCAAATACACTGGAATATAACTTTTATGCAGGGAAATGTAAACAGTAAATAACCACATTCAACCAGTCATTTTAACCTATGTTGCATGAGTTTCCGGAACATGGGAACGTTGGGAACGCGGGTACGAGTGTCTGATACGGCTAGAAGTTTCCCCTAAATTTATAGGAAACAGCGGGTTGGGAGCGGTAATAATATATATTAAAAATTATAAAAAATAATATAATTAAAAAACAAAATTAAACGTATGGCATGCTATTTAAGGATTGTATTATAAAATTAAAATATCATGCACATTATAATTCATTGATAAAGGAATCCATACCACATAATACCATTTTTATCCTTCAATAAAATTAAAATACCATAAAGCATAATATTAAAAATGCTGAAAGTAATACACAGTTCAAAATTTGGCAAAAATGCCTAAGTACTACATAGTCCAAAAGTTCCCAAAGGCCAAGGCCCAAAATATATCACGAGTTACAATGAAGATGATCATAAAGCGTGATCTTCAACAACAAGGCTATCCATATAAGCTTGAGCTTCACTAGGCATTGCACCTCTATGGTCACCGCCATCATCATCATCATCACCAACAATAGATGCAATGCCATCTAAGGGTATGCCAACCAAACCTGCATTTGGTGGAGGATTATCCTCATCATCATCAATTTGAGCAGCATCTTCAACACCCACATCCCACCATGCTGCAGGGCCCTCTAAATACTCAGGTAGTTTCCTGAAAAAAAGTCGAAGACTACTGTGCACATAAACCAATTTCTCTGCTCTCTTAGAAGTAAGTCTATTCCTCTTAATAGAGTGGATGAAACTATAAGTAGACCAATTCCTTTCAATTGCTGATGAACTGGAAACTTGAGATAGCAAGCGTGAAGCAAGTTGTCGAAGCTCTTGGACATCCCCCCCATACATTCTCCACCATCCTATGGGATTCTTTTGTGCATAAATCTTGATGTCCTGCCTTGCATCTTGAGTGAATGCAGAGGGACTTAAGGTTCCAAAATCAATAAATTGCCCACACAACACATTTGCTTCATCTGGGGTATACATCTTGTTTAAGCCATCAAGAAAGCCATGTTTCACCTCTTCATCATCAATGGGTAGAACTCTGTTTGGTCTCTCCATATACCACTTTGGATTAAGGGCATATGCAGCTATGTGAAGAGAGGTATTGAGTTTGTTCCATCTCTTCTCTATTATCTTATGGTTTTCTTGGAAAAATTCCAAAGAAGGGTTTCTATGACAAATTACATTCCTTACCTTTCCTACCATACAATCCATACATTCATATATTTCCCCAAGATTAGTGGAATCAAAATCTGCATACCATATCAACTCCACAATTGGAGATGTAAAAGAAACAATATACTTACACCCACACCACCAATCCTCATTAAGAAGCATATCTTTTATCTTCTTTGCTTGAGTTGATTTAGACTTGGACCATGAATTCCACTCTTCTGCAATGACAGTGGCTTGTAAGGGTGCATACACCTCAACCATACGCTCAAGAAGAATGAAGTATGTTGCCTACCTTGTTTCAGCATGCTTCAAAAACTGTTTCCGTGATTTCATCCTGTAGATTGCCAACGAGGCATGGTGGTTGCAAATGAACATTTGTGCCTATCTTGCCTCTAAAATGATTTTTGAAATCCAAGATATTTTACCAATGTCTTTGATGACATTGTTAAGAGCATGTACACAACAAGGAGTCCAAAAGATATGCTTGTATCGACTTTGGACCATCAATTCATCTGCTTTGCAAACAGGCGCTGCATCTGTGATAATGTGTACAACATTTGAAGGACCAATCTCATCAATTGCATCCTTTAACACTTCAAACACGAAAGTAGCATCTTTCAATTTTCCACTACAATCAATTGCTCTTAAGAAGTAGGGCCATGCAGGAGATGTAACAATAATATTCAACAATGGCCTATGTTGATTGTCTGTCCAACCGTCCATGACTATTGAACACCCTGAATAAGTCCATGATTGTTTGAGGTCCGCCATACGCCCCTCTATTCTTGTCACCCCCTTGTCTAACAATGATGTCCTCATTTTGTTGTAACCTGGGGGTGTATATCCTTGCCCAACAGCTAAGATTTTTTTCACCACTTCCTTGTAATATGGTGAACGGGTGGCATTAAATGAAATCCCATTTGCCATGAAAAAATCAGGGACATCATCGCCAGCCTCATCCCTATGTACAACGTTGTAGATTTTACGAATTTGTTCAACAACAGCAACACTAGCAGACTTGTTCCTCTCAAGAGTAGAACCCGCTTGAGACTCAACTTGGTTTAGTTGACTTTGATTCATTGAATCTTGGACATCATTGGAGGATGATAAAACCATAGGTATCTTAAAAGGACGATCATTGTTTAAGTCAGTTTCACAGACACCTATGGCACCCATGTGAAGCTTGGTCAACTCCATTCTTCTTTCAACATTACATGTACAACCCTTAACCTTATCACCAGCTATGCACAAAAGATGATGCCACACTTTAGTATAGCTCTTTTTAAATGCATGATTGCACAACATGCACATCCATTCTTCACAACCCCCGCTGTTCTTTTTCTTATGTTGAGTAATTTTCTTCACAATTTTAACAAGGGTTTCTTGGGGCTGTTCTTTGGCTTGGGCTTTCAACTGGACTTGGAGTGGAATTAGTGTCTTGCTCACTAGATGGTATGCTCCCACTCTCCATGACTTCCCTGAATAGTAAACAATATAGCCTGTTTAAAATTTAGTTTGATGACAAATGTGCATAGTTAAAAGTTAAAAGTTAAAACAAATTGAAAATTAATTATTGAGATATGAAAAGTGAAAAATAAAAAATGTATGCAACATTGAATCTGATTTATAATTTATTTATTGAAAAGTGTGTTCATTTATACATGCTAGATTGAAATAAATGATCAATGAACATAAACCTATAAAATCATAAATCATACCTATATAGTAATAGTAAATATAGTATAACTTAAAAAATTTAAAAGTGTGATCTGTTTTAAGATTTTAATTAATATGGAATTTGAATGAAAGATTTATAAAAGTAAAGTTGTAAAGTGAAAGTTGGCATTGGAGATTGAACATAATAGAAACATAATTGCTAAACTTATTTGTAACTAAGCTATATATATATATAGCTTATATGATTTTATTGTATCTTTGCTTGTTTGAATATTTAATAAAAATTAAAATGATTCAATGAACCATTAAATAATATTATTTTGATTTTTGTGTATATACTCAAAATTTAAAATTGTAATAAGTTATAGCAAGAAAAATAAAAACATGCAATTTAAAAAAAATGCAATTGACATAATAAAAATTCTAAATTAAAATAGCTAATTAACATTGTGATTGATATAACTAATTAATTATAAAAATAAATTACAATTGTTATCATAATCTCAAATGCAATTAATTCATTCATAAAAATTAAATTTTCTAAAATGATAAAATAAACTAGTAGAAATTAAAACAATAAAATGTAAATTAAAATTATTTAATTGTAACATTACTTTATTGAATAAGAAATTAAAATAATAATAATAACATTTGCAATAAGTAGAAATATTTAAAAATTAATATACATTATCATTCATGTAAGAAAAAACAAATATTATTTAAATTAATAATTTCTAAAATTATAAATGCAGCCGTATGCATGCATTGCCATTCACTTAGTAAAAAGTTTAAAAAGCTAAAAACATAATTTAATAATTTATAACCATTCACTTAATAAAAAAATCTAAAAAGTTAAAAACATAATTTAATAGTTTATAAAATTATAAATTGAATATTAAATTTAAAAAATTAAAAGGAAACTTTAAAATAAATTAATAATAAACTTAAAAACTTTAAAAGATAAACCATTGATTGATAAATTAAAATAACTTAATAAATAATAAAAACAAAACATATATTAATAATTATATAAACCATGGACCATTGTTATATAATAAATTGAAAAATTAAAACTTAAAACTAGTTAAAATTTCAAATTAATTATAATACCTTGAAGCCCATAGTCTGCGTAGTCTGCCGTGTCTTCTCTATCATGATTTGATCAGCAATCTGACAATTTGACATTGTGGAGTCCAATGTTTGGAGTTTGTGGAGTTTGACATCTGGAGTCTGTGGAGTCAAGAGAATTAACTCCCTCTGCGTTCTAACTTCTCACATCCATTCGATTTCAGGGGGAAAGCGTCCAAAGCAAGGGTAATAGAGAGAAATGAAGCAAAATCGGTTTTGATGCCGAGCCTTGAACTCGGTGTGGACTGGAAGGCTACCAAGCCCTCTACATTCTAACTTCTCACATGCGGCTCGGCTCTATCACACCCGTGACCTGACCCGCTGGACTCTATCAGAGCTATCCACTCTCTCATAGCCACACTGAACACTCAAGTGAAGTCGAGCACTGATTAATAAACCCTCAAGCAGAAATGGAGAATGGATATAACAGCAGCTAGGGATTTATATATAGTTTTTTTCATTGCAGATTAGCGTTGGCGGGAGAGATTAACCTTAGCGGTGGTAATCAGCATTGGCGAGATGGTCAATTCGCGCGAAAATTGGGGTCCCATGTATTCCGGAAAAACTAGGCGTTCCTGCTCGACGAGGAATGTGTGGGAGTTTCGGGTCAAATCAGGATCGTGTGGAAGCTCTTAGAAGACAGAACTCGATAGTATACGTTCCCACGCTCCTGAATTTTGCAGTTACCCGTTTTCGAAAAGTTCTACAGCTCTCGGAACTGTTCCCACAGTTTTTGGAACGTTTCGTACCCATTCCTAAGCTCCTTGGAACGCGAGAACTTCTAGAACGAGTTCCCTAAAGTCCGGGAGCGGTTCCTGTGCATCATAGATTTTAACACAAGATGTTTAGGCAATGCCCCTGAAAAAACTTCAAAGGGAAAACCAGTCCACAATGAGAGATTTTATTGCTCAGATTAACAGAGAAACTCAGAAATATTACAACAATTAATTTGTTATAAATACACCTATACAGTCCCAAATCCTTCTCAATTTGTGTGCCCAATAGTGATGCCAACATCACGGCTTGTCTTGAAATGTGTGCCAAGCAGAAAGTATAGTTTGTATGGCCTGTCTTCAACACTGTACTGTGCCTCGAAAATTGTGCCCAGGTTGCTGTACATTCCAGTAGTAAGGTACCTTGAAATTTGTGCCCCTTCTCACACTATTGTATAGCCTGCTATTTTACTGTGCATTAATGGTTTTCTAAAAAATTCATGCCGCTCTTCTTTTCTTGTCTTGGAAATTGTGCCGCTCTTCTTTGCTCCAAGCTCACTCTTCCTTCTCCATCTCCCAAATCTCTCATTCAATTGTGTCTAAACTCTCCTACTTCTCTTTTTATTAATTGTGAGAATGACTTTGTCTCTTTTGTTGGAGTTTGTGCAACTTCAGAAGCTATTCTTATTGTCCTCCTTTGGGAGTTGAACTTGTTGTAATTATTCATACAAACCCTAGAAAGATCAATGTAAACCTTGGGGTGAAAAGCCAACAATAAAAGAATAAAATAAAATTATGAAATATGAAATTATATTGCTCCCCCAAGTGAAGTCGACCCCAGTTAAAATTCTAAGTGGGAAAACAGTATAAATAGGAGGCGCCCCTCCTCATTATTTCAATATAGCAGCAACACAGAAGCTCAGATAAGTGCGCAGTTTTCTGGGAGAGAGAAGTTTGCATACACTGCAGAAGGAGACTGTTTTCAGGGTTTCCATCTTTGGAAAGCATTTCCATATTTTTCTTTTCTTTCTTCATTGTACTCTGATCTCAAAATTATTATCTCTAGACGAAGGTTGTTGGGTTTTCTTCCATTTGGTTTTCCCAGCTGAAAAATACTCATGTTATTGTTCTGTGCTTTGTCTATCTTCTAGTGATTCTATTGATAAATGCAATTAAGATATACTGCTATAATCTTAAGAAAATCTAACATGCTATCAGAGTAGTGCTAGAAGAAGCCATTGTCGGAACTTTGTTAGCAACCTGTCGAAACTAGGGCTTCATCTTTCAAGGTCTTCACTCAACCTTTTGGCAGAAAAAGAGCATTGGAAATTTCGCTCTAAGGAGGGCGCATCTTTTGGTGAAGACAGAATTCAATTCTAAGAATTTTCATTTTTGACCTGATTCTGCAGCTGCAACAGAAATTAGGGTTTCCAGTTTTGACCTACTTTCTCCACAGTTTTTGCTCGACTCTACCTTTACTCAACTCGCCTCTCTAGGGCGCATTTATCTGTGGAGCCAGTTTTCCAAAACTCCAACTTTCATTTTTTGGCCTAGCCTCTACTAGGGTCTAAGATCCAGATCTGCAGTCAAGATGATCAGCATGAAGGTTGAAGATCGTTTGGAAGGGGCTTCCAACTTCATCCCATGGAAGTCTAGGGTTCTTCTTCTACTAGAAGAAAATGACCTATTATAGTTTGTAAAGGCACAGGTCCTAGAACCAAAAGCTGAAGAAGACAAACCTTGCTGGGGAAAGGATGATGCCAAAGCAAGGAGGATTTTAGTGGACTCAGTTAGAGATCACTTGGTTCATCAGATCTCAGAAAAGGCGACGGCGAGGAGGATGTTCAAACTCTAAAGAAACTATTTGAACACAGTAGCATCAATGTGACCCTCACATTGAGGAATCAACTGTTGAATATGAAGATGACGAAGTCCGAGAATATTGCCTCATATTTCATGAGGATCACCGAGCTACGGGACAAGCTAAAGTCCAGTGGAGACAATCTTGAAGAAAAGGATCTCGTTATGACCACCTTAAATGGTCTCCCACCATCTTGGGAGTCTTTTATCCAAACTATAAGTGGTCTGACCAAGTTGCCCAAATTTGATAAGTTATGGACAGAATGCACTTAGGAAGAAACAAGAATCGCAGCACGCCAAAGACTTCATGGCACTCAACCTGAGGAAAATCAAGTGTTCGTATCTCATGCCAAGAAAGTCAAGGGAAGAAAGGAAGCCATACGTTCACAAGTATCAAGATAAGAGATCAAGTCCTCCCCCAGATCATAAGAAACAAAAGAAGGATCTATCTTAGATCTAATGCTATAGGTGCAAGAAATACTGTCATTATGCCAGTAGCTGTCGAAGTTCTCACAAAAGGAAGCACAAAGCTTCAACTGCTGATGTAGAGGAAGATCATCATCACAAGAAACAAAAGAATGAAGATCGTACAAAATTCTTCTTCATATCAAATCTATCAGGTACGGTTCCCACCACTAGTGATACTTGGCTCATAGATAGTGGTGCATCTAGACACATGACGGGATATAAAGAAAATCTCTCAGAAGTATTTGAGAAAGATTCTCATCTCCGTGTTGTGCTTGGAGATGATGCCAACTACACTGTGAAGGGATCGGGGGCTACCACCCTTCAGCTAGATTTTAATGATGCTCTACACTTGAGTGATGTGCTCTACGTAACTGGTATGAAAAGAATTCTTGTTTCCATCTCAGCTTTAGAAGACAAAGGATATAAAGTAGCATTTTCAGATGGAAAAGTACTTGCTTGGCATAAAACTCAAGTATGGATATAGCCAAAGTAATTGATATGAAAGAAGAGAGCTTGTATCGATTGAACACCCTACCAGTCCAAGCCCTAGTCCATGACTCTACCAGTATGGGTGAGCTATGGCACAAAAGACTAGCTCATTTAAATTATAGAGCTCTCCCAGCAGTGAAGAATATAGTTACAGGTATACCAATGCTACAGGTAGACTATGGTGGAACATATAGAGGATGTGCACTTGGCAAGAATGCCAAGAAATCCTTCCTAGATAGTGAGAGCAGATCTAAAGAAATCTTGGGTTTAGTGCAGTCTGACTTGTGTGGCCCAATGACAGTTGCCTCATTGGGAGGATATCATTACTATGTGACCTTCATTGATGACTACTCACGGAAGATTTGGATCTACTTTCTTAAGACCAAGGAATCTGAGGAAGTACTCAGTAAATTCATGGGGTTCAAAGCACAAGTCAGGAATTTGTTAGGGAAGAGGATCAAGATCCTAAGATCAGATAATGGTGGAGAATATACCTCTACAGGATTCAATGATTTCTGCAAAGAAGCAGGAATTAAGAGGGAGCTTATAGTTCCCTACAATCCCCAACAAAACGGGGTTGCTAAAAGAAAGAACAGAAGAATTGTGGAGGCATCCAAAGCTATGATTCATGACCAGAGTCTACCCATGTTCTTATGGGAAGAAGCATCCAGAACAACTGTATATGTACAGAACAGATGCCCACATAAGATAGTGCAGAACATGACTCCTGAGAAGCCTTTATCGGAGTAAAACCAGAAGTGGGTCACCTTCAAATCTTTGGTTGTCTAGTCTACATTCATGCCCAAGGAGAAAAGGACGAAGTTAGAACCTTTAGGCAAGAAGGAAACTTTCGTGGGATACAGTGAATCCTCAAAGGCCTACAGAATTTATATCCCAGGATCCAGACAGATCGAAGTTAGCAGGGATGTGACCTTTGAAGAAGAAATGGCTGTCAGAAAAGGCAGAGGATCAGACATGGAGATCGATGATGAGGAATTGGAGATGAGATCATCTCCCTCTCCAGTTTAGAATGAGTTAGTAGGAAAAGATGAACCCATCGATCCCATTGATCCAGTCGCGACAGTTGATATTCCTGAAGATATGATAGTAAGTTGGTAAAGATCTAGATGGGCACAATAGACCTTACAGGATGTAGAGGGGCATGAAGCTCCACAGGGCACTTTTCGAGAAAGAAAAAGACCTCAGAGGTTCTCCAATTATGTTGCATTGACGAGGCATATCATTGACTCAGAACCCACCACTTATGAAGACGCATCCAAACACCAAGTTTGGAAGGATGCCATGGTGGAAGAATATCAATCCATCATGAAGAATGATGTGTGGGAGATTGTACTGAGACTTGAGGGGAAGTCAGTTGTAACTTCTAGATGGCTATACAAAATCAAACATGGAGCAGATGGGAGCATTGAAAAATACAAGGTCAGATTTGTTGCCAGAGGGTTCTCTTAGAAAGAGGGAGTCAATTATGATGAGACATTTGCTCCTATGGATCGATACACTTCCATCAGATCGATCATTGCTATTGGAAGTTGCGTCAGATGGATGTCAAGACTGCCTTTCTCAATGGTATTATTGAGGAAGAAGTATATATTGAACAACCAGAAGGGTTTGTTGTCCATGAAAAGGAGTCTTACATATGCAAGTTGAAAAAGGCGTTATATGGACTCAAGCAAGCTCCTCGTGCTTGGTATGGACGGATAGACGGATTCCTGGTGAGTCTGGGATTCACCAAGAGTGATGCAGACCCCCACCTTTACTACAAGGTTGTGAATGATGAGCCACTGATTTTGGTATTATATGTTGATGACTTGTTTCTTACCGGAAATGAGAAACTTATTTTATGGTGTAAGAAGAAAATCGCCTCTGAGTTCGAAATGAAGGATCTTAGATTGATGCACTACTTCTTGGGATTAGAAGTATGGCAGAGGCAGAAAGAGATTTTCCTAGGACAAGGAAAATACACCATAGATATACTGAAGAGATTCAGAATGTTGGACTACAAGTCCATAGCTACCCCGATGGATGCAAACTTGAAGAAGCTGAGGGATTCTGCTTCAGATTCAAATTTGATTGATCCCACTATGTATCGCCAGTTGATTGGGTCCTTGATGTATCTGATGAACACCAGACCAGATATTTGTTTCCCTGTGAATGCTCTCAGTCCGTTCATGTGCGAACTGAGGCATATTCATTGGATTGCTGCAAAACATGTGTTTAGATACTTACGTGGCACTATGGTATATGGTCTACAATATGATTTAGAATGTGACTTGAAATTGCAAGGGTTTACAGACTTAGATTAGGCCGGATGCTCTACTGATAGGAATAGTACTTCAGGATGTTGTTTCAAGTTGGGTTCTACAGTTATTTCTTGGTGCAGTAGGAAGTAGAACTCAGTCGCTCTCAGTACTGCAGAGGCTAATTATATGGCTGCTAATTCAGCACCCTAAGAAGCAGTTTGGCTTCGTAAACTTCTTGCAGGATTGTTTGGCCAGATTCCAGAGCCAACCTTGATTCACTATGATAACTAGAGTTGTGTGCAGATGTCAGTAAATCCTGTATTTCATGACAAGTCAAAGCACATAGATATTCGGTATCACTTCATACGTGATATGGTGCAGAAAGTTGCAGTCGAACTACAATATATTCCGACAGATGACCAAACTACAGATGTTCTCACCAAGCCTCTTCCCAGGGTGAAATTTGAATACTTTTGCGAAAGACTTGGAGTAGAAGAGAACGTATCCCTCCTTTAGAGGGAAAGATGACTGAGAAACACTTACCATACCTTTTACCAGGTACCTCTGCTTGTCTAGGTTCTCAGGAAGGTATGGGAGAAATCCCATCGGCAGATGAGATGAACAGGTAGTAGATGGTCGGGTTCACACAGGTGCCTCTGCTCGTCCAGGTACTCATCCAAGTATGGAAGAAATACCATCGGCAGATGAGTCGGACAGGTAGCAAATGGTCGTGTGATTGCACAGGTACCTCTACTCGTTCAGGTTCTCAACCAGGTATGGGAGTACCCCATCGGCAGATGAGACGAACATGTAGTAGAAGGTCATGCACATGTGCTCATCCAGGATCTCTAGTCCAGGTATGGAAGAATTCCATCGACAATAGAGACAGATATGTAGCAGAATATTTTCTCTTAGACATCCGGATAGAACAAATTCATACAGACAACCTTCAGTACGTTTAGAGATGATGGAGACAGTATAGATGTACAGATGAAACCCAGATGATCATGATGCTGATGAAGCCCGAAGAATACCTTACATTTTGAGAGGGAGTGTTGGAGTTTGTGCAACTTCAGAAGCTATTCTTATTGTCCTCCTCTGGGAGTTGAACTTGTTGTAATCATTCATAGAAACCCTAGAAAGATCAATGTGAACCTTAGGGTGAAAATCCAACAATAAAAGAATAAAATAAAATTATGAAATATAAAATTATATTGCTCCCCCAAGTGAAGTCGGCCCCAGTTAAAATTATGAGTGGGAAAACAGTATAAATAGGAGGCGCCCCTCATTATTTCAATATAGCAGCTGTTATCACATATATAGTAGCCAGGCTACCATATTCTATTTTTTAGATACAGTACATTTTTTAGCCAGATGTCCTACATATGAGATGCTGAGATGAGCAGTTTTGACGGATCATTATTTTGTTAGTGGACTATTATACTCTCCCATGTCAAGACCGAGTCTCAGGACACTCAGATTCGAGGACTGATATAGCCATTTAGTCATTTGCAGAGCAGTTAGTGATGCCCAGAGTGGTGTTAGTGTTTTTTCATTGGACAGATGATCGTTCAGATGGATTATTTGCATGGTTATGACTCATCATTTATTATATTGTGTTATGGTTATCATTGCTCTTATACTCATCTTTGTGACATATACCAGCATTTAGTGTCATGATCTGGCGGTCATAAATATATGGACTTGGATAGATTTGTATTATGTATTGATGTCCCTACTTAGACTTGGAAGTTCCCGATCTATACGCATTGGTTTTACCCTCCCTAGGGAGAATAGAGGTAGTCATTCCCACCATACTCTGGCTTGCTAGTGTTGGCTTCATTTGATTCATTGTCTCCACCCATCCATTTCCTTCCAGTTTTGTTTTAACCCGACTTACTACTTGACTTGTGGCATGGAGGACCTTTCCCTGCTAGAACCTTTGTTGGACAAACCTCCCTGTTTATATTGTGTCTCGGCTCTGAGTTGGTGACAAAACTTGCCTTTGGTGAGTTGGATTGTATGCCTAAATCATTCTGGTCGGTTGTCCCGACGTTTGGTACTCTGCAGAACTCCCCCTGGTCACTTGAGATGTTGTTGGCTAAAACTGAAAGCTCATGTACTGCTTGTATTGGAAATGTTTATAGAAGCGCCCATGGAAATTGTAAATTCTAAAATGTGTTTCTTAACATATGTAAGCAAAGGGCAAGAGCAATGAAATGCTAAGATACCCAGTGAAGGGTATAATAAAAGGTTCCAAAAGCAATGGTTAAATATATGCTATATCCAAATATTGTTGACCTTATAAATTTGAATATATCTTGGATGAAAGCTGCAGTTAGCTGTGCTTTTAAGCACTGGTGAAGTCCCAAAAGGTCATATGGGCCAAAAAAGGCCATGGAAATAAAATTGATGGTCCTAATGAACCTGGATCAAACTTGATGTAGACATGATGCCTAAGTTGAATAAGCGCTCTCTGAACAACTGCCATTCCCTGTGTTTTTGTTTGTCCAGCATGTGGTTATAGTGAGTATTCCCTTTCCATATCCAAAGTGTCATGATGTTAAGTTGGTAGTCATCCTTTGCCCTAGCCTTGTCATTTTCAGCCTTCAGCCTTCACTAGCAAATTGACTACAACCATGAAGTGAGTATAGTCCTGAAAGTCTGGTGTGAGTAATAATAAATAAAACCCTATATATGCATTTGGTTGATGTACCGCCAGTGAGGTGACTGCTACTTGTT
The DNA here is from genome assembly GCA_001517045.1 of Pseudotsuga menziesii. NCBI lineage: Eukaryota > Viridiplantae > Streptophyta > Pinopsida > Pinales > Pinaceae > Pseudotsuga > Pseudotsuga menziesii. The sequence continues at coordinate 716,511 of LPNX010665759.1, forward strand.
ATGATTGTTACTTAAATGATTTGTAGAGCATGTCTTAGCCTTGTAACACTTGCAGTAGATGGATGATAGTCTGAGTTATATTATTGTTATCTGGTCATTTATAGGTGATTATATTGTCTATTGGATATTGTTGATGATCAAGTAAAGACATGAAAAGGGTATGAGTATGCGCCCTAGATGGATTTGGATTCTCTGAGTCTAGTGTGATAGCTTATTTTCAGTTCCGGGCACTTGCAGAGATGATCAGGCTCATTTTACCCTTCTGATGCAGTTTTGCTTCACAGGATGATGTGTCTGAGCAGGGAGATGTTTTATTGGGATCAACTAGGGCACTGTATGGGGTATAGGGGGTGCAACTACTTGATTGTACCATAGTACCCCCATCCCAGAGAGCTTGGTGGGCTCAGTTGGACAACACAAACACCCTAGGAGGCTGTTTGGGCAGGTTCACATTTTCCGAGGCAGATTAATAAATGATTAAATGGCTATTGAAGAAATCGATTTGGGCTACTGAGGCAAGGAAATGACATGGGATGAGTCATGATGATGAGTGTGATTTCCTCCGCACCTTCTCCAGCAGTTGCAACACCTGATTGGGCCCACACCTATTTTTTGGGCTTTTTTATATTATTTTCTGGAGCTTTTGGGAGGCTCACGATTTCCTCAAGGAGGCACAAAGTCAAAAAATTAAATAGTATATTATTTTATTGTGCCATGGGGCTCCAGAGGGAGTTAGTTAACACTCCATGGACCCACCATGTGCTTCATTTATTTCTTGTTGAGTGGGGTACCTGCTTTATGGGTGATTTAGTCCACTTTGGTACTTTATGGTTATATTGATCCATGTATTGTATGTTGAGCTCATCTCAACCATTGATTAGAACATTTATATCTTTTAATCTTAGCCACTCGTTTTGAAAGTGGTTAGGATTTTGGTTCTCTCGTTCCTATTTAAAGGAGAGAGCTTTTCATTTTTAAGGGGTCTTTGGCTCTTTATTTGATTAATAGAAAAAATTTCTTGTGGATATATCTTGGATCTCCTTTGCATCTGGTGTTCTTAGATGGTGATTGGAAAGTCTTTTGCTTCCTATCATTCGGGAAATTGTTGTGAGATCTATATATTTTTCGGGAATCTTTGTCTTGTCTACAAGAGGGCGACTTCAGCTTGAGCGTTTTTGCAGGGGGACCTCAACTCTCTTGGATTGTCTTCGTGTTATCAGGGGGTTTTCATTAGTGTCATTGCGATCTATGATTTCTTCTCGCTATTTTTCTGTAGCATCTAGCTTTTTTCTCATGTTGCAGCAAATTTGATATGGTTGACGTTTGTTGTGCAGGAGAGGGGGTGCATTGACTCCTTGGGGCAAAACGTCGGACATAGAACTTGCTCAAAGCTTCTCAAATTGATCGGGATAGCAGGGATCATCATCATCAAGGCATCTACAAGGTTTTATAGGTAAGATCTACAGATAAGTACCTTTTTTCCAGATCTCAATCCATTGTACCTGCTTTACTTCATTTTACTGAAAATTCCAAAATAATAAAAAACTAAAAAATAAACCGCTCGATCTTTGGACAAATGATTGCTGGGTTTTGTAGATCGGGTCATCCCCTAACCATTTCTCCTTCAATGCTGATCAGGAAGTGGTTGGTTTGCCCTAGATCTGAGAAATTGCCTTCTCAAACCCTAGCGCCCCTCACTGAATTTTTGACTTTTTTTGAGATCTGATTTTTTGGGAAAATAAGAACTTGGGTTTGTAGATCGGGCCCTCCTCTCTCCAAGTCACCTTCAACGCTGAGCTAGAGGCTGACAAGTGGCCCTAAACCTGAAAAAATTGTCTTCCGGGACCCCATTGCTCATCATTTTTCTGACTTTTTCCCAAATCTGATTTTTTCGGCATTTTTCCAACTTGGGTTTGTAGATCAGGTCATCCTCATTCCATTTCTCCTCCAACACTAAGTTGGTGATCTCCAGATTGATCTAAATCTGAGAATCTGACCCTCCAAACCCTAGTGCTAGCCATCTTATTGCTGATTTCCCCTGTAAACCGACTTTTTCGGCCAAGTACCTTTCTGGGTTTGTAGATCGGGGCATCTCCCAGGTGGATCTCTTCCAACGCTGGGCAGATAGTGACTCCATTGCCCTAGATCTGACAAGGCACTGATTTACAACCTTAGCATTAGACCCTCTTTGGCCTTTTCCCCTTGCAAATTTGATGACTCGAGTACTTTGATATTGTCATACCTATCATCGAGTCTATCCGTTGGTAAGTGATAGCCCCAATCCTGTCCTTGGCTTCCTTGCATTGGTTACGTTTCCCAAGGCAGCAAATATCTTCACCATTTGCTAGTACCTCAACCCTAGATCTAGTATTTACCCCATAGGTCACTTGTGTTCCACTTTGGATCCAACCTCATACGTCTAAAAGTCCTCATCCAAAGCCCAGGTACACCTAGTGACACCTTCCATAGATCTAAGGGTTCCATTTACCTTAGACCTTACGTACCTCAAGTCTACTTGATTTGATTTGGTGTCTAGGTCTGATCTCTCCTGTCGGGAGTAGACCTGGGTCTCCCCCATTGTTGTCTTGGTCTAGGATAACATAAAGCGAAAACTGCCTCGATTGGCGTGACAACCATCCATTTGGGAGTCGAGGCAATCTTGGTTCCACCTCCTTAGTTGCTTGTCCCTCTACCATCCATCCTGGATCCACCTCACATAAGCAACTACAAGGTTGGTGACAACAACAACAACATAGAAGCTCAGATAGGTGCGCAGTTTTCTGGGAGAGAGAGAAGTTTGCATACACTGCAGAAGGAGATTGTTTTCAGGGTTTCCATCTTTGGAAAGCATTTCCATATTTTTTTTTCTTTCTTCATTGTACTCTGATCTTAGAATTATTATCTCTAGGCGAAGGTTGCTGGGTTTTCTCCCATTTGGGTTTCCCAGGTGAAAGATACTCGTGTTATTGTTTTTGTGCTTTGTCTATCTTCTAGTGATCCTATTGATAAATGCAATTAAGATATACTGCTATAATCTTACGAAAATCTAACATCTTCACTTTCCCAAGTGATTTTGTCTCTTCACCCCCCAAGTGACTCTTCACTTTCAATGTGTGAGACAAGTTACACTTTTGTGAAGTAAAATCATTTTCACTCACAATTTAATAAAATACTCACAGTCACTTTATAACATTAAAGTAAATGTCTAGGAGAATCACTTAGGTCCTTCCTACATGCCTAGACACCAAGTAATGTAGAAGACCTTCTTCGCTACGAATTTCAACACTCTCTCTTAGCAAGGGAGGTACTTTTGGCACATCCTCCACTTGGATTTGTCTCCAAGCCCATCACACTGGCCGTTGTAGCAACTCCCTCTAACTCTAGAGCTTGTCCCACTACTTGCCTTGGACTCTGTGATGAAGACCCGTCCCTATAAAACATGCCCCGAGGGGTTTCAAACTCATGAGCATCCAATTGAAGCATCTCGTACTCGCTCAGTGTCTCGATAGCACTGAAAGAACCCACAGAGCTTGTTGATTTTTGTACCTAGGAAGTTGTTCCCCTAGTGACTTTTTGTGTAAGTCACTTAAAAGGGAAAAATAACATGACTTGCATTAAATGACTTGAGATGAGCATTTAATTTTCACTTTAGTGATTACAGTCTGTCGGTACAGTCTTGTAGCAACACTGAAAATTGAGGTGGTTGGCAGACAAAAATTCTAAGAATTAATTTCTGAAGCGAGACGAATTTCAAGGCTGAAATTTTCTCATCTGGTTGAGATAAGTTGTGACTGAATTTTTTATTTTTTGCTGTACTGTTGATTTAAGGAATAGATAAACTTTCTCTCATATTTTTTTCCCGGAGGTTGGGGTTTTTCTTGGGTCAATTGACCAAAAATTTATGAGTTTGATTTTTATGTGTATGACTGTGTTATAAATTTCTACTCATAAAAGTTGTAAAATTCTTCATGTGTTTCTGTCATTTTGTTTATGAGAAAAAACTCTAATTTGCAGCATTAATGACAAACTGGGTTGGGCATTAAACTATCAAAATGGAGGCATGAAACCGGGTTGGGGAATGAGCTGAAAAATTTACATGGTATCGGAGCTTTGTTAAAGGAGCATAATTATTACAGTGAATATTTCAGACTATCAGTGAATTTCTTTTGTCGGTGGGCAACACCTTTTTGAAGTTTGAATTTGCAATGAAATGGCAACATGACTTAGGTTAGAGGATAGGCTAGATGGGGCTGGGAATTTTGTCGCATGGAAAGCTAAGTTGGTGCTTATATTGGAGGAAAATGAACTTTGGGATGAAGTGGTTAATAGTACACAAGCAAATCTTATCACAGTTCCTGCTTCCCCCGATGCACAAGCACTTGCATACTTCAACAAAAAGGATATAAAAGCTAGAAGAATCATTCTAGATGCAGTTAAAGACCATGTTATCCCACATATTTCAAGCAAAGATCATGCATATAAGATGTGGGATGCTTTGACCAGCTTGTTCCAAAGCTCAAATGAGAACCGGAAAATGGTGTTGAGGGAAAAATTGAAAAGTATTAAGATAGCCAAAGCAGGGGGAGTGACTTTCTACCTTACTTCGATATCTTAGGTGAGAGATGAGCTTGGAGTTGTAGGGGAGGTTGTTTTTGGCACTGAGCTAGTGTGGACAATTGTGAATGGGGTTGCAAAGCCTTGGGTTGTTTCTATGGAGGCTATAGTAGCTAGGGAGAACTTTTCTTCTTGGGACAGACTCTGGGATGATCTCGTACAGGAGGAAACTTGGAGAGGTCTTGTGCAGGGAAGCTCTTCTACTAGTAGGGAGGATGAGGAGAATGTGGCTTTGACTTCCAAGGGAAAGAAGAAGTTCAAGAAGGGCCCTAAGAAGGGTGGGGCTAAGCGGTAGGGTGGACAGAAGGACATGAGCACTGTAAAGTTCTTTGCTTGTCATAAGTTTAAGCACTATGCTGGACAATGCCCACAGAAGAAGAAGAAGAAGCAACAAACAACAGTTTCGATGGAGCTTGATGAGTTTATAGCTAGATTCGAGAGAGTTTTCTCTCTGTGCTGGACATGTTCAGAGAGACAGAGCATCCATCATCACTAGTATAGACATAGATATTGAGAGGGAGCATTCTTTGTTTACAAACCATTCTTTCAATGCATCCACCACCAGCACTTGGTATATTGACAGTGGAGCTTCGAGCCACATGACAGATATTGACAGTGGAGCTTCGAGCCACATGACAGGTGCTCGAGAGATGTTCTCCGAGCTTTCACAGGCAGGTATAGATGTGGAGGTAGTGTTGGGGGATGACACAGTTGTCAGAGCTGTTGGGTGTGGGACCATTACATTTTAGAGAGAGTCCATGAGTCCCATGATTTTGAGGGACGTGCTATTTATACCTGGGTTGAAAAAGAATTTGATATTAGTTTCCATGATTGAGGACATGGAACTTGGGGTGTCTTTCCAGGATGGACATGTGCGCGTTTTCCCCAAGACTATAGGACCATTTGCCTCTTACATTGGAGTCAAATGTGGGAAGTTGTACAAACTCTTATTTCATCCCCATCAAGCTTTGACACATAGAAGCAACAATGAGCTTTGTGAGCTATGGCATAGGAGGATGTCTCATCTGCATCATCCAACTTTGAGGATGTTGAGGGACATGGTTATAGGATTACCTGTGTTCAGCATAGAGCACAGTGATGTATGCAGAGGGTGTGCTTTGGGAAAGTACACCAAGACTGCTTTTCCAAGGAGTGATAGTAGCTCAACTGGAGTGCTTGATTTGATACATTATGATTTGTGTGGTACTGTGTCATCTGTTTCTTTGAGAGGTTTCGAGTATTATGTGACATTCATCGATGATCATTCTAGGAAGACTTGGATCTACTTCTAGAGGAGCAAGAAATCTGAGGAGGTCTTGACTCTTGCAGAGGTTCCAAGAGTTCAAAGCCCTTGTGGAGAACGAGACTAGGAGGAGGATTTAGGCACTCAGATAAGATAACGGGGGTGACTATACCTCCAAGGAGTTCGATGAGTATTGCAGATAGGAGGGCATACGAAGACATTTGACAGTACCATGCACTCTCGAGTAGAATGGAGTGGCAGAAAGGAAGAACCGATCTATTGTGGGAGCAGCGAGAGCCATGTTACATGATCAGAGTATTCCTTTCTTCCTTTGGGTTGAGGCTTGTAGTACAGCCGTATACCTTCATAACAGGAGTCCCCATCGTGCCTTGGGGAAGGAAGACTCCTGAGGAGATGTTCACAGGCAAGAACCCTGAGGTTAGTCATTTTCGCATATTTGGTTGCCTGACTTTTTCACATGTTCCTTCTGAGAAGAGGACAAAGCTTGAGCCCACTGTAGAGAGAGGCATCTTTGTGGGGTATAATGAGACTTCAAAGGCCTTCTGCATTTATCTTCCTACCCTGAGGAAGGTTGTTGTAAGGCGAGAAGTGAGATTTGAGGAAGAGCAGGCCTTGAGGAAGTCCAGAGAGCCGGTGCAAGAGGAGCAGCAGGTTTCCACACCTCATGCAACTTCACAGGTACCTTCAGTACAGAGTATAGGTTCACAGGTTTCTGGGGTTACTGGACCATTGGTTACAGGCATAGGATCTTCAGGTTTAGTGGTTCATCTAGCAGGTACTCCGAGGACAAGTTTTGGTTCTCAGATCACAGGTTCACCATTTACAGCTACCGGGTCACAGGTTTCAATAGTGGTTGGTTCAACAGCTCCTGGTCCACAGGTTTCTGGCCCATCTACTTCTGGGAGTTCTTTAGATGATTATAAACCAGTTTGGGAGCAACCATCAAGGAAGAGGAAGCCTAAATGGCTTCGTGAGACCTTGAAGGAAGCAAAGGATTTTGGATTGCCCAAGGAACCAATGAGGACTATAGTGATGCCAGATAGGTTGGGTATGGCCTTGGTTGATAGTCTTCATGATATAGAGCCATCTACTTTTGAGGAGGCATCCTAGCATAATGTTTGGAGAGATGCCATGATGGAAGAGTACCATTCCATCGTGAAGAATGATGTGTGGGAGATTGTTTTGAGACTTGAGGGGAAGTCAGTGGTGACTTCTCGATGGCTTTACAAGGTAAAGCATGCTGTAGATGGCAGCGTGGAGAAGTACAAAGCTTGGTTTGTGGCGCGGGGGTTTTCACAGGTAGAGGGAGTTGATTATGATGAGACCTTTGCACCGGTTGCTCGCTATACTTCTATCAGATCATTGATTTTCATTGCTGCAGAAATGAGTTGGAAAATCGATCAGATGGATGTGAAGACTGTATTTCTCAATGGAATCATACAGGAGGAGATTAATGTGGAGCAGCCACAGGTATTTTAAATTCATGGGAGAGGGTCTCATGTATGCAGGCTGAAGAAATCCTTGTATGGGCTGAAGCAAGCTCCTCGAGCTTGGTATTCCAGGATAGACTCTTACTTGCTGTTGATGGGTTTTCAAAAGAGTGAGGCTGATCTGAATCTCTACTTCATCCTTGTTGGAGATGATCCACTCATTCTTCTGTTGTATGTGGATGATTATCATAGGTGATGAGAGACCTATTGCAGTTTGCACGAGAGATCTTGCTTTAGAGTATGAGATGATTGACATTGGGTTGATGCACTATTTTTTGGGATTGGAGGTTTTGCAGGATCCTAGTCATATTTTCTTAGGGCAAAGAAAATATGCAGTGGATATTATGAGAAGATTTCAGATGGATGACTGCAGGACGATGTCTACACCTATGGTCACCAACTGGAAGAATCTTAATGCTTTCGAGGGAGAGTTGGTGGATCCTACATTATATCGTCAGCTCATTGGTTCGTTTATGTATCTCGTCAACATTAGGCCAGATTTGTGTTTTGTGGTGAACACTCTCAGTTAGTTCATGGTTGAGCTTAGGATAATGCACTGGGTTGCCGCTAAACATGTGTTGAGATACCTTGCAGGGACAATGGATTATCGTCTAGATTATAGGAGATCGGATAGGGTTAGTTTGAATGGCTTCATGGATTCAGATTGGGCAGGCAGTGTAGTGGACCGGAAGAGCACTTCCAGATGTTGTTTTAGTTTGGGCTCGACAGATGTGTTGTGGTTCATTCGGAAGCAAAAGTCTGTTGCTTTGAGTTCTGCAGAGGTTGAGTACATGGAAGCCAGTTAGGCTAGTTGTGAGGCACTGTGGGTTCACAAATTATTGGTGGATTTATTTGATCAGGAGCTGAGGCCCACGATGATTTATTGTGACAATCATAGTTGGATTTAGCTCTCTGAGATTCTTGTATTTCATGACAGGTCAAAGCATATTGAGATTAGGTGACATTTCATCCGTGATTATGTTCAGAGAGGAGCTGTGGAGTTGCAGTACATTTACACTGATGAGCAGGTAGTAGACATTCTGACGAAGTTTTTAGGAAGAGGCAAGCTTAGTTATTTCAGAGACAAGTCGGGTGTGGTGCAGAACACCTTCCTCGGTAAGAGGGAGTGTCATCCATTCATCTAAGCCATTGTGGGCCCTTGGATTAGATGTCCATTAAGCTACCCCCATTAAACACCAAAAAGGCAAGGGAAAGGCAAGAGAGACCATTCATTGTTTCCATGAGCAATTGGAGATCAAGAGAGGGAGAAAGTTGACTTTGAGAGAGGGGGAGCAGAGGCATGATTCCTAAGAATCCGTACAGTTTGAACTGGCACGTTTCCCAACACATTCGTACAACAGTTTTTTGGCATGAAAGTGAAGAGTTACTTGGGGGGTGAGGAGACAAAGTCATTCTTACAATTAAGAAAAAGAGAAGTAGGAGAGTTTAAACACAATTGAATGAGAGATTTGAGCGTTGGAGAAGGAAGAGCGAGCTTGCAACAAAGGAGAGGTATGATCTCCAAGACATGAAGAGAAGAGTGGCATAAATTTTTGAGACAACCCTTAATGCAGTCAGAAAACAGGTTGTACAACAGTGTAGAAGCGACATGAATTTCAAGGTGCCTTACTGCTAGAAAGTAAAGCAATCTGGGCATGGTTTTTGAGGCAAAGTACAGTACTGAAAACAGGTCGGACAAGCCATACTTTCTGCTAGGCATACAATTCGAGACAAGCCGTGATGTTGGCATCACTATTGGGCACACAAATTGAGCGGGATTTGGGACTGTATAGTTGCATTTGTGACATAAATTAATTGTTGTACTATTTCTGAGTTTCTCTATTAAATTGAGCAGTAAAATCTCTAATTGTGGACTAGTTTTCCCTTCGAGGCTTTCTAGGGGCATTGCCCAAACATCTTGTGTTAAAATGATTGGTTGAATGTGATTGTTTATTGTTTATGTTTCTGTTGCATATAAGTTATATTCCAATATATTTTCAATTATCATTTTCAGCAGTTAATTGTGAATGTATTTAATTGTTGAGGGTAAATGATTGAGATTGTAGATCAAACCTGGAGTGAGAAAACTAACATGTTATCAAAGTTGGGGCTCTGATTTTGAACAACGATAACCAGTTTTTGACACAAAGGGTAGCAAGAGATTTGCTGAGATTTTTGTCACATAGCGGATTTGGGCTTATTATGGTTGGTCTGTGAAAATGTCTGTAACTTTTAGCTTACAGTTTGAGGACATGGTGGAGGGTGCATCCAACTTCATTCTATGGAAGGAGATAGTCACTTTACTTATGGAGGAATTTGAGTTATGGGATATAACCAAGTTGTCGCAAATCCCACTATTTTTGATGAATTGGCTGAATATTACAAGAAGAATATGGGGGTGTTGGCAGGGGTTTTGGTAAAGTGAGTTGCGCAGCGTCGCGGCAGCTGCGCAAGCTCACGCGACATCGCGCAAGTCCAGATCAGTGCAATGAGCAAAAAGATAACCATTTTTGAATATTTAATAGATTATTTGACCAAGTTTTGTCGCCATAGGTCATTAGTGGTTAGAAGTTAGTTAGAAGTGGACCTTCAATGTAAGGGCGCAAGCCTATATATAGAGCTAGTTTTGCAATTGTAATAGATAGGAGCGATGGAAGGGACAAGAGAGAGACATCACGAGCTTGTCTAGAGTTTTGATGAGTCATCTGTTTTATTTGTGATCTGTCTAAGTTTTGGGATGTAATCGGTCTCCTGCTGTGGAGAAGAATTGTCTGTTCCGGATCTAGTGCGCAAAACTAATATGATATGATAGTTGTTGCATAAACAATGTCTTCTGTTCCCCTATTGTGTGTCAATGAGAAGCGCGTTGAATCTGTTATGATATATGATGCCATGATCTATTCCAATTCTATCGCATTTCTGTTATGATTCACTGATGTCGCTGCAATCTCTTTCAATTCTATTGCATTTCTGATAATTGATGGTTTAAGTCGTTTTATACTACTGTGCTGAACTGCTGCGACAAAAGAATGATGTGATTTGATAGATCTACAGCAGATTATGATCAAGGTCTTAGTTCTGTAATCTAATATTTATGTTGTCTACCCGTCGGATGCCATATCTTCCCTTCTCACTGCTAGAAACTTGGTTCTGACAACTCTCCCTTGAACATCTTGGGTGAGACTTCGTCTGCTCTGCGGATGTTGCTGGGCAGGGTAAAACCTGTCTGGGCCGGTGCTTAGAGAGATCGTGCTGGTTGGGTGTTGACAGAGTGAGAACCCCTGTCGACGAGGCTTTGTTGGTGGGTTTTCGCCAACAGGGGGCCAAATGTAATCTTCTTGATACAATCAAAGACCACTTGATACCTCATGTGACCGGTAAGAAGAATTCCTTTGACATGTGGGATTCTTAGATAAAGTTGTTTCAAATTAATAATCAAAACCGGAAAATGGTTTTGAGGAAGAAGTTACTGTTGATGAATTGTCATTGATGCCAACATGGACTTGCAGTGGCCCCATAGGATGTCATTGATGCCACCAAGTCCCACCTGCAGTGCCTAGACTCCTCACAGAGTGGGTATGTACCTTACAGTGCCTTGGACCCCTTATAGAGTGGGTTTGTGCCTTGAAGCACCTTGTACCTAGTTGACAAGGTCCCTGTACCCACAAGACTGGATCTTGATGCCACCACCTTGTTGAAGATGTTGAAGACCCTAGAGATGGTCTTGAAGCCCTGATGGACGTTGGAGAAACCCTAGATTGTTTGGAGAAGCATTAATGACCCATTATGTAGTCATTCATGCTCTGATGGTGTCATGGTACCCTAGGAGAAGATCTAGCGAAACCACAGGTGATATCTTGACCCCTGGAGGTCTCCTTGTGTGGTTGAGGTGGTTGAAGTCTCTTGCTTGATGAAGATGCTCTGAAGAAGCCCTTGGACCCACACTTGATGGCTTAATGGTTCTTGTACCCTCGATGAGGAAGATGTGGTCATTAATGATTTGATGAAGACTTGGAACCCTTGTTGATGACCTTGATGCCCTTGGTATGGTCATTGAACCCACTTCTTACACTTGACATTGTTATATGGCATCTTGATGGTGGGACCCTTAATGAAGCTCTTGTCGCTTGATAAACCCTTGCCATTGATGATGATTTGTGAACAAACACTAATGACTTGAAGAAGTAATGATGGCGCCCTTGGTAATGTAGTGGATACTTTATTATGAAGCAAAAATACATACAAATCTTTGTAAAGGTTTGACCCTTGAAGGAAGGGCTTGTATGACAAATTGAAGCAAAAAATTCAAATGACTTGTGAACACACACTCTTATGAATTGTTGTGTGTGGTAACCTAAGTGGATCATGGATCTTGAATAAAGTATTAAATAAAATTAAAAGTCAAATTTAAATATTATAAAAATACAAAATAAATCTTACCACATCCTTTGAAGTCGGCTCAGTCCAAAAAGGAAACAAAAATACATAAAGGACAGGTTGGCCCAATAAAAAAAATCATGGAAAATGAGTATAAATAGGCCAACGCCCTCACTCATTTCATGTATAAATTTCGGATGAAAGAGGGAAAGCTCTGAATTTCGGAGGGTTAGAAACAACAGTCAAGCAAAGGAGCAGTCCACTGTGTAAAACGCAGCAGCAGACATTTTTGAAGTCTGATATTTTTTTCTGAGATTTTCGGAGGTTGAAGGCAGCCACATTAGGAGCAGACTGAGATAAATTTTGGATGACTGAGGTAGCAGCAGTAAGGTGAAGGAGCAGACTGAGGTAAATTTTGGATGACTGAGGTAGCAGCAGTAAGACTGAAAATCTTGGGTGGCAACAGACCCGAACTTGCAGACTGTGGCAGCCGCAGTAGAGGAGACAAGTTACATTATATCTCTGATTTTTTTTTGGGCATATTTGGGCAGCTAAACACCTTATCTTTTGCACTTCAACAGACTTAAATATTGCAGCAGTGATCCGAGGTTTACGACTCATTCTTTTGGGTTAATCTTTTGTTGGATGCCTCACACAGTTCCTAAATTTGCTGCCCTAGATGAACAATTCCAGTCTTCATAGTAATCTGAATTTTTGCAAGTTGTTTAAGTTTTATGATGATGGTGCATGTTGAGAGATGTATAGACTGTTATGATGGAACAGTCAAGTGGTGAATTTCGGAGTTAAGGAGCAGACTTTTGGTACAGCAGTCTGTGTGAGATTTGCGTGGGGTTACTCCAGCAATTACAAGAGACCTAAAGCTATTGCATGTTATAACAATTCAGAAATTGCAGCATCTATTCATAAACATGTCCAATGTTAGAGAGTTCACTGCCATGTAAAAGTCATTAACTGTTGAAGAACTCAGGTGCAACTTTTGGAACCTTTTTTTTGGTGGAGATACATAAAGACAACAGCATACTAGAAGGTTTTTTTTTTGAAGCCCTAAATAAGGCAGAAGCAGAGGTAGTGTGAAATTCAGATGAACCAGCAAAAGTTGTGTGACCTAACCCTAAAATATGTGATAAGGCAGCGTCATTTTCAGACCTAAAACAGTCCGGTTTTGACAATGCTTAAAGAAATGACATTGGGTTGTTTTCAAAGCTTTATGACAGCCATTCATGAAGTTGACATCCTAGACTCATTTGTGATGAAGTCCTAGTCCATCACCTGAAGGGATGATAGTGTTTTTCTTGAAGTTTTTTGACAGTCCACTCCTTGAAGACTTTTGACATTCTCTTTGTGAAGAAGGTTGACAGTGATATGCTTGGCAGTATGACAGAGATTAATGACAGAGACATGTGCACAGAGAAATGAAGATAGTGATGATGATGTGACCAAGTACAGAAGACATAACAAGTGATGACATTCACAGACATTGATCAAGGTATGTTCATAATAGCGCCTATATAGCAGATGTACAGTGTTTGTATGTTGATATATGCTATCAAGTATGAACATTGAACACATTGAATGTACAAGAGGAACATACAATGGTGTATGTGGTATACGGATGATAATGTTGTGTGAACAATAGTACAAGAGGAGTATGAACAGTATGATATACAAGTGAAGTATCCTGTTGTGAATAAACAGTGATGAAGAAGCATTTGCAAAATTGAAGCTTGAACATAGTGATATAAACCCTATGATGTTGATGGTATGAAGTTATGATGACAATGTGTTATAGTTAGTTGGGCAGATCTTTACAGCAGCTGTATGATAACCTTGACAGTGAAAGTTAGAGTATTTGATGAAGTGGCAAGATGATAGACACCCACAGCAGAGGATATGATTGTGAGAGGACAAGTTGATGGCAGCAACAGTGTTGATAAAGAGCAGAGATTGATGATCAGTGATAGGAGTTGTATGATGACTTGACAATGACCAGCAACAGAGATTGGTTGAGCAGCAGAGGTTGGTTGTGCAACAGAGATGATGAGCCAAGATGATGAGCTGAGATGATTAGCTGCGTTGATGAGCAGAGATGATGAGCAGTGTTGTTGAGCAGTAGATTGATGACAATCAGAGATTGGCATCAAGCTTGCAAGTAGTAACTTGCACTTGAGGTTAGGATACCTCAAACCCTTCTTAGCAGGGTCTAAGAAAACCAGACAGGGTCCTGGATGAAGAGTAGGTGCTCTTTGTATTAGTAGGTGCTGATTTTACTTCACGGTTGTAGCCGCTCCAAAACTAATACAAAAATATTACAAAATTATATGGTGCTGTGTTCTTTTGTGTTATGGTTCTTGATGATTCAAATGCTTATGATATGTGAATGATGAAGTGAAAGATGTTTATGAAATGATTATGAAATTGATAGAATAGTGGAGTGACGAATTGGTAGTTAATTGTAATAAGTTAAGAAAAGTTTTAAAATTGACTTTACATTGATTCACCCCCCTCTCAGTGTAAACATTGTGTCCAATAGTTACAGATCACTAAGATGACCAAGACTGAAAATGTCACATCTTACCTTACTCGGATTTCATAGGTACATGATGGGTTGGGTGTTGTTGATGAGAAAGTGGAAGAAGCAACGTTGGTAACAACTGCCTTGTGTTGCCACCTAATTCACACTTTAAGACGCAGGAAAGTCACAACCTGCTATGTGTGTCCTTGGGGGCAAGCGAGAGCTGGGGACCACTGTCACCACAGTCCACAACTCCTCCGTTTAGGCAAGATCCCAACAGAGCCAAGGGGGGTAGTCCCTACAGGAAAGTTAAGTTCCAGATTTATTAATTAATTACAAATTAATTAAAGGGATCTTTTAATAAGATTTGTGAGGCTAAGCCTTTATATTATACAAGGAATGACAAGCAGCATGCAGATGCAAAGACTTCCTTTTAATGACAAGCAGACCTTGAGATAAATAAAGACCAGTGCCTATTACAAATGGAGTCTAAAATTATAACTTTACAGATTTACAACTGAAATTGAAATGTAAGTTAATTAAACCATAGTTTAAGTGTTATCCCAATTAAACAAGGTTAAAATATGGCAAATGAATACTTATGAACAATATAAACAATAATAAATGAGCAGTTAACCAATATTAGCAGTATCCACAGTTGTAACAGATTGAATAATGGAACAATGTCAAGCTATTACACAAGAATTTGCGTTACACAAGATCTCAGATTACTAAACCATGAATTAAAGATGCCACCACAAGAATTTGCGAAACTGAAATGAAATGCTTGTAAAAATAAAAGTGCTTGCAGTGAAAACCTTGAACAGCAAGGTGATAGTAATGACCTGTGTTTGTAGGACGTTTTGTAATGTATCTTGGTTTATTTTAGTAAATTTTATTAAAGTTTTTCTTCTTGACTTTTAGTCTTAGAACCGGTGGTGTGACTACCCCAATCCAGTGCTTCTCAAGTCAAAGAGGGAGTGCTGTTGCGCTCAACAAAGTGGGAGCAAAGCCCACCCGT
The DNA here is from genome assembly GCA_001517045.1 of Pseudotsuga menziesii. Taxonomy (NCBI): domain Eukaryota; kingdom Viridiplantae; phylum Streptophyta; class Pinopsida; order Pinales; family Pinaceae; genus Pseudotsuga; species Pseudotsuga menziesii. The sequence continues at coordinate 731,810 of LPNX010665759.1, forward strand.
AGCTCACAGGTCAAACCCTAATGGCCTGGTGCTCAACAAGGAGGACGTCAAAGCGCCTAGAGACCCCCCACGGTCTACTACCCCAAGTCGCCTCCGAGGTCACTGTTTTTAGTTGACAGGAAAAATGGCTAGATGGATGCCTATTAAACTAAGACTCCTCTATCCCCTGTCGTATCTCGCGAGTACCCCGAAGGGTGATAATCGAGTAGAGGAGCAGGAAATAGAGAAGCTTTTGTTGGTAAATTTTAGGGGTTAATTTTAAGTCTTGGTGGTTAATATGCAAGGTAAATTTTAAGCTGTCAACAAGATCAACCAAGCGGTATCCCTTATGGGAGGTGCTGGTACTTGATCTTGGATTGAAAATAAAGAAAAATGTGTGATTGTAACAGAAAAAAGAAAAGTTGTCTTAATTACCTAAGCCCCCACTTCTCCTGCTTTTCATATCCAACTTGAAGTTCCTAAAGGGAGATGACAAGTGGATAGAGGATACACAGGATAGATAGGTTGTATGGTTACTTTTTAACAGAAAATAAAATTACTGAAACTTGAAAGAAATTCTAACTAGCTAAAGTAATGCTCAACCGCACAGCAATCTTTGTGACAGAGATGGTGGTCTGTCACAAAGATAGGTGAGTAAACAGGAAAAATAAAACAGATTATACTAACCTCACAACAATCTCTGTTACAGAGATGGTGGTCTGTAACAGAGATAGGTGGGTGAACAAAAAGTAAAACTAGAAAGGAAATACAACTAAATAAAACAGTAAACTAACCTCACAACAATCTCTGTGACAGAGATGGTAGTCTGTCACAAAGATAGGTGGGTAAATGGAAATAAAACTAGTGATCTACTTTACTTCCTAATCTATTTACATATATGTTACAAGTGCTTATAAATTTTGCATAATACCCCAAGAGAACTTCTCAGTGGGGTTTACAAATATTAGAAAAAAGAAGAAGGAGAGTTGAGGGTTTGAACCCTTTTGAAACCGGTTGAAGGTTGAGGTATTTCTGGGCCTATTTGGGCAGCACCTCCCCTTCACATGTGTAAAACCTGTCACAAACCAGCAAGCTTTACTTGCTGGAAATTACAGAAAACTCAAAGAATTTGTTAGAAAAAGTTAGTCCCAAAAAAATAATAATTTACAGTAAAAAATCTGAGCGAAAATATGACAGAAATATGAAGTTTAGAGGGCTGAAAACTGAGTTTCCAGCCACCTAAATGATGCTAAAACAGTAGATTTAAAGCCTTTAACTATTATACTAAGGATTGGGGCCTTAAAACCAAGGTTTTTATCACTATACAGTGATAAAAACTGAGTCTTAAAATCCTCTTAAGCAAAAGTGCGAAAATGAAAACAGAGTTTTTAAACCAATGGAAAAAGGTACTCCTTTGCTTTAGATCCCTGCAATAAACTTATAAGAGCTGCAAAATATAAGCAAAGAGGTGAGCACATAAATAAACCCTACAAAATACTTTGTAGAGTCTTACTAATCTACTCACAAATGCAGGTAAAAATACTTCTACCTACAAGTCTCTCCACAAAATACTTTGTGGAGAGCTATCCAAGCTAATACAAATGCAACTAATAAACATAAAGCAGGTTACTTCACAAGAAGCACAAAATGTAGACAAGAGCCACCAAAATTCCTCCAAAGCATTTACTTGTATTAAGCCCAACTAGGGCAAAAAGATTACAATAGCAAAAGAATGTGAGAGAAGAGTGGAGAAATATTCCGGCAGCATAACAATAGCATGAGAGAAGTTGTCAAATGAAGGAGTGAGACCCTCATTATATAGTTGAGGAAGACCCCAACCCCTTGAAGATCAATGGCCAAGATTAGATCTAGATGTAGATTAGATCTCCACCATTAGATCTAGGTATTTGACTTTTTACCACTCTCAACCAATCTACACCCTTAGATTGCTTTTTAATCCATGGCTTGAGTGCTTGATCCATGTTTTAATCATTCTCCACCCTTAGATCTAGGGTTTTTGACCAAGTGGGGCCCCCCTTTGACTCAAATTTTAATTTTTATTATTTTAATTTTTATCTTTAATTTTATAATCTTTTATATAATCTTTAATCTTTTATCTTTTATATTTAATTTTTAATCTTTAATCTTTTATTTTATCTTTTACTTTTTTATTTTTATCTTTTTATTTTTTAATCTTTTAATCTTTTATTTTCAAGCTTTAATCTTATATTTATCTTTAATATTTTATTTTTTGATTTTCTATTAATATTTTATTTTTAATTTTTTTAATTTTTTGATCTTTTATTTTTTATATTTTATTTTAAAATTTCTATCTTTTTATTCTTTTATTTTTTAATTACTATCTTTTATTTTTAAGTTTTAATCTTATATTTTTATTTTTATCTTTTTATTTTTAATGTTTTATTTTTTAATTTTTAATTTTTGATCTTTAATTTTTTAATCTTTTTATTTTATTAAGACAAAAGGGACGCCCCACTTGGGAGATCTTCAGACATTTATTTTGACCATGGAGGGTTTATTTAAATCAAATTTTGGCTATGCTTAGCCATTCCCCAAACTTAATTACCATGGCCTTATTTGATTTTTTCCTTCAAAATCAAATAATTTAAATTTTTGACTTAGGGAAATTAATTAATTCCCTAGGAAAAATAGACCTTGCTTAGCCAAAAATGGTCTATCTCCTTAACCCCTTATCAGAATGACATGGGACTCGAAGCAGTGGCTTAGGGGGTTTCATAGCAATTTACCTTGCATTCATAGCCCCTATTACAAAGTGCCAGTGCTTGAGCAATTACATTATTACATCAAAACTTAGTTAATTAACCACCAAGGGGTGACATTAATTAACTAGAAAAAATAAATAAAAACACAACAACATAACGAAACTCCGCAAGACTCTATACAAATGTCTAGCATGGTCACAAAGAACATTTTGAACCCTTAGCCACCCCATGGACTTGACTATTAGAACGCCCGTCACCACTTTGGAGGATTTTGAGTGAAAAACCAAACCAATTAAAATCGTTTAAACAACAAGATTAATTGGAAAGGGAAAAAACACTCGATGAGGGGACTTCCCTAATAACCAGTTCCATGGTGTGGCGTCCATATCATATGACCCACACTAGCACATATAATTACATTAATTTTCCCACGCAGGGGAGCGGACATTTCGTTTTACAAAGGGGCAATTGCCCTGCAGAAATGGAAAAATCCTCAGATTTTTCCAAGGTACAATTTGTACAATTATGTACATTTTCATGTACATGAAGTTGCCACCTAGTCGAAATAGGTGGGAAACACCTTCAATGGTTTCTCACAACCATGGCAAGACTTTTTGTGTTCAATTGTTTCCAGAGAGAACATGCCTACATGGACTAGGCTTTGGGATGATTTCCTATAGGAGGAGCTTAGACTTAGCTCCAACCGCACGGGCCAACAGCATATGGATGATGAGAACATTGCTCTCACAGGGAAGAGCAAGCAAAGGCCCAAGAAAGCCCCTGATGGTGGGCCGATCTCAAAGGGTGATCAGAAAAAGGACATGAGCAAAGTGAAATGCTTTGCTTGTCACAAGACTAGCCACTATGCAAGACAATGTCCAAACAAGAAGAAAAAGGGTTAGAATAAGACACAGACAACAACATAAACTAAGATTGAGGACTTTACGAAGAAGTTTGAGAAGGAATTTTCTCTGGTCTCTTGTCCTTCAGGCATTGGTAGTGCAGGGTTTGAGGACATTGGAGCATGGGGTGTGGGCAGTGGTTCATCTTTTCATATGATGGGATTGATGACGATATTGTAGGGACAACCTATGGTTGGGTCCAAGGGAATCTTGGACTCAGGGGTTGTATCAATACCTCGGACAGTTGGTAGTTCATGCCTCCATTTTGGTAGTTAAATGCCTAACCCAATTTGTGATTAATGCTGCAAGTTAGAGGTTTTTCTCATAAACAAAATGAAAGAAACACATGAAGAATTTTACAACTTTTATGAGTAGAAGTTTATAACACAGTCACACACATAAAAATTAGACTCATAAATATTTGGTCAATTGACCCAGGCAAAACCCCAACCTTCGGAGAAAACCTATGAGAGAGAGTTTTTTTATTTCTTCAATCAACAGTACAACAGAAAATAAAAAATTCAGTCACAACTTATCTCAACCGTATGAGAAAATTTCAGCCTCAAAATTCGTGACACTTCAGAAATTAATTCTCAGAGTTTTTGTCTGCTAACCACCTTAGTTTTCGTGCTGCTACAGGACTGTATGGATGGTCTGTACATATTGACAGTGCGGTCTGAAACCTCGAGTTTCATGCCAATAGGAACAATAAATGATTGCCTTGAAATCCATGCCCCTTGCCTTGAAAGTCGCACCCTTTCTTAGACTAAAAATCACTTTACAGACAAGTACAGTACGACTGCAATAAAAGACTAAATTGCTGCCTCTTAAATCGTGTCCATACTAGGGTTTTCTACTCCTTGATTTTCGTGCCAAAAAACTGTTGTACGAATGTGTTGGGAAACGTGCTAGTTCAAGTTGTACGAATTCTTAGGAATCGTGCCTCTGCTCTCCCTCTCCCAAATTTGACTTTCTCTCTCTCTTGCTCTCCAATTGATCATGGAAACAATGAATGGTCTCTCTTGCCTTTCCTTTGCCTTTTTGGTGTTTAATGGGGGTAGCTTAATGGACATATAATCCAAGGGCCCACAATGTCTTAGATGAATGGATGAGAAATAATGTGCACTTTATTTCTCTCCAAAAATAATTTCACTCAACTTAAAAAATAAATATTTCCAAAAAGTCACTTTAATCACTAAAGTGAAAATTAAATGCTCATCTCAAGTCATTTAATTCAAGGGTCATGTTATTTTCCCCTTTTAAGCGACTTAGGAAAAATGTCACTAGGGGAACAACTTCCCAGGTAGAAAAATCAACACTCCCTCTTACCGAGGAAGGTATTCTGCACCACACGCAACTTGTCTCTGAAATAAATAAACTTGCCTCTTCCTAAAGACTTCTTCAGAATGTCTACTACCTGCTCATCAGTGTAAATGTACTGCAACTCCACAGCTCCTTTCTGAACATAAATAGTAACATGGGTAAATCACCCATAGGTAGGTAGGCTCATTAAAGTTGTCAATACACCCCCTTAATTTGTGTTAATGATTGTAGCTCAGGCAACTACTTTGCATAGGCCATGTGTTGAGCATATAGGAGTCGTTCAAAAGACCTCTCTAGGTACTTGCTTGAGAGCAAGTGACTATTGTATACCTTTCCTAAGTCTAACTTAGTAAAAGTACATTAATTAACTTAATGTTTGCTAATGACTAAAAGTGAACTTAAGATTAAGTCACAACTGTTGATCTTTAGTGAAGCTTGAGATCTAATGTTAGCCATTGATCACTTTGGAGATCTACGGTTAGGGTTTTGGTCATTGAGATGTTATAAACATAAACTTAAGGAGAGGAGGAGACACACAACAGTCATATAGAGTGAGTGATATCCCATTGAGTGGATGGAGAAGGACTTTCACCCAAGTGTGTAGGTCCTGGGGCAGCAAGGGAGATAGCATCCAACCAACAAGATCGAAGGATTGATCTTGAGGTTTGATAGGATAAGATATTTACTGTTTTGTAATTACTTAGTGGGCCATTTTCCTAGGACGAGAGCCTAAGATTTTATTTATAATAAAATCATTGTTTGCTGGCTTTTCCCTAGTTGGAGTTTTCCAGGGTAAATCTACATGTCAATTGTGTGTGTGATTTCTTGGTTTATTCCGCTGCGTAATTGTTAAGAACTCCAATTAAATTATTCGATAACAATTATTGGAGAACAATTATTGGATCTGGGTTCAGAAAATTAACATGTTATCAGAGGTGGGGACGAGGCCAGGTTCAACTCTGAGCGAGAGATCATGATTTGACACGTTTAAGAACAAAACAAGGGGGTGTAGCGTATGATCGTTATATGAGCATCGTACAATCAATAACAACCATTTTGCATGCGGGTCGACAGTAGTGGATCTGCATGCTCAGTTGTGCACAGGAAGGATTTGAACCGAGAGAGAGGTCAGTTGACAACATAGTGGAGCTAGAAGGTAGCAGGGTAAACAACTAATAAAGAGGAATTGGGTGCGGGATCGAGTTGTAGATGGAGTTAATGCAGAAATCGAGCAGCGGCGACAATAGAGGAGTTGCTCTGTGTACAGATTTGGGCTGGGATTTGAGCCAACAGGAGCAGCGGATGTGGAGTCCATGTTATGAGTTGCATGGCTATCGAAACGTGGACTTATCAAGACAGGATCAGGACTGGAGCTTGGCGTGGAAGTGGTAGCTTATGTGTAGGGAAGTGAGTTGCGGGTTGCAGAACAAGAAGGAAGTAGCGAGGGAAGCCGGGTTGTAGGAAGCCACTGGTGGGAGTTGCGAGGGACAGAAGTTTGCAGCAGACGCAGGTCGAAGCAGGTCATGTGGAGGCAACCATTGGAGTTAGGATCTTGGGTGGCGGAAAGGATTGGTCTGTGAGCTATGCTAGGAGAGGATGCGATTGACGAGGAGATTGAGAGGCTGTAGAGGGTGAGAGAAAAGGGATGCAACAGGTAGTAGAGGCATAAGTTGATGGGAGAAAGGCCAACTGCCAGGGAAAACTGTTGCAACAGTTTTGGATCCAGACTAGTTGTCGAGAAGAGGTAGCCTCCTGGCTGTAGGGAAATGCGATAGAGGCTTGAAACAGAGATAGCAGGAAGAGCTACCAACTAAGTGGATAATTACAGGGGACCATAGTGCCACAGTCCAATAGTAGCTGTCGGGTAGCCTAGAATGGACCTGGGCTATGCCCAGAAATTTTGGGCAGTCCCGAAAAGGACTATGTAGCGAGCAGGAAGCTTGGGAAACCTAGTAAAATGTCTGGATATCGCCTAGTAGGACTTGGGAAGCTTAGAAAATTAGTCAAGAAGATTGCAGGAGGTTCGGGAAATTCTAGAGAGACCTCAGGCAACAATCAAGGTAGCAAGCAGAAATCTAAGCAGTAGTTGAAGATGGCTGCAACTGGTATAAGGTACAAAGATAGGTTGAAGGGTATACATCTTTTGGGGGTTAGGGTATACATCTTTTTGGGGGTATACGAAGATAGGATGGCAGAGGGGACAAGCAACCAAAGCTGTGGCCTACAAAAACCTAACCCCCAAAAGATGGATGGTTGTCACGTCGGCTAGGGATTCCTTCGCCTTATGCCACTGAATGCCCGAGTGACAATGGGGGAGACCTGATCTTATCTTGAAAGGACAGATCTACAGCTAATCACCAGATCAAGCCTAAAAATGTGAATACGTAAGGTGATAGCTGGAAACCCTAGATTTAAGGGATAAGCCACAATTTAAGGGAGTACGAGTGTTTAAGGAATGTGAAAATGTTACTTGAATCAATTTAGACCAGTGACTTAAGAAGTTTGAACAGATCTAGGGTTGGTGTGTTTGTTAAAATAATTAGACCTTGGACCCTGGAGGGATTTAATAAAAAATGTGGGAAATTCCCAGGACAAGGTTGATTTAATGAAATTAAGGCTTCAACACACCTAAAAGGGTAATATGATTGGAAAATAACAATATTCAAATGGAAATTGGAACCAAAACAACGGGAATTTACCAGCATGCAAAAGAGGGGCGTTTTCTCCCAAACTGGGATCAGTGCCTGGAGGTGGGTAGAGGAGTACAAGCTTGACATTTTTGAGGGAGAGTGGGTGATTGATATGCCGCACAAAACCCAGATCGCCAAATTTGCCAATTCTCGGTTTAAATGGGTCCGGTGATTTTCCTACTGCCAAATGAGGGTTTTTTCAATGCAAGAAATGATAGACAATGCATGCAGAAAATAAAACAAGGAGCAATTACCTGTGAAACGTACTTGGATTTTGTAGAATGCCTGTGAAATGATGAAGAATGCCATTTTTTGGATAAAATGAACGTTTTCGGAGTAGATCTTGACAGAGTTGAGTTTCAGCCAATCACCCTAGCGCCCCCTTCTACTTGCCAAACCAGAGAAAACAAAATAGTAAGGCATTTGAACAAGATCTGTAAGATAAAGAAATGAAAAGGCAGTAAAAGTTTACAAGAAAGAGTTACTCCCTGAACCAGACACCTGAGAGCGGAGACGGGGCGAGTTTCCCCACAACTGCGTCCTCACTAGCATGCCTCTTCAACCTGCAGAAAAATGGGTAAAGGAAAAATACAAGATATATCTTGAACGACGATCAATATAGAGGAGTAGTAATGTCAATCATCAAAACATCAGATCAATTCCACAAAGTACACAGAGAGTAATCCCAGGAAAAATTCTCTTTATTCAAATTCTGGTGCTAATGCTCATGAATTGCAATGGGGGGTCACCTCTATTAAATAGTTTTAGAGAGACATAAACCCTAACTTTCTTTTTCATCCATCGGTTGAGATTAGAACATCATCAACAGTGGAGATCAACAATACATAACTCATAACATGGATCAAGTGATCGAGTCAACAAGGGGGCGCACTTTGCTCAAGGACGCCTATCTTAAGTCAAACTCAAAATATAACATAAAGTGTGATATAATAATACACCGAGGGGGTCACTTAGGGGTTTAATTCACCCTAGGCCCTTTTACAACTTCAAATATAACAGTGAAATACATCAATAGCCAATTAGAGGAGGCACCCCTTGGGGGGATTTCCTCACTGGCTGAGCCATAATAAAATAATCTGGACATCTGCTGACTAAAAATTGCTGAAGGACTGTCTGGGATGTTGAAAATATCATCTGTCAAAATTCCAAGCCATTTCCTTGACCCAGGAGGCCAAATTGATTTTTCAGTGATTTACTAGTTCATTTTTTGCTGGTGCAATCTCTGGAAACTGATAAATCCACCATGACTCTGTCCAGGGTGCAAAATTGGGCAAACTAACTAGTTTGGATGATCTGGAGACATAGAAGAATGGTATAAGTTACTATACATCCTGCCTGGAACACTGCACTGCTCTAGGAAAACGCAACATACTGCTATATGTGATTTGATCATTTGGCTAATAATTAAGTGATAATAATCACTTATCTAGAGAACCAGGGCCAAACTCTCAAAACTGAAACCGAAGTATTGGTCCTGGGCATGTCTGGAACAAATATAGACCATGTTGTATTTTTGAGTCACTGCCTTGGGAACCGTGATTGACTTGGTCAAATAGGTTGACCAAGTGAAATTACCCAACATCAAGGTGAGATATTGTATTAATATGATCTTGCATCCATCCAAGGTAAGAAATGCTCTAATAGTGTATATCAAAACCAAGCTTAAATTAGTTATTCATAATCATGGCGACAAATAATAATAATAATAGTAAGATGTACCTTTGCTTCTGAAAAATCTTAGTAAGATGTACCATACTTACAAAGTGTAAAAGTTGTGCTACAGATGGGTGAGGATGGAAGAACTAGGTTAAGGCAAGGGGAGATGACTTTTGACTGACTTTGACTCAGTGATCTATCCGAATGATAACCAATACACTCTACCAAGGTGACATATGCACTAAGTCACCTGACACGGGGACACGGGACACGAAGGACACGAAAATACGAGAGTCCGACACGGACACGGTGACCCCCGGAATCAGGACACGTAGGATACGTTTTATATACATATATTTTTTTTAAAAATATATAATAAAATTTAAAAATATAGACATATAGATCCAAAAATATTTAGAAACTAGAACATTTACAAATATTCGATAGAAATTAGAATAAAAACACATTAATGATTAGTAATTACACATTTGTCATTCACAAGTCACGATTCACAACACATTTGTCATTCACAAATCACAATGAGACACATAGATGCATGTCGGAACCATATTTCTCATTAAGTCATCAAAATCAAAATGTATACAATGTACATATATGTCGGAATGCCACTGGGCATTGGAAAATGCCAAATAGACTAAAGTCTAATAGTAAATACAAAAAGGGGTGGATCAAGATTGGAGAATCCCATATGTCAGTAGTCCTCCTCCATGCCTGAATCAACATCAACATACTCATCACTGCCCCTGCCCTTGCCCTGATCCTCCTCCTCCTCCCCCTCCTCCTCATCTCTACTCATCTGATGACCTGCATCTCCTGCTGTGGAGGATGACCCCTCCATATGATCACTATCATCAAAAGTGACCGGCTCTAGCACTGGATCATTAAGATCCATGTTGGCTAATGCCAACTCAATACTGCTGTCCAAACCCATATCTTCAAGAAAGACATCCCACATCTTTGTCTTTCCCTTCACCCACTCCTCCCTCTTCCTGTAAATAAGACGAAGGTTGGAGTGCACATACACCATTGACTCTGCCCTGGACTCCTCAAGCCTGCTCTTCTTCACACTGTACAAGTTCCCATATGTGCTCCAATTCCTCTCACAACAAGAGGATGATGTAACTTGAGAGATGATCCTCAAGGCTAACTTCTGTAGAATAGGGGATGTTGCCCCATGAGTTGCCCACCAAGCATAGGGTTTCTTACCCCCCCAATCTCTAAGCACATCATAGCCTCCAAATCTCCTAGTGCTAGTGGAAAAATCTACAAAGCCCTCCTCCGCCTCCTCAAGCATGTCGCTATCCTAAAATAGCCGTCTAAGTGCTATCTTCCTCCCATGTGCAATCTCTGCATC
>LPNX010665759.1:742832-792081 GCA_001517045.1 Pseudotsuga menziesii
CCGTCCATCAGAAACAATACTCACTCCAGATGAGGGCCATGTTGCTCTAATTGGCTCAAGGATTTTATCTACCTCCTTCTTTGCTTTAACCAACAATGTGGTTCTAAGATTCTTTGAACCAGGAGGCACATAACCACTTGGAGCTCGTTCCAAGATAGTTCGAACCATCTCAAAATACAATGGTGACCGTGCAACATTGAATGAGATGAAGTTGAGGTAGAAGAAAAATGCAATGGTAAGGTCTACCTCTTCTCGCGCCTCTTGTTGGAAAATCCTATCCATTGGACCACCTGTAGATTGCCTCTTTCTTGTTTGATAAGTATCTCCACGCCCATGAATGCTAGGTGGAAATGGAGTCTTGGTGCTAGAGGACTTCCTCAAAAATGGAAGAGGATCATCCTCTTTTTTCTTGCTTGCTGCTGCCACCTTCCCTAAGCCAACATTATCCTCTTTTTCCATATCCCTCCTTTGGTTAGCAGTCACCGCTTTGCATGAGGAAATCCCACAAGAAGGAAGGGCCAACAAATGGCCCTTAACTCGGAAATATGTGCTCATGAACTCATGGTTGCAAAAATTGCATCTCCAAGACACATTGCCTCCCCCACCAAACTTTGCCCCGGGCCCATCTTTCCTTGTCACATACTTCCACAAAGGGTATTTTTTTTCTTGGGCTTGTTGTCTTGCTAAAACAGGGTTATATGGAGCATCAGCTCCATTAGCAGCCGATGGAGCACTTGAGGGAGGAGGAGAACCGGTTGTGCTTGGTGGAATAGGAGGGGAGGCCCTAGATGGTGCATTTCTCCCTTTCCTTTGACCCCTACCTCCTGCCCTAGCTGATTGAGACATTCCTTTTCTTGTGTGATGGGAATGCACTTGGAACCGCTTGGAAACAATGGATAGCCTTCAAATCTCCTTCAAAACTCCTTCACTTGCACATAAAACTCACTCTCAATCAATTGCTTCCTTTCAAATGACAATAAAAGACAAAAAATTGAATTTAAGCAAACCCGACTGTCTTTTTTTGCCGGTCACGTGTCCTGTTTTTGGGATTCGTGTCCGGTTTTCGGGACACGCGTAATTTTCGTGTCCGATTCGATTCATTTTCGTGTCTGGTTTTAGGATTCGATTGGAAGTCGAATCGGGCTCGTGTTGGACTCGAATCGTGTCCGATTCGATCCCGATGGGACACGAGGGGCCTAGAGGACGAATCCGGTTTCATAGCATATGCATGTTAGATGAACAATAGGGAATGGTGGTGTCTCACAAGTGGATGAGCTGATCTAAAAGGTGTCCATTGAACCTTAACAATCATGTCTACGACTCACATCCAAGCCAAAGAACAAGCTCCGTGAGGATCTTTTCTAGGACCCTTGCGTTGAGTACACAAGAAATTGTAGTGAAGAGATCCTAGGGGACACTTAGAATCAGTTGTCCCTTACTCAATCTCACATCAAAACCCTTAGGCTTCATGAGGAATTAATCATTAATAATTATATTTCAATAATATGGCCAACAGTCTTTAGATTTAGCATTTGTTTATCCACTGCTTTATTTGGGCCTTTCACAATTTCATTTCATAGCCTTTCTGATTTGTGTCTAAAGACAGTTTGCGATTTCATTTGCAGGCTTGCATTTCATAATATATATAACATACAACTCATAATGCATGTAATGATGGTAGACATATTGCTTCAAGTTTTAGCTGACAACTTCTCGGGCAACTAGGAGGGAATATCCACAGTCAGGACCAAACATTGGGGGCAACCGACCAGATAGGTCAAGGCTTCAAAACACAACTCACCTAAGCTCAGGAACCAACACCAGTGGGTTCTCCTGGTCTAGAAGGATCAAGGTTTCAACAAGTTTGTTGCACAACTCAGAGCCGAGACACAAAACAACATGGGATCCATCATGCATAGGGGTTAGAATGGGGAAAGGATCTTCAATCTCACAAGTCTCCATCAGTCTAAGCATGGGATAAAAACAAAAGTGAACGAAGTGGATGGACGGGGACAAATGACATGGAACCAACCTAGCACTAAGATTTAAACCTTGTTTAAGCATGGCATGGGCAACAGTTTTCACATTGAATTCTTTGATTAATCATAACACATGTTAGAACAATACAAAACGTATAAGCATAGGTCACCATAATCATCTTAACATGAGAAGCATAGGTATTTGAGATACATCATAGAGCACAACTAAACCAAGGAAATATACCTGATCTCACCATTTATACCTGTCTCTAACTGATAAGGCCCTCTATAACTATGTGTACCAACTCCTGATCTGCTGCTCTGCTCTAATGAACTAGATCATCACTAAAAGCATCTCAATGGAGTCCTGAATCTCAGTCCTGGCAAGGAAAGTCCGATGAATAAGGCTCTGGAATGGCTGAAGCTGTGAAGATCCATGCTAAAACCCCATGTAAAAAGTAGCCCAGAATAGAATAAGAGACAAGTCCTCATGCTGCATCATGGAATCCAAGTTGTAAATGTATATGTGATAACATCTGGCTCCATCTGGGACAAGTGTTCTAATGAAGAGAGTGCTTGAGAACCTTAGAAGTCTCTGGTCCGCAACACCATCAGAAACAAGCAATCCAGCATATCCAACATTCTGCTTCCTTTCCAAACATTTACCTATTACCTACACACATGGAAGCAAGAAATATCGGAGCAACGTGTATGGGAAAAAATATATGCGTAAAAATAAACTGACAGGAAATAAATGCTGAAAGTAAAGTGCCAAAAAGTAAATTCTAATCTACTCAATTCAAATGCAGTAAAAGACATATACCGATACTACTCAGACTGGAAGACTCATGCATCAATCAGACATAAGACAGACTCAAAATACTGCTCAAAGAGCTTACTTCATTCTACCTATTCTAACTGACAGCGAAAAGAAATCTAATTTATGGGGGGGAAAGTAATGTTTAAGCAATCTCCCATTGACATGTAATTCCAACTCCTCAACATCTAAGGTTTCTAACCAAAATGACCCTTTCCTGCTATTCGACTGATTCTGTAAGGTCCCATCCAAATTTTCTCAAGCTTACCATGATTTCCCAGTTTTTCTTTATTCTTATCCCACAAGAGTACTACATCTCCAATCTTGAAATCTTCGTTCTGAGTACTTTGGTCAAAGGTGCACTTAATCCTTTCTTGCTCGATTACCGTGTTGTCAAAAGCTTCTCTTCTCTTTTCATCCAATTCTACCAACCTATCTGTCTTGGCTTGCATAGTTTCTTGGTCAGTCGCACACTAATGTAACTATTCATAAACTGGTATTTGCAAATTGATGGGAAGCCTACAATCTTGGCCATATACAAAGCTTTCATGTTCGCATTGCCAAAGAGATGGGCATGATGAAGAGCATTGTTGGAAGCTACATCCGGATCTGAAACCGAAGTGGGCTCAACATCAAAGAGGTACGAAGAAGACCGCTGCTACTATTCAGTATGATCTTGGATATGAATCCAAAGATAAATCCAAGATGATAGCTATGGGTTTGAAAGGTAAAACTGCTACTATTGATAGTAGTTCATTTGCTTCTACTTCTTATGTTGATATAAGCAGTGATGAAACAAAGAGGACTGAATTATTTCACTTACGAGTGATCTCCAAACATACCAAGATAGAAACACTTATTGATAGTGGGCCTTAGGTGAATCTCATTTCTGAGCAGGTAGTTAGAGGTTTGGGATTAGAGATGAAGCCTCATCCTAAGCCATACCCGTTGGGTTGGGTATGTGAAAAATCCAAATTAAATGTGTCTCATCAATGTAACTTAAAGTTTGCCATCACTGTTGGTTTTGTAAATGAGGTTGTATTGGATGTAGTCCCTTTGGACATTTGCAGGATTGTGTTGGGTAGTCCATATTTGTTTGATAGAAAAGCCATCTTCTTTAGGGAGCATAAGAATGGGATAAAATACCTTGTAAGAGCTCATAAGATGAAAAATGATTTATCCATGGTTGCTACAGGGCAGATGAAGATGTTAGTAAATGCAAGTAAAGGCTTATCTCTTATGACGGTTAAAGATTGTGGTCTTGGAAATAAATGAGTACCTGTCAATACTAATAAGATGTTACATGATATACCATAAGTACAGCATGAGGGATTAGAGCCTAAAAACATCTTGGATTGCAGGGAAAGAGATCCATTAGTCCTTACTGCTTCTGTAAAGAGAAACAAGTTTTCATTCTATTTGACATTTGCATGTTTAGTTTTATGTCTACTTTTGTTACTATTCAATTTTGTTTGGATGGTAGTTGTTGTTAGTGCTTTAGCTCTGGAGGCACTCCGCATGTTTTTGTCTTGTACGCAGAAGTGGGCAAGCACTAGCTAGGCTACTTTACTTTGTAATTGTGTTTTATAAAGTTTTAAAGTGACTCTTATGTAATGGGACTTTTTATAAAGTAATCCCTTGTTTTAATTTTATAAAGCTTATGAGATAAAGTGCACTTATTTCATAAAGTAAATGGTGACTTTATTAAAATTAAATGTAACCGCCTTTGGAGGGAGAGTTTCTCAACCATTGATCTTGTAAAGGCAAAATTTAATCTTGGTCTTTGGATTTAGGGATTGGGGAAGGTGAAAAGTCACTCTCAAGTTATAAGAGGGAGCCTAGGGTAGTGTGCAAGACAAGGAAAGCATTTCCAAGAGTGAGCATTTTGGCTCGGTTAATTTTCAGAGAGAGGGCGCTGTATTTTTCTAAGTGGGCACAAATCCCAAGGAGAATTTTTTTTCTCAAGTGGGCATGAATCCCAAGGAGATGGGCACACATCCCAAGACATTTTCCTTCAGCTAGGTCGTACTATACCGTACAGTCCGTACTGTACTTGTTGGGCATGATTTTTGAGGAGGTCTTACAGTGTATGGACTGTTGGGCATGAATTTTGAGGGGTCGTACAGTGACAGATTGATTGGGCATGTTTTTCGAGGAGCTAGGCACGAGTTTCGAGGTGGGTTGCTACTGTGGAGGCTGTACATGTCGTATTGTAAGTTGGGCACGAAATTCGAGTTGCTGCACAAATCGAGGCATTGGTACAGTTATTAAATGTTGATTTAAATGTTGTTGTGAATTGACATTTTTTCCTGAAAATGCTGCAATAAAATTCTCTTGGACCGGGTTTCCCCAAGGGGGGTTTTCCAAGGTTATCTTGACCAAAATTTCTGTTGTTTTATGGGTTTATCAGTCTATTGTTTTTATGTGTTTTTTTCGCTGCTATAGACTTAGTTTCAGTGTTTCAGCTTGTTGGGTTGTTGATTCAAATGCATGAGAAGTATTTTTATTAATGACAAGTTTAAAGTCTGAAATCTGGGTTTAACTAAGTGATTGGCAAAAGTCTGATTTTTTTGTCAATTTTCTACAGTTGTGACATTTAATACAGATTTATGTAAGGATGATAGAATGATTAAGTTTGTTAACAACATAATGATTGTTTTTGTCTTTGTGATGATGAGCCAAATGATTCTAAACCAAGCAGGTTGGATGGTGGACACTGGTCAAGTGGGGCCATGGTGTCCTCACTCTTTTTCTGAGTAATTTCTGCTTTTGGTGGTCCAAAAGCTCCTTAGTGGGGAGGTTTGATCCAAGAGGATCTCCGAGATCGATCAAATTTAAAGTTTTCAAAATGAGAACAGAAGCTTGCAGTTGTGTAGAGCTCGGCAAGAGATTTCCGACAACGTTCCTTTCATGCAAAACAGACCTCAGACACAAAATGGCAAAAAAGAGGGGCCACATGGCACACCCACAGGGTGCCACATGGCATGCACAGTTGGCATGTACAGTCAGCAATAAGGTGATGTGGCAATGCTGCAGGAGGCCACAAGGCAGGTCAGTACAGTTGGAAAGCACAATTGGCAAGTGCGGTTCCACGTGGAGGTGAGTTGGAAGTCTAATTGGCAACCATGTGGACCAACCAGAGGCTGCCACGTTGCATTCCGGTTGGACACCTTCTAGTTTTGTTTACCAAAACATTTGTGGAGTCAGGGAGGATCGAACCCTCGACCTCCTTAGCCGCCTTCGATCCCACTCCGCCTGCCTTGCCATCTCTTCTACTCATTGTTCCTTAACCCTTATGGATTAAACTTATATTTAACTTTGAGTTATTGTTATTTTGGAAAAAGGGTTGGCCAAGGGCTTAGCCCTCAAGCCATCGGCCCAATGAACCTTATCATATGCCATGCCGCAATATAATATGCCAATCCTTTATATCCGCCAAACTATACCATGTCCCAAATCTTTGTATTATATCAACGAACTGTATCATATATTATGCTAAACAAAACAACTGTGATATGGGGAGAGGTCCACGGGTTTGAACCCATGACCTCCTCCCCCTTTGCCAATGCTTTAAACCAATGGGCCAAAGCAACCACCTTTGTTGGGATTCAAGATATATTATTTTTATATCAGAATTTGGTTGGGATTTGACTCCCACATGGGCGCACGCTCCACCTTTGGTGTGTTTTCAAACCATATCCATATTTATATATATATTTTTTTGTTATATTTCGGATTTTGTTGAATTGTTAAACAAAAATGTATTATTTTATGGGGATTTTCCATATTTTCATCCATTTTTAAATGGATTTTACCCCTTTAAGTTTGGGATAAAATATTTGGTAAACCCCATTCAAATTGGGAATGAGATATGGATTTTTGGGCTATTTAAGCCATGTAATTCGCCTTGGGAAGGTATTGGAGAGGCATGGGAGATTGGAGAAGCATGTGAGGAATTAGTGAAGGTTTTTTTTATGGCATAGTGCGAAAGTGCCTTTGAAGGCTTTTTTGTAAGTTTTGCGCATTTGCTGAAGACTAATAAGATCGATCCTCATTGAAGCTGGACCCGGAAACTGAAGAAATAACTGACTTAGAAAAATGAAACTGCTCATTTATACATTCTGTCAAACATTTGCAGACACTAGGGTTTTAACTTAAATTTGAAAAGTAAAACCACACTGCTGAAATATACTTCAAAATTTCTGTAGACTACTGAAACATTCTTTAAGCAGATGAATACAATAAATTTTGGTCTAATGGCTGGGCAAAACCCCACTGCTTGGGGAAAACCCTAGAAATAAATTTTTCATTAAAGAAGAAAATCTAAGAAATTTTTCTACAACCCAGAAAAAATTTCCTTCTGAACCCTACTGGCAATATTTCCAAAAACACCTTCTACAACAAAATACCTCGAAAAACGTGTCCGCTATACCTTCACACGTGCGAGTACTGTCTGTACTTTTCTGTCACACGTGTGGCTGTATGGATCTGTCAGTTCTGTTCTTTTCTACTGCCTCGAAATTTGTGCCACTGCCTACAATTAATGTTGTACAACCTGTCAGGCTTTCCTGTACTTTTCTGCCTTGAGAAATGTGCCCACATGTGGCTGTACGGACTGCTTCAGACTGTCATTGATGTTGCTGCAATTCTGCATTAAATGCTATCACTTGCATTGGAAATCGTGCCAAGGGTCTTCTCTCTCTTCTTTTGTCTTCAATCTCTCTCTTTCCTCATTAATGGTGAATGTTCTCATTTGTCCTTTCTCATTGTTTTATACTTAGATTTTGTAACTATCTTCAATAACTACCTAATCTAGGGTTGAAGATCTTTTACAAAATCAAGGGTCTACAACTTATCTCACTTTTAATAATTAAACACTTTAATTATTAATAACATTTTTAAGTGAGACCCACTTTTCCAAAGTTATAAAAACACATTCACTTTATTTACATAAACATCACTTTGTTACATAAATACATAAGGACAAAATGTTTAGTCCTCTCATCACACCCACACCAAAAACATGGGAGGACCTTCAGAGTTATATTTTCAACAGTCCCTCCTAACGGGGAAGGTCCGTAGCACTATCTCCATCTCGGACTCCTGCAACAGCTCCCTCCTGCTCTGGAATCATCCTCGGAAACAAATGCTCTATCTCGAAATGAAACTCTAACGCTTGAGACTCAACCTAAGTCCCATCATCCTACTCAAATGCACCATCACTTGACTGGCTAAGTCTTCTCTCAGTGCTCAGGAGAGAGTCACTCTCCTCATCTCTATCAAATGCAGTATCATCATCCTCTGACTCAAATAGTCATCCTCCTACTCCTGGTCGTACAACATGCTTTCTCAGGACATATAATCTATCCCTGCGATCTCCCAACAAGATGGTGGTGCAAACTGGCTCATCTCTTTGATACAGGAAGATATGACCAGACCTGATCATCATCCCATAGCCTTCAACCTCAAAGGATCACTCTCATCCCAGGTACAAATAACACTCCATGAACTTCCAGGGTCTCTCTAAGGTCTAATTGGAACCTGACTGTTCCAACCCCTTGAATAGCAATTTGAGGGCTATCAATGTCTCTCTAAATGTATCAATGTCTATCTGAATGAAGTGTCCCGGCCCCAACATTATGATCATCTGAAAAGAGTCACAGACTCTAGTCATATGTTTGGTTGCACCGCTGTCAATAACCCAGAAATGCTCAAAGATAGAACTCCCTATACTGGAATCAATTGAGACAAGAGAAAACTCTTGCTCAAACTTTGTAGCAAATTCTTCTACAACTGCAGATGTTGCTACATCTCTTTCAATGTTCACAATCTTTTTCTCAGGACATTTTGTGGCATAGTGTCCTAACTGGCCACAATGAAAGCATTTGATCTGACATAGATCTTTCTTTTTCTTGTTCTTGTATTTTGTTGCAAGTGCCACATTCTGCTCAACGTCCTCACTAGTTTGGCCAACCTGTGACCCATCTCGGATTTCTTCTTGGGTGAAGTCATCCCACAATTTGGACCAACTTGGAAGAGTTTCTCTTCCCACAATACACTTCACAAAAACCTCCCACTTCTTGGTGAAGCTATTCAGGGCTATTCTCACCAATTCTGAATCGGGAATGGTTTCTCCTACTACTGCCAACTCGTCCTTAACTTGTGTAACACGAGTCAAGTAAGAGGCTACACCTTCATCATTTTTCATTTTAATGCTATGTAGCTTGTCTTTAGGGCCATCTTCTGATTTTCATTTTTTGCTTCGAACAATTTGGTCAAAGTGTCCCACATTTCTTTAGCAGTTTTCTTTTCTGCTAAGTGTGGTATGAGATGGTCTTTAACCCCATCCAAGATAATTCTTTGGGCTCTAGCTTCATGAGCTTCAAACTCCTCAAGCTCATCTTTATTTGTTCGTTTGGTCATGACACTGTTAATAAAACTCCAAACCCTAAGTTCTTTCAAAATAACAATAATTCTTACATTCCATGGAATGTAGTTGGATACTCCATCCAACCGATCCTCATACCTAATGCTCATCATGGAAAATAACTTGCAACCAAAAATTAACTGAAGAAAATATCTAACAATTTTTTGAACTTTCAGAGAACACCTGCTAAACTTCTTTTTCAGTATGACTCTGTTAAACTGAGATCTGATACCATCAGCTCTGATACCATTAAGAAAAACTGACTTAGAAAAATGAAACCGCTCATTTATACATTCTGTCAAACATTTGCAGATACTAGGGTTTTAACTTAAATTTGAAAAGTAAAACCACACTGCTGAAATATACTTCAAAATTTCTGTCGACTACTAAAACATTCTTTAAGCAGATGAACACAATAAATTTTGGTCTAATGACTAGGAAAAACCCCATTGCTTGGGGAAAATCCTAGAAAGAAATTTTTCATTAAAGAAGAAAATCTCAAAAAAATTTCTACAATTCAGAAAATTTTTCCTTCTAAACCCTACTGGCAATATTTCCAAAAGCACCTTCTACAGCAAAATACCTCAAAAGCGTGCCTGCTGTACCTTCACACGTGCGGGTATGGTCTGTACTTTTCTGTCACACGTGTGGATGTATGGATCTGTCAGTTATGTACTTTTTTGCTGCCTCGAAATTTGTGTCACTACTTGCAATTAATGTTGTACGTCTTGCCAGTCTTTTCTGTACTTTTCTGCCTCGAGAAATGTGCCCACACCTGGCTGTACGGACTGCTTCAGACTGTCAATAGTGCTGCTGCAATTCTGCATTAAATGCTGTCACTTGCATTGGAAGTCGTGCCAAGGGTCTTCTCTCTCTTCTTTTGTCTTCAATCTCTCTCTTTCCTCATTAATGGTGAATGTTCTCATTTGTCCTTTCTCATTGTTTTTATACTTAGATTTTGTAACTATCTTCAATAACTACCTAATCTAGGGTTGAAGATCTTTTACAAAATCAAGGGTCTACAACTTATCTCACTTTTAATAATTAAACACTTTAATTATTAAATACGTCTTTAAGTGAGACCTACTTTTCTAAAGTTATAAAAACACATTCACTTTATTTACATAAATGTCACTTTGTTACATAAAGACAATTTTTAGTCCTCTCATCACACCCACACCAAAAACATGGGAGGACCTTCAAAGTTATATTTTCAATAGAGACATAGTCCAGGAGGGACGAACTCTGTTATTACATGGTGCCTTCAATCTTTTAGTTTGCATACTTGTTTTTCTTTATTTGCTTATGTGTGTGTTTTAAGCATTTAAAATTTTAGTTTAAAACCTGTTTATGAGTTTTTAACATACAAATTTCACATGCAATTTTTAATGGTTAAAAAGATCTTGAAGATTTTCAGATCAATGAAATAATATTGGTATGATTTACTAGAAAGGTTCCTAGAATTTTGCTTAATGCAGATGCAATATATAATACTGAGATTTGTACTGTTTGTTATATATAGGGGCTTTTCATATTTTACGTCTATGATATGAATCTATAATTCAATTCATATACTTCTTCATGGCTGGAGACATTAATTAGTTGAGGCTGATGGGGGCAGTAGGAGGCATGCTGTTCTAAGTATTTGTTCATGTTGTTCAAGCATAGGTCAACAAACATTGGCGTTTTCATTTGCATAAAGTGCTCTGGTATGCATAGAAGCCTCGGAGTACACATATCAAAGGTATTTAAGAACTCCTTTTGTTTGTACTCCAAATGAATAACCTGTCTTTATTTTTTTAAGAAAAATATTGAGCTGTACGAGAGTATTTCTTGAGATGAACAATACAAAATAATTTGTTTTCTACCTTTCATATTCATATGTTAAGCTTTGGCACCCAAGCACTTTTTAAATTATGTTCGCATTTATAGCTTTCAGGAAAACGGGCAACCCCAGCTTAGAGTGATTCAATTTGTAATGTTTATTAATATTTCATGGTTCAATGGTTGAGGCCTTCATGAATGGGTCCATTAAGTAATCGAAGATAAGGGCTCCAGCATCTGTGTGAAACAAACAAGAGAATTATCTTCAGTTTTGACTGATGGTCAAGTAAATTGCAGCTAAGCATAAACTGTGCATAAACTTGATGGTACAAAGACACTGTTTGGCCCATCCCAGGCATCCACATTTAGATCTCTTGTTCCTCTCTTTTCCCTAAATATTTCCATAGACATCAAACTTTCATGGTTCCATTCTTACATTAGATACAGTCCATGGTGATCATCTTGTGTGATCATTCATTCATCATAATCAGTAAGATACTATATAACCATCCAAATCTCAAGAAGCATGTAATTGATATAATTGTACTAACACTGTGGACATGTCTAAAATACACACATGTTAATGCATTATGATACGAATTGTTATATCCCTTAATGGTTAAAATGTGCTTAACCTTGTAGTTATTGATTAGTATGTATAATGGCTTATTTTTAAATTAATTTTTATATAGTAAAACTCTACTTACTGAGACCTTTCAAATCCTTATCTATTAGAAGAAATGTTCTGAACAAACAAAAGTGCTTATAGGAGGAACTTGCAACGAAAGACAGAAGAACCTGAGAGCTATAATAGACATGTGCAAGTAAGCATGAGAATAATTCTCGAAGCTTATTATATCACCGAATCTAGAGCATGATATATGTTTTAGTAACCATTTATAGATTCTTTCTGATACTCATGGTTTTATGAGTGGAGCCTTGTATTGTTTTATCTTATATTATAAACTCTTCATGGTACCAATATTACATCCTTTGGTGCTTGCAGTTAACATAACTCTCATTATCAATTATATGTTTAAGATGCCAATATGTGTGATACAACTGTAATTGCTTGTTGATCTATTAATAGAAACTGATCACAAACAAAAGATGCTTGCAGGAGCTTGAAATAAATAAGGGAAGCTTTAAACTAATTAGACTTAAGTAGCCCCAAGGGGTAGCTCAGTTGGTTGGTGCTTCCGAGTCCAAGACCGTAGTAGTCGAGGTTGGAGGTTCAATTGTCTGGGTCCTTCGGGGTTAGGCTCATGAACCTAGAGCTGACAGGGTGAGGCCCTTCGAGAATTATTACCGTGGACGTAGCACGCCCTCTATCTTTCAGGCCTGTGAACAAGAATATGATTATTTTGCTTTATTGACCAATGGACTGGAAGAATAAGCAAAAGCAATAGTCTGAGTAAATAATGGCTATTTAAAATCTCTTATAATTTGAATATATTTTTGTGATTGTAGATTTCACATAAACTTAAGTTTAGTGTTCATGCTTAATCCAAGGTTGGAGAACACTGCATAGTGTTACCCCTCATATTGTATGAGGCCTTACACTTTTCATTACACATAGCAGAGGCTTGCATGATGACATTCATAGATAGAGCATTCGATGGACTAGGGGTACACACTTTCATGGAGATTGTTTTCATTATGATAGCTCTGCTTGCATCCATATGCTTGGCTTGGAGTATTGTGCTATCAGTTGGTGATTTTTGTTTCAGCACTTTGGTTGGAGGAGTCCCATTTGCTGTCATCTTTGGATTGGTTGTCATGTTTGATGTTGGTGCTTCTTGATGATTATAGATTGGATTGGAGCTTTTGCATAGGCTAGGTGTCAAGAATGCAAAAGTTGTCCATTTACTCTCTAGGTACTTGCTTAGTTATTCAGTAAGTGATATTTATATCTCTTTCCTATGTTTAACTTAGGAAAAACACATTATTAACTTAATGTTGGCTAATGACTATAAAAAGTGAACTTAAGGTTAAGTCATAGTTGTTGATCTTAGGTGAGGCTCAAGATCTAATCTTGGGCATCAATTACATTGGAGATTGGGGGTTAGGGTTTTGATCAATGTTGAAAAAGTTGGGCAAGGGTCCTGGATACAACTTCTCAGCAACATCGGCAAAAAAATCAGGAAAAGTCGGCAAACATTAAAAAATACAAAATACATTCATTTTTTTAAGAATTTTAAACATTTAAAGCAACAATAACATGAGATAAACACATTGGAACATAAATATGGAGAAAGCATTGATATATATCATCATCATGTAGTCATGCCAAATGTAAAATGATACATCAAAGTCGATACTGTATCATGAAACATCATAGTTGTCCAATCAAGAACCCAAAAGTGGATAATTAATACAACATGACATCACATATATAAATGTATTCTAGGAAAACTAGCATCTAGTGATCTAATATCAATGCTCTCTTCCCGAGTTTTCCATTCATACTTCATATTTTTCCCTACTCCAATGATTAGGTTTATATAAAGTTTTCATAAATGCTTTTTATTTGTCCCTCCATCTTATGACTTAAACCTAATTTTTGAAAGGTATATTTTATTGATTTGGTTGTCAGCCATTAAACGTATTTCTTGTTTTGTATTTGTGATAAATCATAGATGTATTTTTCACTCCTCCCAAATTGAATTTCCAACACGAGCCTCACATTTAGCCCTAACTCATCTACCACTTGAAACATTGCTCTCTTTTTCCTACAATGTGCTATGATGATCACTCAAAATATGTTTGCTCAAAAAATTCCCTAATAGTGAAAAAAGTAATTCAATTACCATTGTGATCTTTGATAAACGGATACATATGTTGTATAGATTATCCTTGCATGGTTTGATCCTCAAATACTACAAAGTTTTGAAATATTTATATGGTAGAGGAAAGGTGTTAGTATATAACAAAATGGCTAAAATGACAAATTTTTGGAAAATTAGCCATTTTAGCAAAAATGGAGATTTTTTGGAAAAAATCGGGAAAAGTCGGGACTTTATGGAAAAAATCAGGAAAAGTCAGGACTTTTTGGAAAAAGTCGAGACTTTTTAGAAAAAGTTGAGACTTGCCATTTTTAGCCTTTGCGACTTTTTGGAAAAAGTCTCAACTTTTTGAAAAGTTAAATAGTATTTTTTCCAGTCGATTTTTCGGCTTAGGGAAAAATCGCGACTTTTTAAAAAGTCGGCGATTTTTTAGAAAGTTTTTCAACACTGGTTTTGATCATTGAGATGCTATACAAGAAAGCCTGGGAGAAGACAAAGACACAAGATCAAAAGATCATTTCAAAGGGAGTTTTTCTAAAGAGAAGAGTGGGAGACTCGGTGGCTAAAGAGGAGAAAATATCTTGGGCTGGAGAGAGAGGTTGATCTCACAGAGGGCCAATTTGTACAGTGACACAAAGGGATAAAAGGATGACACAGGCAGCCATATGAAGTGACGCAGGGCCATACAAGTGATGTAGAGGGCCGATTTGGTGATGCAGAAGCTATATGAACTAATAGAGAAGCCAATTTGGTGACGTAGGTTGTCGTACGGGTGATGCGGTGCTGATTTTCCTTATGGGTGATTTCTCTGGTGTGCTGATTTTCTCGTTCCTTGTAATTTTTGTTTTTCTTTGCGAGCCATTATTAATAAAGAAGAATATTAAATGTTGGTTTTTCTCCATTAGGGTTTTCCAAGGTAAACGACTGTGTCAAATGTGAATGATTTCCTATTTAATTCCACTGCATTACTAGTTAAAAATATAAAGTATTTTTGTTAATAATTTTTAAGTATAAAAATTATTGAGAGCAAAACTCAAAATTTGGTATTGAGTAAAATTTAACATGGTATCAACGCAAGGTTGGATCTAAAGAAGGAAAGCATAATTGGCAAGGTGTTTACGCAAAAAAAAAAAAAAAAAATTCTTTGGTCAAGCTATTTGATTGGATAGGATGGGAGCAACTAGACTAAGATTTAAAGATTGGTTGCAGGGTGCATCCAACTTCACTCCCTAGAAGGAGAGGATAACATTAGTGTTGATGGAAAATGGGATTTGGGAGTTCATGGAGCAAACTCCCTCAATTCTTATTGATGCTACTTATCTGACCGAGCATAACAAGAAGGATGTGAAAGCTAGGAGGTTTATTATGGATGCAGTGAAGGATCACGTGATACCTCATTTGTCCGAAAGGAAGACATCCAAGGAGATGTGGGAAGCTCTAATGAAGCTATGCCAGAGTGATAGCCATAACAAAAAGATTGTGTTGAAATAGGAACTCAAGAGCACCAAGATGTCTAGATCAAATATAGTGGCTTCTTATCTCACCAAGAGCACGTAGGTTTGTGACAAGTTGGCAATAGTTGGGGACACAATGATAGATCCGAAGTTAGTAAGAGTAGTTTGGAATGGCTTCAGCAAGCCATGGGATTCTTATATCAAAGGTATTATTGCAAAATAAAATCTACCTAGTTGCGAGAGGTTATGGGATGACTCCATCCAAGAGGAGACTCAAGAGGAGCCCCTATATGGAGGCCAATGGAAGGGTGACGATGAGGAGAACGTTGCTCTCGCGAGTCATGCTAGGAAGGGAAAATTGAAGGCCAATAATACAGGTCGAGAGGCTTCCACTCATGATGAGGACATGAGCAAAGTCAAATGCTTTGCATGTCACAAGTTTGGCCATTATGCAGGTCAATGTCTAAAGAAGAAGAAGGGAAAGGGAAAGACACAGGTTGCAACATCAACATATGTTAGATTTTCTTAAGATCTGATTAGATTATCTAGGATCTTTATCTGAAAGAATAACAAGTATAACAAAATGCATACGATATAAAAGAAACACAAGACACAAAGATTTTCATTCGGGAAACCATAAAGGAGAAAAACTCGCAAACTTCTTAAGAATAGTAAGATGATAAAAAGCAGTAATAAGAAATGTTCAGCGGCTATCTTTCTCTCCTCCTTTGAGTGTCTCTCTCTCTCATGCGCCTTAGAGAGTGTGTTGGTTGTGTATAAATGAGGGAGAGCGCCTCCCTATTTATACCCTTTCAAGTCACTAACTAAATATAAGACACGAGCCTACATGTCATCTCACATTGGGCCCACTTCTCCTAGAGAGACCACAATTACATATTATATGATGTTACATTGGGGACTATTGCCAAAATAAACATGAATAAAGCTCATGGTGGGTCTAGGGGGTAGTGTCTAACACCCCTAGTGTGTCCCCATGGCACAATATAAATAAAATATAACTCTAGTGCAACATAGTGCCTCTTTGAGAAAAACGTGAGGCTCCAAAAGCCCTAGAAAATCATAAAATATGCTGGAGAGATGGGTGTGGGTCCTTCTAAATGCTGAAACTGTTGGAGAACAGGCGGACGACATCACACTCATCATCAAAACTCATCCCATGCGATTTCCTTGCCTCAGTAGCCCAAATTGAATTCCTCAGTAGCCATTTTCACCATTTTTAATCTGCCTCGGGAACTATGAAATTGCCCAAACTACCATCTGGAGTGCTTGTGTTGTCAAACTGAGGCCACCAAGCTCTCTGGGAGGGGGGTAAAATCGTGGAAACAAGTGGCTGGACCACCCCCACCTTATACATCGTCCTAGGTGAACCAATTAAATCACCCTTCTGCTCTGACAGGCCATTTAACATGGCAAAACTGCACCAGAATGGTATACTGAGACAAATCATCATTGTAACTGCCTGGAATTGAAAACAAACTGTCTCATTGGACTCAGGGAACCCAAATCCATCTAAGATGTATACTCATACGCCCTACTGATCTCTGTATGATCATGTACAATATCTAATATGCTTGGACAAATAAAATAATAATAATCTGTACATGACCAATAATATGACCCATGCTAACATCACACTGCTGCAAGTGTTAGAGGTTAAGACATGCTCTACAAATCATTCAAGTAACAATTATAACAAGTAGTAATCATTTCACTGGCGATCTACCAACCAAATATATAGAGTTTTGTTAATTATTAATTATGACTCAGACCAGACTTTCAAGACCATACTCACTTCATAGTTGTAATCAATTTGCTAGTGAAGGATGAAGGCTAAAGATCAAAAGGCTAGGTTAAAGGGTGACTACTAACTTAACACAATGACACTTTGGATATGGAAAGGGGATACTCACTCTAGCATATGCCGGACAAGCAATAACACATGGGATGGCAGTGTCTCACAAATGGGTAAGTTATGTTCAGAGGTGCTTATTCACCTTGGCAAATGCTCACAATCCAATTCAAATACAAGTGAGGCTAGCAATCTTTAGATATAACTTTTAAGAACCATTGCTTTTTGGGCCTTCGAGTTTCCATAGCCTTGATCCATGCATTTGTTACATGGATTTTAATTTATTAAGGCTTCATGCTCCATGCGTGTTTAAAAACACTTGTTACATGGGTTTTACATTTCACATTTACACTTCAAAGCTAATTTTCATTAGGCTTGCCTTGCATTCATGTATGTTCAGAAACACTTCTTTTCATGAATGGGCTTTTCACAAGATATTCATTTCATTTCCATATACATTGTATTGATGGCAGCGCTACTTGTTTCAGGTTTAGCCAACACAACCTAGGCAACTCAGAGCCGAGACACAAATAAACAAGGAAGCTTATCCAACAAAGAGGCTATAGTGGTGGAAGGTTCTCCATGCCACTAGTCAAGTAGTAGGTCGGGTTATAAACATAACTGGAAGGTAATGGATGGGTGGAGATAGTGAACAATGAGACCAACAGTAGCAAGCCAAAATATGGTGGGAATGATCACCTCTATTCTCCCTAAGGAGGGTAAAACCAATGAGTATGAGTCAAGAACTTCCAGGTCTAAGTAGGGACATACATACATAATATCAATACAACCAAGTCCATGTATTTATATGATCGCCAGATCATGACACTAAATGCTAAGACATGTCACAAGAATGAGTATAAAAGCAATAATAACCATAACACAAGATAATACATGCTGTGAGTCATATACATGCAAATAACCAATATGAACCAACATCTGTCCACTGGGAAACTACTGCTGCAACTCTGGGCAATATTGATTGCTCTGTAAATGGCTAAATAGCTATATCAGTCCTCAAATCTTAGTGTCCTGAGACTCAGTCATGGCATGGGAAAGTACTATAGTCCATCATCAAATAGTGATCCATCATAGATGCTCATCTCAGCATCTCATATGTAAGGGAACTGGCTGAAACAATGTACTGGAATCTGATTAATAGAATATGGTAGCCCAACTACTATATATGTGATAACATAACCTACAAGACTGATTACGTCTAAGCTGTAATATCCCAAATCCCGATATTTTCTATTTCTAAGCAAATATGTTGATACAACCGGGCATGCAAACTGCCATGCAAAAATCCCTATTTTATAGCAAAAATTAGGGTTAGGGTTTGTGAGATAGATTGAACACTTACCACTGATAAGCCGGCTGGACTGCTCCTGAGAGAGTATGCAAGCATCAAGAACTGAATCGGAGATGGACAGATATCTTCTACATCCGGCGAAACCCTAGCAGCAAGAACCCAAATCAGATAAAGGTGACGTTTTCAGTGAAGGAGGTGTCCGATGGAGCTACCGATTTGCAGGACTGATAGCCTTCCCGTGCCGGAGAGAATGCCTGGTACATGCGGAGTTTCTGAGGTCTCTAGGCAGGCTAGCGAATTGTTCCAGAGAGGCAGCTGCTCATGCCCCCTTGATCCCGAAATCGCTGATAACTGCTCCGGATGAGCACGGTCGGATCTGATAATTATCGGATGCCGGAGTAAGATGCTGATAATGAGAATGGTGCCTGAGTTTCGAAGTAAAACTAAGATCTGAAGACCCGACAACTGATTAGGGCTTTCTGGCTGTAAACCCCTTTACGGCTGCACACGTGTTCCTGCAACAATCTATACCGTATACTGGATAACTATGAATAAATGTAAGAGCAAATGGTGAACCTGTATGGCTTACCCTAAATGAGACTAGGACAGATGTTTCACTGCTAAAACCCCGCTAGTGGCTGGAGTAGCCCTGCTGGATGGGTGTTCTCAATCTTGTTCTACTGACAGATGCTACATTCTCGGACATGCTGCATAAGTTCCCCCTTGAGGCCCTTCCATGAGAACCTCTCTCGCTTCTGCCTGTAGGTCTTTAAGAAACCTTGATGCCCTGATAAAGGAGAATCATGGGCTGCTTGAATGATCTTTTTCCTCAATGTGGACTCTGGAACGAGGTATATCCTGTTTTTGTAAGAAATGATGTCATCAACAATCCTGTACCTGTCATTCTGAATTTGCCCGTCTAATAATTCGCAAGCGAATTTATTTTTGGAGTATTCTACTAAGAGAAGTGCCCTCCAATCTGTGGATATACTACTGAGAGATAATGGGGCGGGACACCTGGATAATGCATCAGCTACTATGTTATTCTTACCTTTCACATACTCGATCTTGAAATCATAGGCTTGTACTTTGCTGACCCATTTCTGCTGTCGCTCATTCAATTCCTTCTGCTCCAGGAAATACTTGACGCTGTTATGATCGGTTTTGATTTTGAACTTACTGCCCACCAGGTACTGTTTGAATTTTGTGAGAGCATGTAAGATGGCTAGCATCTCTTTGTCATATATGGAGTAATGGCGCTCGTAGCTCTTTAGTTTACGGCTCTCAAATGTAATAGGGTGATGATTTTGCATCAACACTGCTCCTAACCCTTCCCCTGAGGCATCACATTCTACTACAAAGGGTTGTGAGAAGTCTGGTAATGCTAAAACTGGACAAGAACTCATAATAACCTTCATCTCCTCAAAAGTTTTCTGTGCTAAGTCTGTCTAAGTGAACGCTCCCTTCTTTGTGAGATCTGTGAGGGGTGCTGCAAATTGGGAGAATCCCTTAACGTACTGTCGGTAATAAGTGCACAGACCCAAGAACCCTCTCAATTCTGTAATTGTTTTTGGCGCGGGCCAATCTCTGATAGCTCGGATTTTCTCCATATCAACTTGTAGTCCTTCTGCATTGATTATGTGTCCTAAGTACAGCATTTCCTTCATGCCAAACTCACACTTGGACATTTTCGCATAAAGCGAATGTTCTTCTAAAATACTCAGTACTTCGTCTAGGTGTTTCAGATGCTCTTCCCATGTTTTGCTGTAAATTAGGATGTCATCAAAGAATACTAGCAAAAACTTACGTAGCTGTGCTCTGAATGTGTGGTTCATGCATGACTGAAAAGTGGATGGAGCATTGGTAAGACCAAAGGGCATGACCAAAAACTCATAGTGACCATAGTGACAGTGAAAAGTTGTTTTGGAGATGTCTTGGTCCCTTACCCTGATCTGATGGTATCCCGAGCGAAGATCAATCTTGGAGAAGTATTTAGCTCCCTGAAGCTCATCCATGAGTTCGTCAATTCTGGGAATGGGATACCTGTTCTTAATGGTCTTTTTGTTGAGTGCTCAATAATCGATGCACATTCGCAGTGTACCATCCTTCTTTTTGACCAATACTACTGAGGATGCGAAGGGGCTAGAATTGGGCCGAATATATCCAAGCTCCAGTAATTCTTTGATTGTTTTCTCAATCTCATCCTTGTATCTTTTGGGATGCCTGTAAGGAGTGGTGATGACGGCTTGTGTCCCCTCCTCTAGCTCGATGATGTGTTCAAAACCTCGGTCTGGCGGTCTACCTGATGGAAGGTCACTAAAAACCTTTTCATGTTTTTGTAGCAAGGTTTGAATGTCACTTGGGTGTTGTGTGCTGGTCTCTGGGGGTTTCCTAAAGGTGACCAAACATTCTGCAGCCCATTCTATATCATCCTGTCGGAGTACTGCCTCCATTCTCTGAGATGATACCGGTTTTGGGGGATAAGTGTTCATGCCCCTCAAAACTACCCGTTTGCTGTCTGGCCCCTGGAATTCCATTTCCATTGCCCTGTAGTCTGTAGTGTATTTCCCTATAGAATAAAGCCACTTAACACCCAATACCACATGAGTATCCGATACATCCACTACATAGAAAGAATCTGTCATCTGATAGTTACCTAAGGTAACATTCAGTTTTGGAACCCAGTAGTTGCACTTCATGCTGGAGTTCCCGGTTACTGCTACAATGAATCCTTTGAACTTCTCGGTCTGAATACCCCTCTTGGCTACCCAAGCGAAGTCAATGAAATTGTGGGTGGCTCCCCCATCAATCAATACTCCGACAATGTGACCCTGTACTACTCCCCTGACCCTGAGAGTATGGAATCTTGGTACTCCAGATAATGTAGCAATGACTCCCTCTGGTGTATCACCCTGGTGTGATTCCTCCTTAGCTGCCCATAGTTCTTCTGTGGCTTCCTGCTCATAGTCATCCTCATCACTGTCCAAATATACCTCAATGTAGTGAGCCTTCGCCTTCCCTGCAAACCTGTGTCCTGGTACCCATGGTTCCTGACAAGTGAAGCATAGTTTCTTCCTTCTCAAATCTTTCCTAGTGTCCTTGTCTAACCATGTTTTCTTGGGAACATCCCGCTGGAAAGGTTTCTTGTCCTTGTCCCTAACAGGAAAATTGGTTTTCAGCGGGAACTTGTTTTTGGGGACAGAATCCTGAAGATCTCTGGCTCTGCTGATGGCATCCTGCAGAGTGAGGGGTTTGTAGGCTTTCACCCATCCCCGTAGTGGCTCTGTGAGGGCCTCCGTGAATAACATGGTCAACCTGCTCTCTGACACATCTGTTACCATGACCGCTATCCTCTGAAATTCTGAGATGAAGGCTTCTGCACTACCGGTCTGTTTGAGTTGAGCCAACTCCCTGAAATGTATCTCTGGATCCTTCCTGTCAAACCTCTCTATGAGCTTTTGAGTGAACTCACCGTAGGAGTGTATGGTGTTGTGACCCAATGTCACCAATCCATGGTACCACAACTCGTGAGCTTCTCCGTCCAGGTGAAGTGTAGCCAATTTAATGGCATCTGTCTCTGTCATGGGATTGAGTTGGAAATAGGTATCCAACTTTTGAACCCATATCCTCGCTGATCCTCCGCGAGTCCTGTCAAAGTTCGGGATGGTCAACCTGCCCAAGGTCTTCTGCAACTCATAGTTGTGATTGAAACCCTTGTTGAAATTCCTGGGCCTGTTCCTACTCTTCATGTTGTAGAAATCTGAAAAAGACATCACAGCATGAAACTCATCCCCTAAGTCTCTATACTCCTGTAAATAAGCCCCAAAAGGCTCGCTCGGTTCTACCTGCATGACTGGACCACCTACTGTATTTGCCAAGAAGTGAGGCATGGTAGGCCTGTTGGCAGGTCTGCTATATATGTGCGTAGTATTTTGAATATTAGTGCACGCAATCTTTCCACTGTTGCTTGTAGATCCCCGATCTACCGGTGAGGGAGGTGTACTGTTGATACCTATTTCCGGTTTCGCCGATAATCTGTTGATTACATTGAGTACCTCTTTTTGCCCTTTGGCTAAGTCTTGCAATGCAGAGACTAAGCTGCGAAACTCCATCCTATCCTCTTCTTCTCTCGTTCCTTTTTCCCTATCCGAGTGTATACCTGTTTGTTCCATATCTGAATTGGTATCTTCTAGTTGGATATCCTCAAACTCCTCTGTGTATCTACTCTTCCTCCTCCTATAGGTTACAAAAGGGTCTCCTTCTGTATTCATCTAAGTTTCATTTCTTAAGCCCACAGCTGGCCAAGAAGATAGCTCTGATACCACTGTAATATCCCAAATCCCGATATTTTCTATTTCTAAGCAAATATGCTGATACAACCGGGCATGCAAACTGCCATGCAAAAATCCCTATTTTAAAGCAAAAATTAGGGTTAGGGTTTGTGAGATAGAATGAACACTTACCATTGATAAGCCGACTGGACTGCTCCTGAGAGAGTATGCAAGCATCAAGAACTGAATTGGAGATGGACAGATATCTTCTACATCCGGCGAAACCCCAGCAGCAAGAACCCAGATTAGATAAGGGTGACGTTTTCAGTGAAGGAGGTGTCCGATGGAGCTACCGATTTGCAGGACTGATAGCCTTCCCGTGTCGAAGAGAATGCTTGGTACATGCGGAGTTTCTGAGGTCTCTAGGCAAGCTAGCAAATTGTTCCAGAGAGGCAGCTGCTCACGCCCCCTTGATCCCGAAATCGCTGATAACTGCTCCGGATGAGCGCGGTCGGATCTGATAATTACCGGATGCCGGAGTAAGATGCTGATAATGAGAATGGTGCCTGAGTTTCAAAGTAAAACTGAGATCTGAAGACCCGACAACTGATTAGGGCTTTCTGGCTGTAAACCCCTTTACGTTTGCACACGTGTTCCTGCAACAATCTATACCGTATACTAGATAACTATGAATAAATGTAAGAGCAAATGGTGAACCTGTATGGCTTACCCTGAATGAGACTAGGACAGATGTTTCACTGCTGAAACCCCGCTAGCTGAAGACTTCGTCTCCAACCCCAACTGCTGTGCGACACGCTGTGCTGCTATCCAAGAGCTCCCAAAATAATAATCATCAAAAGTGAAGTCTCCTTTCGCTTTATCCTCCTTTTATAACTTTCAACTGCGAAAACCCTAACTTTGACCTAATTAGGTCACTTTATCTTCTAATTTGCAGTTGACTTGCATGCATGCGGATGGAGACTTAATGAGTGCATGCATCATTAAATAATGCTTGGATGGCATACACGAAGGTGGCCTTTGGCCCCGGTGGCCCTTCTTGACCTAATGATGATGCCCTAGATCTTCTATGGATGGCATCAGTCCTTAGTTGATTCCCTAACTGTCAGTAACCGCTCGAACCCACAGGAATCACATAGGTTAGCGGTTTTGGGCCTCAAGGCCTAATCAGAAGAGGACATTACATAAGCAACCTACGAGCTTCGCCAAAATTTTATGCTCAGACGATCTGTCTCATCGGCTATGCTAGAACTCATCACTCCCTCTTTCGATAGATCTCGATTTAGATCACATACTGGAGCTTCACTACTCCTCTCTGCATCATACAAAAAATGCAAGTCAGATCAATCAAATCAAATAGTAGCTTTCAAAAGAAACATACTACCTCACAAATAGCCGAGCAAGTGGCAACATATTTTTTCTCGGCTATACTCAGCGCCATGTAGGACTGCATCCTGCCAAACCAGTAGGCCATACTAGATCTCAAACTGAAGAAGCAACCCAAGGTGCTATTCTTCTCAGTGGCGCTATCAATCCAAATCAACATAGCCATGTAGGTTAGTCTTCTGATTCGTATCATACTTGAGCCCATACTCAACTGTACCCTTCAGGTACCTCACTGCATGCTTTGCATCTAGGTGAGCATGTCTCGGATCTATCAGGAGCTGGCTCAGGTTGTTCACAACAAAGGATATGTTTGATCTCGTATTCATCAGGCACATCACTGAACAAATCATCTGACAATACATCGTGGCATCAACCGTCTCTAATGAAGCATTGCACAAAAGCTTCAAGTTTGATGCCATAGGTGTGGTTACTGCCTTGCGGTCCAGTATTCCGAATTTCTTCAGAATCTCCACTGCATACTTTCCTTGACCAAGGAAAATCTCATTCGCATTCTGCCACACCTCCATGCCTAAGAAGTAGTGCATTATCCCTAGGTCTTTCATCTCAAACTCTGTAGCAAGTCTCCTTCTTGCATCTTTAATGAGTTCCTCTTTTCCTGTCAAGAACAGGTCATCGACATATAACATGAGCATCACTGGTCTTCCTCCTTCAACCTTGATGTAAAGTTTGGAATCCGCTTTACTCTCAGTAAAGCTTAGAGCCATTAGTAAGCTGACCATCCTGTCGTACCATGTTGAACCTGAGGATCTTTTGCAGTCACTCCCTTTGAAGCGGAGCATTATTCTCGCTCTGCCTTTTGTACTCTATGTATTGAAACATTTTGTAATGGAGTGACAAGTAGTTTCCTCTGCTACTAATATTCTATGTATCCATCTAGGGTCACTAGATACCAAGATCCTTTATCTTGAACTTTGTTGAAAAGTTCTTCTTACACCCATCTGTGAGCTTGTCTTCCTCCATAGGATTTCATCTTCAACCTTGTAGCGAAGGTTAAGATCTTCAGCACTCTAGGTGATCTTCAAGCTCCTTATGTAACTGTATGTTCTATCCCATGGGTGCCTTCTGAGCTCATACAATGCCTTCTTTATTTTGCTCACATGAGTCTTCTTATCATGTGTCTCAACTCCCAGTGGCTTCTCTACGTACACTTCCTCCTTGACTAAACCATTCAAGAATGTTGTCTTGATGTCAGCTGGTGTATCTCCCATCTCATACCTACACATATGGATCTATTGAAGTGTACCTCACAACTGGTGCAAATGTCTCCTCGTAGTCTATGCCTTCTTTCTGTGAGAAGCCTCATGCTATGAATCTTGCCTTGTATCCCATGATGCTGCCATCTACTGTATGCTAGATATTGTAGATCCATATGGAAGATACCATGGGCTTCCCTTTAGGTCTCGACACCGCATCCTAGACATCATCCTTCTTGAGTTGGTACTCCTTGATCATAGTCTCGTTCCCTTTCTTCTTGGCTACTTCTTCATAGTTGGAAGGCTTTGCATCAATGATGTTGCTTAATAGTGTCACATAACTGGAGTGTGTTTGAGGCCTCTTGCTTTCTTTGGAAGTCTCGTCATACTATTCTTCATCTTGGACTATTTCTCGTGCCCAAGGTGGTCTTCATTTCTCGAGGTGGATCTATCGTTCTCTTTATATTCTTTTGAAGCTCTTTCTTTTGCCATGGTGTCTCTGACCCGGGAAGCTTCAGGTTCCTCTTCTGAAATATCATTACTTGTTCTTTGGAATGATCTACAAGTCAAGTTCAGTTGCATGATTAGAAACATTTCATAATTTCCAAAACATATTAATAGTGACAAATATATGTCACATAACCATGCAACTATTTTAGCCAATGCTACAACATTCATTCATATCCCGTACACATACAATAACTTCTAGATTCCTTCCACCCCAATGTTATCAAGAGTGTGTACTACTCCTAATATGCCAACAAATAGGTTTCAATCTAGATAAGTAGTATTGGAATGTTGTACAACATCATTGACTTCTTATCCATTATGTGCAATTCAGTAGTATAAATGCAAATACTCAAACATCAACTGAATATAAACAAATGCATAACCAAACAATATCATGAAATGACAACTGGATACTTATCTTTATTTGTTTCGTGGGTAGACTCCTTCTTGGGCCTTCAGCTTCATCATCTTCTTCATTCATAACAACATCATTTCTTATCCAAATGCTAAGATGGATAATAGGTTCTTCAAAAATTGAGTCCTTCATATTCCTCATTGCTTGAGGGATCTTCTTTGAATCGTGAGAGCTTGATCTTCAGTTGCTCCCATCTTCTCTTCTCTTATTATGAGTCGAGCTTCTTCTTGTGTGCACTCTTCCCAGATTCTGCTGAAGGTAATCACTTCCTTTTGGCACACATTCCTCGAATGAATGAATCCCATGATCTTGGGAGGCTATTCAAGGTGGTTATAACAATCGCTTATTCTTCTTCGATTGCTTCGTCATATCATCGAACACTTCCTTTTGGTGTCTTCAAGGATGACACATGAGGGATGAGATGATCTTTAATAGAATCTGCAATGATTCTCTTGGCTCTAGCCTTAGCCTCATCTCCCTCTGGCTCTTAGAACTTCCTTACTAAAATATTGATCCAAGTCATTTTCTTCAAGGATCATGGAGGTCCTATACTTCCATGCTCAGAAGTTGTCAACTTCACCAAGCTTGTCATCAAGTTGGGTGTGATTAGTCATTTTGAAATGAGAACCTCAAATTTAAATAGAAAAAATTTAGATCTTATCGATTTGAGGTGTCCGACCTGGTTCTAGAGCTGGCTGATCTAGGGTTTGTCAGAGAAACCCTAATTTTTCAAACTTGGAATTTGAAACTTCTAATTGGACAGAAAGATTGGCCTCTTCAAGGTGATCTTTCCAATGTACTTCTTTTCTGAAAACAATGGTGGGAAGCTCCCAGAACAGTAAGCCCTAGTTTTCCAATTTCTTTTGTAGAAATGTCTGAAATTGATTCTGCTGTATCTTCGAAGTTTCGGATCCTTGCAGTCTGAAACTTCTCAGTTAGATAGCCTGATATGTCTTCTTTCCAACCCCACAAGTTAGCGTGGAAATGGATTCTCCAAGTGGGACTTATTCTGAGTTTTCCAAGGTGACTGTTCGGCATAGCGAACTTGTACGAACTGTCGCGTGTCACTGTATCACATTCTGGGTCTGAAAAGCGTACCAAAGAAACTGTAGTTTGTGCCCTATTTGCAACATCTTGCGAAATTTTGTTTGGACCTTCCTAGCCTGAGATATAGCAAAACTCCCTAGGTCACCTGTTTATGACTGTATTCTGGAGGAGGCTAGAACCTTGATTATGAGGAACGATATCTTTTGAAGTATATCGAATCTGAGGTTGAAACTTTTACACAAGGTACAGCAAGAGTTTTTCTTTGGCCTGTAAAAGTTTCGGCTTGTGAGCCTTCTCTAATCTCGCGTTATAGAGAAATTTCTAGAATGACTAAATTCAGTCTTATAGGGTTTTCATGCATGAAACCCTAATGTCCATTAGCTACCATTGTAGCTGTATTTCAGCTGCACAATGAAACTTCTCTGATTCAAAAACTGCTACCACCAATGGATGCACCCTAGTGAGGCGAGTTAGCCTAGCCCTCCTTGCTTGATGATCTGTGGAGAGAACACCTTCAACTAGGAAGCCCTAGTTCCCGCAGCTGCACGTGCCTTCTTTCAAAGAGGCTCTGATACCATGTTAGATTTTCTTAAGATTTGATTAGTTTATCTAGGATCTTTATCTGAAAGAATAACAAGTACAACAAAATGCATAAGATATAAAAGATACACAAGACACAAAGATTTTCATCGGGCAAACCATAAAGGAGAAAACCCCGCAAACTTCTTCAGAATAGTAAGATGATCAAAAGAAGTAATAAGAAATGTTCAGCAACTATCTTTCTCTTCTCCTCTGACTGTCTCTCTCTCTCATGCACTTAAGAGAGTGTGTTTGTTGTGTATAAATGAGGTAGAGCGCCTCTCTATTTACACCCTTTCAAGTCACTGACCAAATATAAGACACAAGCCTACATGTCATCTCACATTGGGCCTACTCCTAGAGAGACCACAATTACATATTACATGATTTTACACTGGGAACTATTGCCTCGATTTACAACAGAGGTTGTACCTCAAGGTCTAGACACAATTTAGACATCCCGTAAAGGGGTAACACATCCCCAATGGGGGTACAACAACATACAATGATATATACATCAGAATATCTTCCGAAGTTACAAATACATCAACAATAGAGACACAAGTGAGTGAGTTCACTGCAAAGTTTGAGAAAGAGTTCTCATTAGTGTCTTGTCTTTCTGACACCTTGAGAAAGGATGAACGGTTCATGGACAGTGGAGCTTCATGTCATATGACGGGATTACGAGATGTATTCACCAGTATCACAGAGGAGGAATCAGAGGTACACGTTGAGCTTGGTGATGATGCCAAGTATGGTGTTAGGTGGACTGGGGATATTCAGTTTCAGCAAGAGTCAGGAGATCCTGTGGAGGTGAAGGATGTGTTATATGTATCAGGACTTACGAAGAACTTAATTGCAATTTTGAACATGGAGGATAAGGGGTATGTGGCTTATTTTCAAGATGGACAAGTACTTGTTACTATATTAGGCCAAAAGGCTCCAGTTTAGATATAGGATGAGTAATAGGGAGCAGAGTAGGGGACTTGTACTTGTTGAAGGCTAAGCTAGTACGTGCTCTAGTTCATTATGACAGTGATAGTTTGTGCGAGTTATGGCACATGAGGATGGGTCACTTGCATCATAGGGCTTTACCAATACTGAGGGAGATTGTCACTGGTCTTCCAAAGTTCAGTGTAGAGCAACAGGGTGCATGCAAGGGATGTGAGCTTGGCAAATATGCCAAGACCAACTTTCCTAGTAGTGATAGCAGGTCTAAGGGGATATTAGATCTGGTGCATTTGGACATATGTGGTCTTATGTCAGTATTGTCGTTGAACGATTATAACTATTATGTGACCTTCATAGATGATCTCTCGAGAAGGATGTGGATCTACTTTATGAAGAGCAAGGACAAAGTCTTAAGTTGGTTTTGGGAGTTTAAGGCTCTCGTGGAGAACCAAACATAGAGAAAGATTAGAGTTGTTATATATATATAATTTGATATATATAAAAAGAAAAAGAAATAATAAATAACATATAATAATGTTAAAATTACAAGGTTATATAAATAAATTGTAAAGTAGTCATGAAAGAACATGACTTTATGAAAAGTCATAATTATTCCCCGTAAAATATGTATATATACGGGATCACCATTGCAAATAAAAATATATCAAACTTTATGAATAAAATTATATTATTCATCGTTTTCATTGAGTTTTTTCAGTGCAGTGTTATTAGATTCAGCGTTCTCGACATGTTCTACTGCCATCTCCATTAATTTCTGCGTTAGCCCTCCACCTCATCTTCGACAACTCCACGCCCGTCGCCGCTTCACATAACCCTACAATCCATTCCGCGTTCCCTTCTTCCCTGCCCCTCTATCCTCCAATGCCTCTCCACACTAGTGCCACCTCCTTTTTCCACGTTGCTCCCATTCATCTCCACCCTTCACGCTAACTCTCAACTCTCGCGACCCCTTCCCTCCATCTAGCCTGCTCCACGCGCTCCCACTTGCTCTCGCTACATCCCACCCTCCCGCATGCTCCAACCTCCTTCCATCTACCGCACCTGCGTCCCACTCCTTCCGTCTACCGCAATTGTCTGCCCTCCACGCCACCCACTCCCTCACGTCCCTATCTCCTTCATCCTTGCAAGCGTTGTTCCCAATCGTTGTACCCCACTACACTCCAACGACTAGACTTCCCTTCATGTCCTTCTTCACGCCGTCCAACCTACGATCCATCCTATGCCACGGTCGCTACTACCACCAAACCTACAATTAAGTTAAAAAATTTAGATAATAATATATATTAATATTATTATTTAAAAAAAATATTATTATTATTATAATTATTTTAAAAAAATCGGTGCGAGCTGGCTTCAAACAACCAACAAGAATAAATCAAGATTCACCACAAAAAAAATCCCATTAGTTGCCAAAATGGGAGATATCAATGCCAGATTGGACCAATTAGACAGGGAATATGTAGAACTCAATGTGGACATTGACAAAAACAATTACGATCTAACAGTGCTCAAGGCAGGACTAGATCAAGGCATAAGTACATTGCAAGCAGAACAAAGTAAGACGCAAGAAACTCTCAACATTATCTTAGCCAAACTACCGTCACACACCTCCAATCCTCTACCTAGCTATAACCTAGACCCTTTCAATACACCTCCTCCAAATACGCCTAAATCGTCGAGTCAACCCGACACGACACCACCACACGAAGTTCCCATCTTTAACATTCCGTCAATATCAATTCCCTAAGCACATAGATTTCGGATAAGGGTAAAATTAGAGTTACCCAAATATGATGGAGATGAGAAGCAATGCATCGCATGGATCAATAAGGCAGAGGAATACTTTGATATCCATCACATACCCTACGACAACAAGAAGATTAAGTACGTCGCCATGCAGTTAGAGGGAAATGCGTATAATTGGTACACGTGGTGCAAGACAACAACTTGAGTCTGTTCCTTTAATTGGAACACCTTTGAAAATGATCTTCTTAAAAGGTTTCAAGGCGTAATCGAGAAAGACTTCTTTGCCAAGATCACCAGGTTGCAGCAAAAAGGCAGTATAGATGAGTACACATGTGAATGGGAAGCTTTGGCAAATCGAGTTCCAGAACTAACCGATGATCAACGTCTGCAATCATACATACATGGACTAAAACTGCACATTTGGGAAGAGTTAGGATTACATAACACTTCTACCATGGGGGAGACACGACGAAAGGCCAAGATCATCAAGAACAAGTTTAAATGATCCACTCAAGGTAGTTTCGACAAAAACTATTCCGAGAGGAATCCTCCCCAATCGACGAATACATGAACTTCAAGGTATACACCGTTGCTTTTAAGGGAAGGAGCAAAACCTAGTTTAGAAGCCCAAAGGATGAGGGAAGGAAAGTGCAAATATTGTGGAGAAAAATGGGATCCTAACCACAAATATTTGCAAAGAAGCTACCCCCCAAAGTTGTATGCGTGCGAAGCAGAAGAAGAGGAAAAAATATCAGAATGTGAAGAGACAAGTGAGGAAGATACAAGAACCCAACATGATTGCCTCTCAGAACTAGAAGATGATACACCAAAGATCTCATTAGTTGCCATTATAGGGATATCCCAACGACAAACATTGAAGCTAAAAGGACATATAAAAAATAACAATGTTTCGATTCTCATAGATAGTGGCAGTACACAACTTTATTAATGTTAATCTGCTAAGGTATTCAACTTATTCATTTATCCAATGCCTAGCATGAAAGTTATGGTAGCAGACGGCAAGAAGATTGAAAATGTGGGAAAATGTCACAAGGTTAAATTACAAATGTACGAGTATAATCTAGAATCTGACTTCTTTGTTGTACCTCTTAGAGGAGTAGATGTTGTGCTGGGAATCCAATGGTTGCAAACATTGGGTACTTCCTTCACTAACCATCAAGAGCACTTCATCCAGTTCAATTGGCTAGGGAAGAGTACAAGTTGTACGGTTTCCAACCACCCCAAACGCAATTGGCTACATCATATCAGATGGAAAGGCTAATTCGAAAAGGAGGTGCTTACGTAATTCAATGTCAAGAGATGGAGTTGCTAACATGTGAAAGAGATGACTGCAACCCTCTGGAGATACAAGACCTAATTAAAAAACATCACAAGGTGTTCCAAGAGCTTCTGATGGAGCTCCCACCAAACAGGAAGACAAAGCACTTAATTGAGCTAGAGCTAGGGGCAAACCCTGTAAACATTAGACCTTATAGATATCCTCATCATCACAAAACAAAGATTGAGAGGTTGACCCAAGATTTCTTAAAATGTGGAGTCATTTCAAAAAGTGGAAGTCCTTACGTCGCTCCAGTAGTGCTAGTTCGAAAGAAGGATGGGTCCTTCAGGTTGTGCATAGATTATAGAGGACTCAACAAGGTCACAATTAAGAATAAATTCCCTATTTCGTTCATCGTGAGATGATGGATGAACTTCATGGTGCCAAGTACTTCTTGAAATTAGACCTGAGATCATGATATTACCAAATCAGGGTTAGTTTAGAAGATGTAGCCAAAAACCTCTTGTCGTACTCATGAGGGTCATTATGAGTTCAAGGTAATGCCCTTCGGGCTAACTAATGCTCCAGCCACCTTTCAAGCCGCAATGAACGAATTGTTCCAACCATATTTACGAAAGTTCGTATTAGTATTTTTTGATGATATTCTCGTATATAGCAAAACATGGGGAGAGCATGTTCGACACTTAGATCAAGTACTAACCATCTTGGAAGAGCATGGTTTTTTTGCAAAAATGTCAAAATGCACTTTTGGGAAAGAAGAAGTGGATTGTCTTGGCCATATAATATCAAAAGGAGTCAAAGTCGATCCTAGTAAGATCAAGGCAGTCATTGAGTGGCCCCAACTAGATAATATCTCGAAATTACAAGGGTTTCTAGGCTTAACAGGGTACTATATGTGAAAAATAACGCCCATAAGACGGACTTAACAAAGTTATTGAAAAAAAATTCATTCTAATGGAATGATGAGGTAGAAAAATGCTTTGAAACATTAAAGAACATGTTAGGGCCTGGAAATTCGCAGGCAACAACAGTAAGGGATTCTCCCCAGTAAACGTTCCCAACTAGCCCGTTATTGTTTGGTATGGGGAATCCGTCCGGTTTGCGGTCCGGCTATCGTAGGTCAAGTAACAAA
The DNA here is from genome assembly GCA_001517045.1 of Pseudotsuga menziesii. Classification (NCBI taxonomy): domain Eukaryota; kingdom Viridiplantae; phylum Streptophyta; class Pinopsida; order Pinales; family Pinaceae; genus Pseudotsuga; species Pseudotsuga menziesii. The sequence continues at coordinate 775,892 of LPNX010665759.1, forward strand.
AATAAAAGGTTTTACCGGTTGCGGCCCGGTCCACCTTGTATATTTTAGTTTTTTATATTTAAATATGAGATGCAAGTGCCTATCTAAGAATGCAGATTGATAGAGAATACAAGGAGCAGTCACAATGTGATGCACAGGTTCTTACCTCTCGTCTTAAACTCTCTCGCATCTGAATCACACACAGCAAGAAATTAAAACTAACTACCTAACCTATCCCTAGGGAGCAAGATTATCATTCATTGATGAGTAATGTATTTTGTACATGCATTATGAAAAATCACAGATAGCTGATACTTCTTTCAAAACACATGAACATTTAAAGATATTTGAACAACCAGATAGCCAATTGTTTATGAACAGCATTCATTACTTATAGTGGAAATTTTCATAAAATAAACCAGAGAACATTCATACAAGAACATAGGTTCAAAGAGTTAGAACGATCTCACAGTTAATGGACACAAAGTTGAAAACGAAATAGTTCCTCTTCAACAAATCCATAGCACAAAAACATTCCACCAAGCTTTCTCCAACAGGCAAATTGTAATTATCTATTGCAAAAGGAAATAGTTCTTCTTACAATATGTTTTCCAAATCTAACTGGGAAAAAGTCCCTTCTTCCCTCTACCTTTCCTATATTTATACAAAAACAACAAAACCTTTGGGTTGCCCCGCCGGGTGACCTTTGGGCTCCCCCAACCGTTTTAATCTCACAGTTTTGTCCGTGTGAGTGCTCATGATTCATACAAACGTTTCATTTCAGATTTATGATTTAAGAGCATTTTTATGAAAAAGGGACCAGCTTGGTAACTGCTGAACTTTTCCAAGCCTGGGCCTCTGCCTCTATTTATTTTGCTCAGTAATCCGTTGGTCTCTTGCTAGATCCAGTTGAGCTTGAACCCGACTTGCTTATTCTTTTCTCTATTTCTGCTTCTTCATTTTTCTTTTCTTCAGCTAGCTCCCTTCTGCTTTGTCCTTTAGATACGTCTTCTCTACAACAACAATCACCCTGTCATGAATAACCAGTCATTAGATCAATTAGCGTTTGACAAAGTAACACGAATTGCATCAATACACGCATTCTATGAAATGAACTATAAATAAATTTAAAGCATGAAAAGACAAAGTAACCACCACTCTTCAGTACACCAAAACCCCCAAACTGTGCTCTTCATCACATAAACTTTGACTCGACCAACACTCATGGAAAAACTCTGCCATCCCATAAAGTAGAGTAACAACACAACAAAAACACGGTAGGAAAACCCTACCGATAGTCAAAAGCAAAAGACACTAATCATTTTGCAGATAATCCACTTCGGCGGGCGAAAAAACTATGACAATCGGATGATCAGTTCACTGAGGAGCCGCAATGGCGGAAGACCATCAGACTGTGGCTTCCGCGATCAAATACATCGTTGGCGAAAAAAAGCATAAAAAGTTGTTGTCAATGTATCGGAGATCGGAACTATTTTCCACTAAAACTACAGCATCGGCGATTGGCGAGGATAAGCACTAATCCGTCGGAATGTTCATTCATTGGCTTCTGCAAAGGCGGCCGCGTAAAGAACTATGGCCCCGGTTTAATGTTCAAAAGACTTCCGATAAAAACAAAAATCTATCATCGCAAAGCCAAAAGGTTGAACCACACATCGACGAAAGGAAAAGTTATATGGCGGATGGTTAGTCCGCTCCAGAGCCTCAACGGCGGACTTCGGACAGACAACGAGTTCCGCAAGACTTATTAAGTCTATCGACGTCGGAAAGACTAAATACTAAAGCATCAGGCGGAAAACTCCTCGTCGGCGAAAGGAACGACATAAACATCGGGTGGTTAGTGCATTACGGAGACGCTATTGCGGAAGACAAAAGAACTACGGCTTCCGCTTTTAAATGAAAACTGCAGCGATCGGAAGTTTCAATGACTAAACGCCGGCAATGATGAGCTCAATGCAACTGCCGTGTTGTCGACACAAGAGACTAATCCTCCGATCAAACATTAAAACGCTCCGATAGAGAAAACAAATCATCGAAAAACAAATGGTTTAAGTAGTAAAGCCATGGAAACAACAAGACTAAGAATCATCCGTCGGAAAATTCATTATCTGTCCTCCGAAACGGTGGGCTGCAAAGAGGACTAGTGCCCCGAATCACTCATCAATAGACTTCCAATAGCGATCGGGAACATCATTTAGACAGGAAAAAATCATCGAAAACGCTAAGTGTTCGGAAAATCTTAAGGTTGTGCAGCGGTCAAAAAAGTTTGTCTCATTTCCAAAACAGCGGCGTCATAGAGGTCAAATAACCTCGACTCAATTTTCAACCAACCTTCGGCAACGATAAAACCAAACCATCAAAAAGCAAAATGTTAAGTTCCACAGTCAAAAGCATTGGCAGTTTTATATCATTGAACCTCCGAAAGTGGTAAACAGTCGAACTCAAATCAAACTCAGGAAAATCCAAAATCGTAACAGAGGGAAGACAAAGTTCAGGAATCTTAAACACTCGCCGACAAGATAAAATTAAAAGGAGGGTCCAAAATTTTGAAAAATTTGGGAAAACAGTTGCAGCTGCAACAGAACATTATGACATCAACACCGGTATTAGCAACCTCGGATTTCACAAAACCTTTTATCGTTGAATGCGACGCTTCAGGATTCGAGATAGGAGCAGCCTTGATGCAAGAAGGACATTCGATAGCTTTTGAAAGCAGGAAGCTCAATAAGAGAGTTTGAAATCCACATATGATAAGGAAATGCTTGCCATTATACATGTTCTAACAAAATGGCGACAATACCTCCTAGGGAGCAAAATCTTGATAAGAACAAACCATGATATTCTTCAATATCTCCTTCAACAACAAACACTGTTGACTGAACAACAAAAATGGATAGAAAAAATTGCTACATTTGACATGGAGGTACTACATAAGCGAGGAAAGGACAATGTAGTTGTTGATGCCCTTTCCCGAAAAGATGAGGGAGTCAAGGCTTACGCAATCTCAGTTGCAGTTCCAGAGTGGTTAGACGAAATCCGAGGAGAATATACCAAGGATCCAGACATCTGCACCCTAATTAATGATCCTAATCAAGGTCCAAAATTCGAATGGAGAAATGACATGCTTTGGTATAAAGGAAGAATCTACATAAGCCCTACATCTAGGTTTAAAACCAAGGTGTTGAAAGAATTTTAAGATTCCCCAGCCGTCGGACATGTAGGTTTTTTTTAAAACTTACTACAATGCAAGGAAATCCTTATACTGGAAGGGGATGTATAAGGACATTCAAAAGTATGTCACCAAGTGTGATACCTGCCAAAGAAACAAAAGCAAAAATGTCATGACCCCAGGGCTACTCCACCCGCTTCACATTCCAACCCAAACGTGGGAGGAAATTTCCATGGATTTTATTGAAGGATTACCCATATCTGAAGACAAGGACAAAATCTTCGTGGTAGTGGATCACTTAACAAAATATGCACATTTTATGGGTATTAAGAAAATTGACACTGCCAAACAAACTGCTGAAGTATTTTGTAAAAATATTTAAAAATTACATGGGTTTCCCATTGTTAGTGACATAGATGCCAAATTCACAAGTAATTTTTGGAAGGAATTCTGCAAACAAGTTGGGATCACTCTTAACATGAGCTCAGCCTATCACCCCCAAACCGATGGACAAACAAAAGTTGTTAACAAATGTGTGGAATCCTATCTCCGTAGTTTCATCACTGACAAGCATAATAGATGGTTACAGTGGTTACATCTTGCAGAGTAGTGGTATAACTCCACCTATCATACGTCAACCAAGATGACACCTTTTCAAGCATTGTATGGTTATGCGCCTCCTATATGGAAGGAACTTGTTCAAGGAGATGAAAAAGTACCTGCAGTAAAAAATCAACTTGAAGAAAATTAGAAGGTAATGCAAGTACTCAGGGATAATTTAACTATGGCACAAAATCGTATGAAACAACAAGCAGATCAACATAGGATAGAAAGAGAGTTTGAAGTAGCGGATTGGGTATTTGTAAGACTTCAGCCATACAAGCAATTGCCACTTAAGCAACAAGGAAAGAATAAATTAGCCCCCAAGTCTTATGGGCCATACCAAATTATCCGAAAAATTAACCCGGTAGCGTATGAATTGAAGTTACCAGACAATAGTCGAATTCATAATGTTTTTCATGTTTCAAACCTCAAAAAACAGTTGGGTCAACATCAAACTACTCAAACAACACTTCCTACGTTGGATGAAGAAGGGAAACTTGTATTAGAACCAGAAGCCATCCTCAACACCCAAGAAAGAAGACTACGTTCTCGCGTCATCAAAGAATACCTCATTAAGTGGAAGAATTGTCCAGAAGAAGATGCTTCTTGGGAAACAGAGAAGTTCATTCAACAATACCCGTCCTTACCTTGCTTTGAGGACAAAGCATCTTAAAAGAAGAGGGCAATGTTATCTCTCTCTCTCTCTCTATATATATATAATTTGATATATATAAAAAGAAAAAGAAATAATAAATAACATATAATAATGTTAAAATTATAAGGTTGTATAAATAAATTGCGAAGTAGTCATGAAACAACATGACTTTATGAAAAGTCATAATTATTCCCCATAAAAAATGTATATATACGTGATCACCATTGTAAATAAAAATATATCAAACTTTATTAATAAAATTATATTATTCATTAGCTTCGTTGAGTTTTTCAGTGCAAGAGTTCCTAGAACAGATAAAGGAGGTGAGTATATAGGCAACAAATTCAAGAGTTTATGCACGGAGGCAAGAATTCAGAAGTATTAGTACCTTACAACCCACAACACAATGGGGTTGCAAAGAGGAAGAACATGGCCATCGTTGGAGCTGCCAAGGCAATGATCCATGATCAGGATTTGCCCATGTTTCTCTAGGAAGAAGCATGCAACACGACAATGTACATTCTGAACAGGAGTGCTCAGAAGGTACTTGAGGACAAGATTCCCGAGGGGGTAGTCACAAGAGTGAGACTAGAGATTGGTCACTTTTGTATATACGGATGTCTGATGGATGTGCATGTACCATCGAAGAAGAGGACAAAATTGGAACCTTCAGGGTAGAAGGGTATTTTTGTTGGATGTAGTGAGACTCCAAAGACATTTAGGGTATGCATGCCATCACACAAGAAAATAGTGGTGAGGAGAGATGTTCGGTTTGATGAGAGTCGAGCCTTTAGGAAGTCACAAGACACCATTCCAGTAGTGGCAGAGGATGAGGAGTGAGAGGCTACGAAGGTTGAGGCGACACCAGCACCATAGGTATAGGGACTCAGCTCAAATCAGGAGAAGGATTTGCAGGCTTCTACTTCTATAAAGAGGAGGTCGAGATGGCTAGGACAAACATTGAGAGATGATTAGGAGCATGTGGAGGCTCCTAAGAGTTCTTTCAAGCAGAGTAGACCACTAAGACAGTTTCCATGTCACTTTTGAGTGACATCATTGATTATGAGCCTTACTAGTGTTGAGGAAGTAGCAGGCCATCAGGTTTGGAGGGATGCCATGATGGAGGAGTATGCATCCATCATGAAGAATGATGTGCGGGACATTGTTCTGAGGCCAGAAGGAAAATCAGTGGTTAGTTCGAGATGGATCTGTTATCACATACATTGTAGTTGGGATACCATGATGCAACATATGGATTTTTCTCTTCATTCTTTAAGCCAGACATTGATGGGGATTAAAACATGGATCATTTTGTTATGATGAGCCATAGTCAGAGCTTTATTTGAGTAGTAGATGTAGAGTATTTCCTAGCCATGACTGAGATTTTTTAGTCCATTGAGACGACCTTAATGATGGCAAATCTACTCGAGCAGAGTAGCAGAGATGGTACATTATTGACAGGTTGACACTTCAGTTTGAGACATGGATGGTGAGATCAGGTATATTGCTTCTTGGTAGGTGTTTTCTCTCTGATGTATATTAACACCTTTGACTTATTATGCTATGATGATTATGGTGACCTATGCTTTCATGATTTGCTTATTGATGCCTATCTTGTGTTGTGATTGGTTGGAGAATCTGATATCGAAGGACATTGTCTATGCCATGCTTTACACAAACTTAGTCCATCTTGCTATGGAGGTTCCACCTTGTCACTTTTCTCCATGCATCCAATTTCATCTGTATTGTCTTATCCCTGACTTATAACTGAGACCTGTGAGATTGAAGATCACTTTCTCCACTTTGACCCCTATGCATGATGTACCCCATGTTGTTTTGTGCCTCTAGCTCTGAACTATGTGGCCTAGTTCCTTGCTTTTTGTCTATAGAGTCAGCATGGAAGGGATGTGCGGCTAGTGTCATCGAATGGTTTTCCTTTTAGCCCTCAAACCAAGTGCTCCAACCAACAGTGCCTTTAGACACTAAAGCATCGAAACGCATAAACGCCATATCTAAATGATGCAAAAGGAAAGCTACAATTAGTAGTGTTTTTAAGCGTTATTGCCAAAATATAAATGTTATAAAACTAGCTGGTGGCCAAAGGATGGGAACTCATCCATTGTATGATGTAAGGCTCATTTGTCCCTACATGAAAACAAGGTGGCAAGGCTCAAAGTGTAGTCTGTATACTTTCCCGTTTCTCCTGTCAATCACACGATCCAAGCTCCTATCTGACCCCTTGGGCCTGATATATACTCTTTGGTCATGGAACTTCACCTGATATCTCTTGTCCTCCATAGTGGAGACTGATATAAGGTTCTTGGTCAGTCTTGGAACATATAACACATCAGCAAATCTGAGGGGTTTTCCAGACTCCCTCTCAAATGAACATATAACACATCAACAAAACTGAGGGGTTTGCATCATCACCCAACTCAACGTGGATTCCTGTTCCACCCTCCTGCAAGTCTCTGAAGAATCTCTTCTGTCTAATCATGTCACTAGATGCTCCACTGTCAATGTACCATATACTGCTCCCTATGGTGCTTGCCATGCAAGCTATTAAGCAGAACTCCTCATCGAAGTTCCTGTTGAACTCATCCACCTCTGTAAATCCAACCATTTGAGTGTTACTCTTCTTCTTACCATCCTTCTTCCTCTTTTCTTTACCCTTGCTCTTCCCTGTTAGGGATAGAGCCTCCTCATCCACAATCTGTGGGGCACTGCTATATGAGCCTGATCCTTGACCCATGTGTGTCTCCTCCTGCACAAAGTCATCCCATAGTCTCTGCCAATCAGGGTGCTTCTCCCTAGCCACAACACCTTTGAAAAAGGTGTCACATGGCTTAGAGAAGCCATTGAGGGCTATCCGAACTAGCTCCTCATCCTCAGTCTTAGAGCCAACAACTCTAAGCTCATTCCTGATCTGTGTGAGCCTCTTGAGATAAGGCACCACTCCTTCCCCTTGGCAATCTTTGTGTTGCGCATCCTCTCTTGAAACACCATCTTCCGATTCTCGGTCTTGCTCTGGTACAGACTTTCCAAAGCCTTCCACATCTCTAATGCAACCTTCTTCCCGGAAAGGTGAGAGACTATGTGCCCTTCACCCCATCCAAGATGATCAACATGACTCTGGAACCAATCTTTTTTCAAGCTGCTAGATCTTTCAGATTTGTGGGTGCAACCTTCATAGAGTCAATGTGCTCCTCTGCATCACTGACGTCCAAGATCCTTGTGATCTTTTCTTTCCATGTAGGAAATTTTTGAGCACCCTGGAGTCTATCCTCAACTCTCAATTACATGGCCATACTAAAGTGTACCTGTTAAACCCTAGATCTGGAAGTCTAGGTTTGTGTCTTCCTATAGATCTGCACTTGATCTATCACCGTTGTTGCAAATCTCTCAGCTTTAGCTCACCAGAGCTCTGATACCATGTAAAATTTCCTTTAATATTCAAACTAGGGCTAACAATGTGTTATCACCCGCCTTGTAGTTGCCTGCGTGAGGTGGATCCAGGATGGATGGTAGAGGGGTAAGCAACTAAGGGGTGGAACCACCACTGCCTAGATTCCCAAATAGATGGTTGTCACATCAATCAAGGCAGCCTTCGCTTTATGTTATCCTAGTCCAGGACAACAATGGGGGAGACCCAGATCTGCTCCCGACAGGATAGATCGGACCTAGACACCAGAAGAAGATCAGATGGGGCTTCAGGGTACTTAAGGTGCAAGGTAAATGAAAACCCTAGCTCTAGGGTTAAGGTACTAGCAATTGATGGAGATGACCACTGTCTTGGGAAACGTAACTGTGACAGGGTGAGCAAGAACAGAGTTGGGACTGCCTAGCACCAAGGGGACAATCTTAGTGAAAGATACGTAACTTGATTTATCAGTAGGTGTTGGCAAAAGGAATAGGAGTGAGGTCAAGTTGGGGCTAGCGCTAGCTTGGAGATCAATGCCTTGTGTGCATTGGGCAATGGAGTCAGCAGTAAACCAATGTTTCAGAGAACCCACCTGGGAGACACCCTGATCTACGAACCCAGAAAGTAGTTGATCCGGAAAAGCTAAGGTACAGGAAACCCAGCTCAATGGATGGCTAGCGCTAGGGCTTAGGAGGATAGATCTGTAGTTTTAGGGTTACCTGGAGGCTAATGGCTCAGCGTTGAAGGAGAGAAGAGGTCAGGGTGACCTAATTTACAAGCCCAAATCAGAAAATCAGCAGAAAAATCAGATCTAGAAAAGTCAAAATCTGATGAGGGGGGCTAGGAGGCTGAAAACTAATTTTTCAGATCTAGGGAAAACCAGGAGGAACTAGCACAACGTTGGGGGTGTTCTGGAGTGCTTGGGCCCTAATCTATCAGCCTATCTTGTCAGATTTCAGAAAAAATCACTTCCGGAAAAGTCAAGTTTTCAGTGAGGGCGCTACGACAGATTCAGTCAATTTTTTAGATCTAGGCCAAATGGTCAAACAGTTGCACAACGTTGGGGTTGATTTAGGCTGTGTGGGACTCGATCTATCCGTCTGTGAAGTCAAAAATCAGAAAAACTCAAAACCCTAGCAGGTCAATTTTTCAGTGGGGGGGTTATGCAGTTTTCTGCTTAAAAATCAGGTCTAGGTCAAACTGTGAGGAATTTGACCAGCGTTTCAGTTGATTTGATGAAGGGAAGGCCTGATCTATGAAACCCAGAAATGGTTTGGCAAAAGATCGGACTATTCCCAAGTTTATTGATTTTTAATGTTTTTAGTGTTTTAGGTGTTTTAAGAAAAAGTTGAATTGAAGCAAGGTACAATGAAATAAGATCTGAAAAAATAAGAGACTTACCCGTTGGATCTTACCTGGAAAAGCTTGTAGAAGTCTGTAACAGTGACGGTCTTTGCTATCCCGATCAATTCTGGAAGATCCCCGTGATTTCTATGGCATATGCAAGCTCCAAGCCATCAATGCGCCCCCTACCCTGCATGAGCAAACGTCAAGCATATCAGATTTGCACATACAAAATAAAGAAACTGAATGCTAGAAGACAACAAAATGAAGTAAATCATAGATCACAATGAAACTAATGAAAACCCCCTGATCCAAGACGAAGAGAACCGAATGAGTTGAGGTCCCCCTACAAAAACGCTCCAGCCAAAACGCCCTCCTGTAGACAAAACAATGATAGCCACGAAAAATATAGATCTCATAAGAATTTCCACAATGCTAGGAAGCTGAAGACTAGCTAATGACCATTTGAGCACATCAGATGCAAAGCAGATCCAGAAAAATTTTCACAAAAAAAGTCTTTCTATTATTCAGATCCAAGAGCCAAAGACCCCTTACAAATGAGAAGCTCTCTCCTTTAAATAGAAATGAGAGAACCACAATCATAAGCAAATCCTAACCACTTTCAAAATGAGTGGCTAAGATTAAAAGATGAAATGTTCTAATCAATGGTTGAGATGAGCTCAAGATACAATACATGCATCAATATAACCATAATTTATCAGAGTGGACTAACCCACCCAAAAAAGGTAACCCACTCAACAAGAAATAAATGAAATCACATGGTGGGTCCAAGGAGTGTTTGACTAACTCCCTTTGGGTGTCCCCATGGCACAATAAATAATATAACAATTTAATTCTTTGACTTTTGTGCCTCCTTGAGGAAATTGTGAGCCTCCAAAAAGAGCTCTAAAAAATAATAAAAAATGCCCAAAAAATAGGTGTGGGCCCAATCAGGAGCTGCAGCTGCTGGAGAAGGTGTGGAGGACATCACTCTCATCATAATGACTAATCCCATGTCATTTCCTTGCCTCAGTAGCCCAAATTGATTTCTTCAATAGCCATTTAATCATTTTTTAATTTGCCTCGAGAAACGTGAACCTGCCAAGACAACCTCCTAGGGTGCTTACGTTGCCAAACTGAGCCCACCAGGCTCTCTGGGATGGGGGTACTATGGTACAAACAAGTGGTTACACCCCTATGTTCCATACAACGCCCTAGGAGATCCAACTAAAACATCTCCCTGCTTAGATATATCAACCTGTGAAGAAAAACTGCATTAGAAAGGCAGAATGAGCCTGATCACATCTGCAAGTGCCCGAAACTGGAAATAAACTCTCATTAGACTCAGAGAGTCAAAATCCATCTAAGGTGTATACTCATACCCCTCATAGGTCTCTATCTGATCATCAACCATATCCAATAAACAATATAACCCTTTGTAAATGATCAGACACCAATAATAACTCAGACTATCATCCATCTGCTGCAAGTGTTAAAAGGCTAAGACATGCTCTACAACTCATTCAAGCAACAATCACAACAAGTAGCAATCATTTCACTGGCGGTACATCAACAAATACATATATAAGGCTTTATTTTTTATTACTTAGACTTAGACTTTCAGGACTATACTCACTTTATAGCTGTAGTCATTTTGCTAGTGAAGGGTGAAGGATGAAATTGACAAGGCTAAGGCAAAGGATGACTTCCTACTCAACATCATGACACTTCAGATATGGAAAGCGGATACTCACTATAACCAATCTCGGACAAACAACAACAGAAGGAATGGCAGTGCCTCACAAATGGGTGAGTTGTTTAGAGAGTGCTTATTCAACTTAGGGATCATGACTACATCAAGCTTGATCCAAGTTCATTAGGATCATCATTTTATTCCATGGCCTTTTTGGCCTATATGACCCTTTTGGGACTTCACTAGTGCTTAAAAGCACAGCTAATCGCAGCTTTCATCCGAGACATATTTATTTTAATAAGGTCAGCAATTTTTGGATATAGCATATTTTAAACCATTTCTTTTTTAGACTTTTTCTTATACTCTTCAAGGAGTATTTTAACATTTCATTGCTCTTGCCCTTTTTACATATGTTAAGAAACACAGTTTTATAATTTTCATTTTCCATGGGCGCATTTTCAATATTTCAATACAAGTAGTACATGAGCTTTCAGTTTTAGCCAACAACATCTCAAGTGACTAGGTGGAGTTTTGCACAATGCCAAACATTGGGACAACCGACCAAAATGATTTAGGCATACAATCCAACTTACCAAGGCAAGTTCTGTCACCAACTCAGAGCCAAGACACAATATAAACAGGGAGGCTTGTCCAACAAAAGTTCAAGTGGGGAAAAAGGTCCTCCATGCCATAAGTCAAGAAGTCAATCGGGTTGAAAACTAAAATGGAAGGTAATGGATGGGTGAAGACAGTGGATGATGGAGCCAACACTAGCAAGCCAAAACAATGGTGGGAATGACTATCTCTATTCTCCCTAAGGAGGGTAAAACCAATGAGTATAGATCAAGAACTTCCAAGTCTAACTAAGGACATCAATACAAAGTACAAGATACAACCAAGTCCATATAATTATGACCACCAGATCATGATACCACAAGTTAATACATGTCACAAGAATCAGTATAAGAGCAATAATAACCATAACACAATATAAAAGGCTGAGTCATAACCATGCAATATAATCGTATTTGAGACACCATCTGTCCAATGAGAAAGAACTGATATAAAACTGGGCATCAATGACTGCTCTGAAATGACATAAATGGTTGCATTGGTCCTCAAATATGAGTGTCTTGAGACTCAGTCCTGACATGGGAGAGTACAATAGTCCACTAACATAATAATGATCCATCAAAACTGTTCATCTCAGCATCTCACATGCAAGAGATCTGGCTGAAAAATGTACTGTGTCTAAAAAATAGAATATGGTAGCCTGGCTACTATATATGTGATAACACAGTGCGTGCAAGTTCTCTACTGATAACCACACATGAATATCTTATACAGTATGCAGCGGAATATAAAACTGAGAAATAAATCACAATATCACATCACAATAATGACACAATTATTTTGGGTATGGAAACCCTTGGAAAAACCCAAGATGGGAAAACCAGTGCAGCAGTCAGATATAGATTTTATTATGAGAAAATATGGAACGTTACAATTACTACAAATTCACCCAAACCTGGCGAATGCAGCTACACGATAGAATCACTGGACAGCCCCCCAGCTAAACCGCAACACCCTCCTACAAGAGTGTACGACCCAACTGTACGGCCTCACACGTGTGGATCTGTACGGTCATACGACTGCTATATGGAATCCGTACAGTCTGTATGACAGCTGTACAGAATCTGTACGAAATAGTACGACCTCCCTCTGCAGCTCCTTCCCATCGACTTGTGTGGGTTCTGTCCGTTCGATGAACCCGCTTCTTGATCCTTTGTCTTCCCAGCTAAATCTTTTGTCTAACTTTCTCCATATATGTATCATGTCTCTGTCGAAATACAAGTGTGTGTGTCCTCTCAACCAATTGACCTCTCTTCTATAACTTTAGGTAAAGCAAAACCCCTAATTTCACTTTCACTTAAAGTCAATAATTAATTAGATCACTTTAATTATTTTCCAAAGTAAACTTAGGAAAAATAATTAAATACAATTAGTTTCCTGTTTTAGAGTCTTCTGCATGCATGACACTTGCATGCAGGAAGGCCTTCCTCGTTGCTGCTAATCTAACATACCTGTCTCCAATCTGATAAGCCCCTCTATAACTGTGTGTACCAACTCATGATCTGTTGCTCTGCTCTAATGAACCAATCATCACCAAAATCATCTCAATGGACTCTTGAATCTCAGTCCTGGCAAGGAAAATATGATGAACAAGGTTTTGAATTGAAATGAAGCTGTAAAGATCCATGCTGATACCCTATGTAAAAGGTAGCCCAGAATAGAAATAGAGATAAGTCTGCATGTTGCATCATGGAAGCCCAGCTGCAAATGTATATCTTTGGAGAAAATCATGGAAGCCCAGCTGCAAATGTATATCTTTGGAAAAAATCATGGAAGCCCAGCTGCAAATGTATATGTGATAACAGTTCTGATTCTCAATCTGGTGTTCTTTGGAGTATCCCCACCTGCTCTTCAGATGAACTAGTAGTAGATGGTCGTGCACATTGGTGACCTCTATTGGTCCTGGTTCTTAACCTGGTGTTTTGGAGAATTCCCACCAGCCCTGGTTCTCAACTTGGTGTAGGAGAATTCCCACCAACACTTGAAATGAACTGATAAGTAGATGGGCATGTGAAGCATGTCCTGGTTCTCACGTAGAAACATATTTATAGCAGATGAGATGTTGATTGCTATACTCTCCGATGGACTATGTAGAGTTGCAGAGATGATAGATCTATCAACAGACTGGGTGGATCAGATTTTTTATGACATCTCTCGACGTATAGAGACAATGTTGACAACTTTTAGTATGTATAGAGATGATCGAGACAGATGAGATGTACAGAAGAAGACCCAGATGTTTGTGATACTGATGATTACCATATTTGAAGAATACCTTCCTTGTTGAGAATGAGTGTTGGAATTTGTTCAACTTCAGAAGTTATTCTTTTTGTACTTGTATTGTATTTCCTTGTACCTCCTATGGGAGATTATACAGATGTAATTACTCATGTAAACCCTGGGGAAAAGAATACACAAGAAAAGAATAAAAATATAATTATTTTGTGTTTCCCTAAGCTAGGTTGGACCTAGTAATTTTTCACTTGGAAAATCAGTATAAATAGGAGGTGCCCCTCATTATTTCATCCACATACATCAAGTACGCTCTAGCTGAAGAGGTGGGCTACTGGAATCAAGGAGAGTGTTTTCTGGGTTTGTATCTTAGAGAGACATTTCTATCTCTTTCTTCTTCTCTCTGTTCTCAGGAGCTATTATCTTGATACAAAGGCTTGTTGGGTTTATCCCGATTGGGTTTCTCAGGATAAATTATTGTGTTCTTTGTTTCCGTGCTTTGTCTTTCTTCTAAGGATCCTATTGTTTATTTGCAATTAAGTTATATTGCTTTAATCTTGTAAAAACTAACAAAATTGTGTTGACTTGTATTGTATTTTCCTTTAATTTATTTTTCCCACACCTTGCATGAGAGTTGGATTCGCCACCCTTGCAATATCTTGTTGGCTTGTATTATTCATAATTGTTAATTCTTTGTTTCGTTTAGAGTGAAATCAACCTTGCCCCAATATTTGCCTCGTATTCACTGCCCTTGCCAGTTGGTCTGACCTTGGTTGACAAGAAAGGGAGAAGATTTGAGTTGAGTAGATTAATAGGTGCTTTAACTAGTTATTGCAATATTGAGAAAATAAGGACTTGTTGTGGAGCTAGAGGGGTAGAGGTTGTTGGGAACCTCGTGGCACTTAGTGTCCTCCTATTGAGCACCTTGTTTATTCTTGGGATTGATTTGTGGAGCTAGGAGGGAGCTTTGTGCTCTCTTGTTTAGCACCCTACAGGTTCTCTCAATTGAGGGATAAGGGTTAGAGGTATACACATTGTTAGCTTTGCATTCTGTTGCCCACCTATTTCGACTAGGTGGCAACTCCATGTACATGAAATGTACATAATTATACCTTGGAAAAATCTGAGGATTTTTTCACTTCTGCAGGGCAATTGCCTCTTTGTAAAACGAAATGTCCGCTCCCCTGCGTGGGAAAATTAATGTAATTTTATGTACTAGTGTGGATCATATGATACGGATGCCACACCATGGAACTGATTGTTAGGGAAGTCCCCTCATCGAGTGTTTTTCCCTTTCCAATTGATCTTGTTGAACAAACGAGTTTAATCGGTTTGGTTTTCACTCAAAATCCTCCAAAGTGGTGACGGGCGTTCTACCAGTCAAGTCCATGAGGTGGCTAAGGCTTTAAAGTGTAATTCATGACCATGCTAGACATTTGTCTAGAGTCTTGCGGAGTTTCGTTATGTTTTTGAATTTTTATTAATTTTTTCCAGTTAATTAATTCCACCCCTTGGTGGTTAATTAACTGAGTTTTGATGTAATAATGTAATTACTCAAGCATGGAATTTTGTAATAGGGGCTATGAATGCAAAGTAAAATTGCTTTGAAACCCCCTAAGCCATTGCTTCGAGTCCCATGTCTAAGTCAAAATTCATATTATTTGATTTTGAAGGAAAAAATCAAATAATGCCATGGTAAATTTGTTTGGGGGTTGTTGAGCCTAGGAAAAATTTATTTCAAATTTTTTCACCCCCCCATGGCCTAGATATAATTTTTCAAGTTTATTTTTATTTTTCCTAAGTCAAACTTGGAAAAATTTAAAAATTTAAATTGGAGAATTAAATCTAGGGTGGATAATTAATTTTAAGCCTAAGTCTAAAGGCTAAATAAAATGGTGGAGCTAATGACCAGGGTCAAAGCTAGGTTAAGTGTTAAAACCCTCATTAAGGATGGAGGCGTCCACATTATGGGGCCACTAACCATATTATGGAGGCGCTAGTGTAAAAAAGAGAAAAACCCTCACTAGTGAAGGCGCTAGTTTGGTGAAGGGCGCTATAATGGAGAGGGCCCACGCTAAGTTTGATGAAGGCGCTATATATTAAAGGGCCCACGCCATATTTAGAGGAGGCTGCCATAATGGAGGGCGCTATCAAATTTAAATGGGGCGCTAACAAGTAATGGAGGGCGTCTACATTAAGAGGGCGCCACCAATTTAAGAGGGCGCCTCTACATTTAGTGGGACGTCAAGCTTAGAGAGGAGCGCCATCATATTTTGGAGGGCGCTAGCATTAAAAAGGAGCCACTATTTTAGAGGACGTCCACCAATTTAGAGGAGGCGCTACCAATTTAGAGGAGGCGCTACCCCAAGAAGGGCGCTAATGCATTTTAGAGGAACGCTAAAGGATTAGAGGGCGCTATCTTTGGAGGTAGGGCGCTATTGTG
>LPNX010665759.1:793080-810213 GCA_001517045.1 Pseudotsuga menziesii
TGGCACAGAAATATCTCAACCCTCAACCAGTTCAAGGGGGATCCAAACTCTCAACTTTTCTGTTATTGTAAGCCCCAAAGAGAGTCTCTTGGGGTATTTTCTGAAGCTTTGTAAAGCATTTGTATTCTGTAATAGTTCTATTTCTTTTACTCACCTATCTTTGTGACAGACCACCATCTCTGTCATAAAGATTGAAGTGAGGTTAGTGTACTATTTATTTCTGTTCACTGTTTTATTTGTTCACCCACCTATCTCTGTTACAGACCATCATCTCTGTAACAGAGATTGTTGTGAGGTTAGTTTAATTAGTTTCCTTTCCACCTACCTATCTCTGTGACAGACCACCATCTCTGTCACAGAGATTGCTGTGAGGTTAAGCATTGTTAAGTTACAGTTTCTTTTCAAGTTCAGCTCTTTCATTTACTGTTTAAAAAAGGGAAGTAATCATACAACTCGCCCATCCTGTGTATCCTCTATCCACTTGTCATCTCCCTTTAGGGAATTCAAGTTGGATATGAAAAGCAGGAGAAGTGAGGGCTTAGGTAATTAAAGAAACCTTTCATTTTTCTTGCTACAATCTTCAACACATATTACTTTCAGTCCAAGATCGAATACCAGCACCTCCCATAAGGGACATCGCTTGGTGATCTTGTTGATATCTTTAAAATTTACATTTGCATCTTAATCACCCAAGATTTAAGATCAACCCATAAAATTAACCAACCAAGCTTCTCTATCTCCTGCTCCTCTACTCGGTTATCACCCTCCGGGGTACTCCGAGATACGACCAGGGGAAAAGGAAGTCGTAGTCTAATAGGCATCCATCTAGAGACTTTTGAATCGATTAAAAACAGTGACTCGAAAGCTGCAAGGGGTAGCAGGCTGGGGACAGTCTCTAGGCGCATCGACGTCCTCCTTGTGAGCACCGGGCCATTGGGGATTGACCTGTGAGCTAGGGGTGGGCTTTGCTCCCACCTGTTGAGCGCAACAGCAATCTTTCTTCGGTTTGAGAAGAACTAGATCGGGGTAGACACACCACCGGATCTAAAACATAAGCCAAGAAAAACAACTCTAATAAAATTTATTAAAATTTACTAAGAGACACTGCAAAACGTCCTACAAACATTGGTCACTACTATTTTGGCCTTGCTGTTCAAGGTTTTACTACAATACAACACTACAAGCATTTTCATTTTATTTTATTGCAAGCACTCTAGCACTTTACTTTCAGTTTCATTTACTTCCTGTTCTGTAATTGCTCATGTGGTGAATGCTTAACATCTGTTTAAAGTGCTTCAAGTAAATCAAACTTAAAAGTCTTTCTTTCCTTTATTTACTGTTGGTCAATAATTTCCATCTAAAGTTTTCTTCTGCATTTTTTGGTTCATAACTTGTAAATCTTGTTCATTGGTTAATATTGATAAATTTGGATCAATTGTACATTGTTTAGATATCTGGTTCATAATTGTATCACTGGTTTATTTATTTATATCATTGTTAGACAACTTAGGCTGTGGTTAAATAACTTAGATTTGCATCCATTAAAGGCTGCATTTTCTGACTCCATTCTTTAGGCACTGGTTTTTCAAATAAAAGACTGACTGTCATTTAAGTCCTGCATATTGCATTAGTTTGACTGTCATCTCCAAGAACCTTAGCCTCAATCTTAATAAAAAGATCCCTTTAATTAATCTGTAATTAATTAATAAATCTGGAACATAGTCTTTCCATAGGGACTACCCCCCTTGGCTCTGTTGGGATCTTGCCTAAACGGAGGAGCTGTAGACTGTGGTGACAGTGGTCCCCAGCTCTCGCTTGCCCCCAAGGACACACATAGCAGGTTGTGACTTTCCTGCGTCTTAAAGTGTGAATTAGGCGGCAACACATTCCTTGTACAAACATTAATCCCCTAAACTGAAGAAAAACCATAAAATAAACTAAAATTTACAGGATCACTTGCAAAACATCACAATCTTTTATTTTATCTACTTTCACAGTCATCTCTTATTTCGTTCAATTTCTTGCAAGCACATTTCGAGCATATTGGTCCATTTACTTAAAGTATTTTGCATATGTTAAATACGGTTACTTGATTTTTGTGGTGAATGAATGGTTTAGTGTAATTTATATATTTTGGCAATCTTATTGTATCTTTCAACAAGTTTGTGACTCCATAACCCGAAGTTAGTAGGCACTGGTTTAGTGAAAGCTGGTTGTCTTAAGTTTAGTGAAAGCCGGTTGTCTTACTTTAGCATTTGTATTTAGTTCTTGTACAAAGAAGGATTTGCTTGTCATTGTATTATTGCGCACTTGCATGGTTGCTTGCCATTTAGCTAGTGGAACATTAATAATTTGCAGCTCCTAATTAAACTCTTTAAAGAAACTTATTAAGAAGGGACTATCCCCCTTGACCTTTTGGGAGTTGGGGTCTAAACAGAGGAGTTAGGAATCGAGGTGACATTGGGCTCTAAACTCATAGTTGCCCTCACAAACACACCAAACGGTTGGGAGACTTATCTGTGGTGAGGTGTGTTTTAGGCGGCAACAGGGTCACAGAGGGGAAGGTCCTTGAGTTACTTAGTCATGTTTGGATCAAATGGGATTTTTTATCAACATGGGTGAATGGATAAGGCCAAAATATGGAACCAATGGACTGGTTGTGATCCATGCAATACTTCAGAGACCCAGCCAAATAGAGGATATGCATATAAAACAAGAATTACTACAAGATGTAATCCCATGCAATTATCCTACTCACCATACTCAACAATAGATCACAAGTGTAAAACAGAGCCTACAACTAGTTAGTCAGCCAATATAATTCATAAAATCCATACACGGCACTCTCTCAGGCATGCATCCAATACATAACTGAATGGAAGAAGGAACATCATAAGCATATATGAAACCGTGGCAACCAATATTCTTGACCATACATCTCAAGGCATAGCAGCATACATACATAGGTATAAAAATATATAGCAGGGGACCCACAGAAGTGGCTCAGGAATAACATGGGCAGCTGCTTAGAGGCTCTGCCCAACAAAAATGCTCAACTCTGCTCATATAATGACCTCAACCATCAAAGATATATGCAAAATCTTTGTGCTCAAATGTAAAAGACTGATCAAAACTCTGGTCTGCTCTGGCAAAAGTGAGGAGTATCACCCCATACAAATGGTGGTACAACAAGCCCATGGGAGTTTGGTCTAGTGGTAAGCAATGAGGTGATTGTGCTTGTATTAATGCAGAGAGACGGGTTCAAAACCCCATGAGTCGGTGAGGATCAGGTCGGGTGAATTTCCTAGATGATTCTCATGCATAGATACACCGCATATAGCATGACATCTTAGCCAAAGGAACCACTATAAGTTTCTGTGAGTATTCCCCCCACCCTAAAAAAAAATTATGATATTCTTAATCCTTAACTAACACAGCACAGGTTTGAGTGCTAGTAGTGCTCATGTGAGAGCTTATGCTTCCGGACAACTACTTAGAATCTTTTTACCTTGTCCCAAATAAGCAAATTTGGGTTTGAAGCAATATAAATTTGTGAAACCTGGGAGGGTATTACAGTTCAAATGATTTATGTCACAGTGCCGAGATTACATCCTAACTTCTATGTTAATAAATAATACAAGTGTTTAGATAGAAAAAGATTGTTGAGGAATACTATAAAATATCAATGGATAGTTGGCTTTTATTTTAACCCTGGGATGATGGATATTTATAAATTTCTACATTTGGTTTCTTGTGTCACAGGTCTTATCAGTGACACTAGATGAGTGGACAGCTGACCAAGTTGATGCAATGATTGATGTTGGTGGAAATGCATCTGCAAATGCAATATATGAAGCTCTTCTTCCTGAAAATTTTGAAAAACCTGCACCAGAAGCATCATCTGAAGAACGTTCCAATTTTATTAGGTAAGATGCTTCATGTACATGTCTACTTGGGTTGTTTGACACTAATTATAACATATATATTATCATTTTCAAAAGTGGAAGCAGCTGAATATCAATTCCGTGCAGGCACAAATATGAGCTGCAAGAATTTGTAAAGCCTAGCCTACGTACAGTTTCATCCTCCTCTTCAAGTCAAAGCTCATCAATGCAACGTAGGTTTTCCAGCAACAGCTTGGGCCATATTCTGGAGCAAAAACCCACAGGGAAGACAGTCCATGGATCTCGCCTTTCTGGACTCAGCCAGGCTTTTCGGAAAAGCTGGAGAAAGAGAGAACCAGAGAATAAAGACATGAAAAGAAATTCACTGGTACAATTATACAGGACAATCAATTGTAGTTAATGCAATTAATAAGGTTTCTCTCTTAAGAATTTACGCTGACAATATTGTTGATATGCATGAAATGCCTGTTGTTTTACACAATAGCTAGGTATGGTGGAGTTTCTAGGTTTGCTAAAGATCAAAGTTGTCAAAGGCACAAACCTTGCCATACGGGACATGATAACTAGTGATCCCTATGTTATGCTGACAATCGGGCACCAAGTGAGTTATCGTGAATCGCTTTCTTCCATCTTGCTTTGATACATGAAAACCATATTTTTGTTCATTTTATCGTAAGTTATATGCATGTACATTGATGATTGGGGATGTTGCCTCCTATTAATTCTCTACAGACGGTGAAGACACGAGTCATTAAGAGCAATTTAAACCCGGTTTGGAATGAAGAGCTTATGCTGTCTGTTCCAAATGCTATACCGCCGCTGAAAGTGGTGAGCAGTTAAAACTGATATGATGTTTATATATTGAAATAAAACATCTTGAAAATCCTCCTTTGCCTTTTTGTCCAGTTTGCTATAAATGTCCTTTTAGTATATTGATTGATGCTGGTAGAATTGTACAAAACTATGAATGAAACCACAATAACAATCTCCTGACGAAATTGTAGCTGGAACTGAGATATACGTAGCTCTTTTTAAATTGTCAATCCTTGGACTTTTTGTAACGGAGCCTATTGGTCAATAACAACAACAATACAATCTTCCCCATGAATCAACTTCCAGATTATCGACATGCAAAAGAATCTCCAAGAGGAGCTAGGATACGATAGATCTAGTGTTGTGCGTGAGTATTGGAATAATGTCAAGTTTGCTGAATACTGGGCAGTGCTTGCTGCAAGTCTAGATTAATCTGTCAAAATTAAATAAGCCCACACTCAAAGTGTTCATGGAACTTAATTATTTTGAAAAACCACAGTTTACAAGGGACCAAATTGTATTTACCCTCGTAAGAGCTGTAGCTCAATTTACATAGTAAATCAACCATTCATTAATCTCTTTCTAGTTCTTGGTAATCACATTCTACAGCAATATGTGAAATTTCGAGAACTGAAAGGTGAAATTTTCTTTGACTGACTTTGTGATAATGAAAATACTGAATTGCTTTTGCATTAAAGGAAAAACTTGGCTGTCTTTGTGTTAAAGATAAGATAAGATAATTTTATTATTGTCCACAAATGACAACCGAAAGGTCAATGGGACTAGAGAGTACAAATAATAGTTAATAGATTATGGAACTGCCTGGAACACTCCTTGATGCTAAAATGCGAACAAAAAAAAAGGAGAGAGTAGCAGGATCTAGGTAAAGAAGAAGAGGAAAGCACTAAGAGGCACAATGCCTTAGCTGAACATCCACATCATAACTAGAAATAAAGTAGAGTCAGAAGAGGGAGAAGAGAGATGTCTTTCTTCGTCTATCCTTGTGAAAGAACCGTTGCAAAGCAGAATAAAATCAACTGGAGAATACTCATGGTTGAAAGGGCTTGGTTGTGCAATCCTGGGAGGAGATTTATAGTGAAATGAATTCTCTTTTAACTTCAGAGGCCGAGAAGAAAAACCTCTCAGTATAAGTCTAGTCGCTTGTCTAGGTTTAGTGGGTAGTGCTTTGTGTTGATCACCAAAACCAACTAGGTGGACAACGATGTACCATGCACATGTTACATGTGCCTTGAAGATAAGAATGAAGTATTTAATGATTATATCAAGCAAGGCAACTCGTCTTCTCTCTATGAAATTTATGTGCCCCTGCGAGGGATTTTGTAAGCATATGTTAGCATGAAGGTCTACTTTTTTGTAACTTAATCATCTAAGACTTGGTCATTGGGGAAGTCCTTTCATTGAGTGTTTTTTCATTTGCATAATTAAAATTTCTTTTTAGAAATTTAATTATTTGAGTTCGTCACTCAAAATTACCTCCAAAATGGTGAAAGGTGTTCTAGATATCGAGTCCGTGGGATGATTGGGCCCTAGGAATGTTCTATATTACTGTTATCACATATATAGTAGCCAGGCTACCATATTCTATTTTTCAGACACAGTACATTTTTTCAGCCAGATCTCTTACATATGAGATGCTAAGATGAGCATTGTTGATGGATCATGTTTATATTAGTGGACTATTGTACTCTCCTATGTCAAGACTGAGTCTTAGGACACTCAGATTTGAGGACTGATGTAGCCATTTATGTCATTACAGAGCAGTCATTGATGCCCAGTTTTATATCAGTTCTTTCTCATTGGACAGATGGTGTCTCAGATGGATTATATTGCATGATTAGGACTCAGCTTTTTATATTGTGTTATGATTATTATTGCTCTTATACTGATTTTTGTGACATGTAGTAACTTGTGGTATCATGATCTGGTGGTCATAATTATATGGACTTGAATGTATTTTGTACTATGTATTGATGTCCCTACTTAGACTTGGAAGTTCTTGATCTATACTCATTGGTTTTAACCCTCCTTAGGGAGAATAGAGGTAGTCATCCCCACCATTGTTTTGGCTTGCTAGTGTTGGTTCCATCATTCATTGTCTTCACCCATCCATTACCTTCCAGTTTAGTTTTTAACCCGGCTGACTTTTTGATTTATGGCATGGAGGATCTTTTTCTCCGCTAGAACTTTTGTTGGACAAGCCTCCTTGTTTATATTGTGTCTCGGCTCTGAGTTGGTGACAAAACTTGCCTTTGGTAAGTTGGATTGTATGCCTAAATCATTCTGGTCGGTTGTCCCGATGTTTGGCACTGTGCAGAACTCCCCCTAGTCACTTGAGATGTTGTTGGCTAAAACTGAAAGCTCATGTACTACCTGTGTTGAAAATATTGAATATGCGCCCATGAAAAATGAAAATTATAAAACTGTGTTTCTTAACATATGTAAAGAGGGCAAGAGCAATGAAATGCTAAAATACTCCTTGAAGAGTATAAAAAATGTCCAAAAAAGCAATGATTAAAAATATCCGAATGAAAGCTGCGATTAGCTGTGCTTTTAAGCACTGGTGAAGTCCCAAAGGGTCATATAGGCCAAAAAGGCCATGGAATAAAATGATGGTCCTAATGAACTTGGATCAATCTTGATGTAGTCATGATTCCTAAGTTGAATAAGCACTCTCTAAACAACTCACCCATTTGTGAGGCACTGCCATTCCTTGTGTTGTTGTTTGTCCGACATTGGTTATAGTGAGTATTCCCTTTCCATTATCCAAAGTGTCATGATGTTGAGTAGGAAGACATCCTTTAGCAAATTGGCTACAGCTATGAAGTGAGTATAGTCTTGAAAGTCTAAGTCTGAATAATAATAAATAAAGCCTTATATATGTATTTGGTTGATGTACCATCAGTGAAATGAATGTTATTTGTTGTGATTGTTACTTGAATGAGTTGTAGAGCATGTCTTAGCCTTTTACACTTGCAGCAAATGGATGACAGTCTGAGTTATTATTGGTGTCTGATCAGTTACAGATGGTTATATTGTTTTTGGATATGATTGATGATCAGATAGAGACCTATGAGGGGTATGAGTATACACCTTAGATTGATTTGGACTCTCTGAGTCTAATGAGACAGTTTATTTCCAGTTCCGGGCACTTACAGATGTGATCAGGCTCATTCTGTCTTTCTGATGTAGTTTTTCTTCATAGATTGATATTTTTGAGCTGGGAGATGTTTCAATTGGATCTCCTAGGGCGTTGTATGGGCATAGGGGGGTGCAGCCACTTGTTTGTACCATAGTACCCCCATCCCAGAGAGCTTGGTGGGCTTAGTTTGACAACGCAGGCACCCTAAAAGGTTGTTTTGGCTGGATCATGTTTGCCGAGGCAGATTTAAAAATGATTAAATGGCTATTGAAGGAATCGATTTGGGCTACTGAGGCAAGGAAATGACATGGGATGAGTCATGATGATGAAAGTGATGTCCTCCACACCTTCTCCAGCAGTTGCAGCTCCTGATTGGGCCCACATCTATTTTTGGGCATTTTTATATTATTTTTTGGAGCTCTTTTGGGAGGCTCACAATTTCCTCAAGGAGGCACAAAAGTCAAAGAATTAAATTATTATATTATTTTATTGTGCCATGGGGAAACACCCAGAGGTAGTTAGTCAAACACTCCTTGGACTCACCATGTGCTTTCATTTATTTCTTGTTGAGTGGGTTACCTTTTTGGGTGGGTTAGTCCACTTTGATAAATTATGGTTATATTGATCCATGTATTGTATGTTGAGCTCATCTCAACCATTGATTAGAACATTTAATCTTTTAATATTAGCCACTCGTTTTGAAAATGGTTAGGATTCGGTTATGATTGAGGTTCTCTCATTTCTATTTAAAGGAGAGAGCTTCTCATTTGTAAGGGGTCTTTGGCTCTTGGATCTAAATAATAGAAATATTTTTTTGCGGAAATTTTCTGGATCTGCTTTGCATCTGATGTTCTCAAATGGTGATTGGAAAATCTTCAGCTTCCTAGCATTGTGGAAATTCTTGTGAGATCTATATTTTTTGCTATCATTGTTTTGTCTATAGGAGGGCGTTTTGGCTG
Source organism: Pseudotsuga menziesii (assembly GCA_001517045.1). NCBI lineage: Eukaryota > Viridiplantae > Streptophyta > Pinopsida > Pinales > Pinaceae > Pseudotsuga > Pseudotsuga menziesii. The sequence continues at coordinate 801,918 of LPNX010665759.1, forward strand.
GAGCGTTTTTGAAGGGGGACCTCAACTCTCTCGGTTTTCTTCGTCTTGGATCAGGGGGTTTTCATTAGTTTCATTGTGATCTATGATTACTTCGTTTTACTTTCTTGTAGCATTCAGTTTCTTTATTTTGTATTAGCAAATATGATATGGTTGACGTTTGCTCATGCAGGGTAGGGGGCGCATTGGTGTCTTGGAGCTTGCATATGCCATAGAAATCGCGAGGATCTTCCAAAATTGATCGGGATAGCTAAGATCATCACTGTTAAAGACTTCTACAAGCTTTTCCAGGTAAGATCTAATAGGTAAGTCTCTTCTTTTCAGATCTTATTCCATTGTATCTTGCTTTACTAAATTTTTCTGAAAACTCCTAAAATACTAGAAACCCTAAAAAGCAATAAATATGGGAATCGTCCGATCTTTGGCCAAACCATTTCTGTGTTTCATAGATCGGGCCTCCCTTTCACCAAATCAACTGCAACACTGGTCAAACTCCTGATGGTTTGATCTAGATCTGATTTTTAGCCAGAAAACTACATAACCCCCCACTAAAAATTTGACCTGCTAGGGTTTTGATTTTTTTCTGAATTCTGACTTCACAGACGGATAGATCAGGTCCCACACAGTCCAAATCAACCCCAACGTTGTCCAAATGCTTGGTTGTTTGACCTAGATATGAGTTTTTGACTAAAACAACCCTAGCGCCCTCACTGAAAATTGGACTTTTCTGGAAGTGACTTTTTCTAAAGTCTGACAAGATAGGCTGATAGATCAGGGCTTAAGCATTCCAGAACACCCCCAACGCTGAGCTAGTTCCTTCCAGTTTGCCCTAGATCTGAAAAATTGGTTTTTAGCCCCCCTAGCCCCCTCATCAAATTTTGACTTTGTCCGGATCTGATTTTTCTGCTGATTTTCTGATTTGGGCTTGTAGATCAGGTCACCCTGACCTCATTTCTCCTTCAACGCTGAGTTATTAGCCTCCAAGTGACCTTAGAACTGCAAATCTGTCCTTCCAAGCCCTAGCGCTAGCCTTCCATTGAGCTGGTTTTTCCTGTACCTTAGCTTCTTCAGACCAACTATTTTCTAGGTTCATAGATCAAGGTGTATCCTAGGTGGGTTCACTGAAACGTTCGGTTGTTGCTGACTCCATTGCCCAATACACATAAGGCATTGATTTCCTAGCTAACGCTAGTCCCATCCTTAAGATCTCCTCCCATTCCCTTTGCCAACACTCATTGATAACTCAAGTTAACTATCTTTCACTGAGTCTGTCTCCTTGGTACTAGACATTCCCAACTCTATTCTTTCTCACCCTGTCACAGTTACGTTTCCCAAGACAGTGGTCATCTTCACCGGTTGCTAGTACCTAAACCCTAGAGCTAGGGTTTCCATTCGCCTTGCACCTTAAGTATCCTGAAGCCCCATCTGATCTTTTTCTAGTGTCTAGGTCCGATCTCTCCTGTCGAGAGCAGATTTGGGTCTCCCCCATTGTTGTCTTGGACTAGGATAACATAAAGTGAAGGCTGCCTTGATTGGCATGACAACCATCCATTTGGGAGTCTAGGCAGTCGTGGTTCCACCCCTTAGTTGCTTGCCCCTCTACCATCCATCCTGGATCCACCTCACACAAGAAACTACAAGGCGGGTGATAACAATTACCATGCTATACATTATCCAGAGTCTTGCGGAATTTCATTAAGTTTAGCATAGTTTTTTTTAAATTTTTGGTCATTAAAAATTGTCACTCGAGACAATTTGTTGTAATGTGAAAGAGGGTTACTTGGTCAATTTTAATGTTGTATAGGGGTATGGGTACTCAAGACAAATGACATGAGACCCCCTACACCCTTGGGCCAAGTTTGAAGTCATTCGAACAAGTATTACTATGGTTTTGGCAACTTTTGCTTAGGTCAGTCATGGAAATCAGGAAATTGGGCATTTAATTAGAGAACCAAATTTTGGAAAAGTGACTATAGTCACTTGGGGTGGCCAGGTTAAGATTTTAAAAAGGTTAAGATTTTAATGTTTATATTAGGTCCCTAAGACAAATTTAAGATTGAAAGGGGCCTCCCAAAGCAAACATATAAAAAGTCGAGTTGCCCACTCTAGGGGGTGTGCCGTCCTCTGATTGGTTGGGTGAGTGAAAATCAATGGGAGGGGCCCTACTATTGTGGTTTCCTCCCCATTTGACATAACAATAAGGTTAAAAGCATTAAAATGGGGGTTTCTCTCCCCATATTTGAGATCCCAAACCATGGTTTTCCCTCCTGGAGCAAATTCGCCCCCCTCTCTCCCTTATGACAATTGTTTAGCATGCAAAGAGACTCTCTCTTTCATTTCTCCTATTTAAAGAGGGCATTTCTCCTCATTTGAGTTGGATTCACTTACGCTCTTGCTTCATTTTGCTCATGCTCTCTCATTCTCCCACTGCTCCCATTCTTGCTCTCTTGCTCCATTCTTGTCCAAGAGGAGCCATTGTACTTTCAAGTTTGGATGATAATAGAAGAAATCTTTGGAGGAAGTGTTGTCCATGCATTGTGATTGGGGTGATCTTGTTCCATTCTTGGTTCGTTTTGTATTTAGAATCCCAAGCAAAGTTTTTTGTATGAGAATAGTATTGTAATAGTTTTGTTGCATGCTATGTGGGTTGTTTGCTTAGAATTTGGGAAGTTAAAGTATTTCTAGCTTGAATATTTTGTTTCTCAAGTCTTTGTAGATTTCCCACTCCATTTGCATTGTTGAGCTTATTTTGTTACATGTTTCCCAAGTTTGGAGGGTGGGATACCCTATTGTCTAACAAATTTCGAAAAGGACTTGACATCCTTACTAACATTCTTATTCTTATTGCAGCTCTTAAATATTTCATTTTGCACTCAAGTATTATCATTTTTCAAGTTTTTACATGGTAGTTTTGCCTTAGAAAAATTTCTAATTTTTGCATGAAAAATTTTGAGTTTGTTTAAAACTCATTTCTATCACTTTTGTGCTATAATAGCTTGTTGTTTTGTGTAGGTTTCTGATCTCACAGGGGGGGGGAATGCTCAATTTCAGCCACTAGCAAGCACCAACAACACCCAAGAGGGTCTACTTCAAGTCCCTTGCAAAAAACGGTTAAAAAATCACTCTTTCTCTCTCATTTCCTAATAAATATTAGTGTTGAAATCTACATCTTTATAACAAGCTCAAGAGAGTCTCTTGGGCTTGAGTTTGTTGTGCTTCATTTCAAGTTTTCAGTACTTAGTGATTTTGGTTTTGGTTGCATGTAAGTGAAGTGGCTTTGCCCATCCTTGCATGACCTTGTAAGTTGCTTGGATTTAGATTAATTTACTTCATTGTTTGTTTACTTTTTTCCCGCACCTCACAAGTGAAGTGGCTCTGTCCATCCATGTGAAATCGCATTGGTTAGCATTTTTATTTCAAGTATTTGCTTTTTTTTTTGTCCACACCTCACAAGTGAAGTGGCTCTACCCATCCATGTGAAATCGCGTTGGCTAGCATTTTTATTTTGCTTATTTCTTTTCGCATGCACCTCACAATTGAGTAGGCTCTACCTCCGTTGTGATATCGTGTTTGGCTTGTTTTGTTTAATTTTTGCTTTAAAGATAAAATTCACCACAAGCCCCGTTTTTTCCCCGTATCCTCTCTCCTCTCTGGTTCGACCAATCTAGGGTGATGAGAAAGGGAAAATATTTGTGTTGGCTAGTTTAATAGGCACCCAGATAAATATCTTCATTAGAAAGGAGAAAAAGAGGCATGACTTGTGGAGCTAGTGGGGTAGAGGTCGTATGGGGCTTTGTGGCCCTTTGTGTCCTCCAGTTGAGCACCTAACAAGTTTCGAGTTTGACCCGTGGATCTAGACGAGAACCTTGTGTTCCCGTGTTGAGCACTCGACATTCTCTTTCTAATTGAAGGAGATAGTCTCTTGGGGTAGACATCCAGAATAGTTCATTTCTTTTCAACGAACACCTTAAATCCCTAAGTCAAAGAGAGATAAAATTTACTAAAATTTACAGGACCACTTGCATAACATTGTTGCAATCATTTACATTTCTCTACTTTGAAGACACTTTAGTTTAACTTGTTCATTTACTGGAAGTCATCATGGTCTTGTATATTTTTTAAAGTAAATGAGTTAATGCTTTAGGAAAATTATTTGAAGTTGATTATTGTGACTCCATAGCCCGAGTAGAGATGACACTAGTCATTTTGATTATTTGATTGTTTCTCTCTTGCATACATTACTGGTTGATTGTTAAAGGTTTTGCTTGACATTGAAATATTTGCATCACTGCACGCTGATTGTCATTTTTTGTAATTTACAACTCCCAGAAAACATTCTTCAAGAAAAGAACTTAGTAAGTAATTAATACCCCCCTTGTCCTTTAGGAGTTGTGGTCTAAACGGAGGAGTTTAGAACCGAGGTGACAGTGGGTTCTCGACTCATAAGTTTCCCTCAGGAACACACACAACAGTTGGGAGACTTACCCGTGTCCAAGTGTGTTTTAGGCGACAACACTCTGTACAAAGCAGGTTCAATTTTGAGATCTTGTAAAGGTGGAATGTTTGTTGGTTAGGTGGGAGGAAGTTGGTTGTCTCATTGATCTCCTATCAACATGCTTATGTAGTGAGGATTCAAGTTGGCTTATAATGCCTCTAATAGTAGAACTACACTAAAAGAAAGAAGTGACGAGCCTAAAGGTATTGGGTCTCGAGAGGTCACCCAAAGTTTCCCTTCTATGGATCATCACCTTATAGACGTATAAGTTTAGGCATCTATGGTCGGGTAGTGAATGAAAATCTCAAGGAAACCCCCCATGTCTGAAAACAAGCAAATGGACCTTCCCCCTAATCTCATTCTATATGGCACATAAGAAAAGAAGGTGCTTCTTAGACTTGATCTCGTTGTGATAGAAAAGTTGTCAAATCCTCTCAGACCATAAGATGTGGTGGTCTATCCTAATTTCTATATGGTGGGAACAAATTCATAACTAGCCGAGGGAGATTTTGAAGCCATGAACCCAATGGTGCCAAATGTCGCCAATATGAACAATGATACAATCCTACACTTGCAAGAAATGCTCATTATAAAAGGCCATCTTGGGGTCAAGACTACGGGGAGACCTAGGTGCTTTTGATTTACACTTGAAAGATTTCATGCCTAAGTTCTCGATAATCTCTCCTTTGGTGGGGAGGAGATTATTGGGGGCATCTAAAGAGTATTTGAAAGGAAGGACAAACTCTATACAAATGCAAAATCCCAAGCAAAGCCAACCTTTAAAGCACCCTTTAAAATAATCGTCAACAAATAGTAACCTACTAGATGGGATACAAGCTTTTAGAACCTACCAGGTTGGGTGGTATCAGAAGTTTTCACTGCTTGGTATCAATCTCCCATTTGTTGTTAGATTTCATTCTTTCCTCATCCACACTCCATCTATTCACTGCACCCATCCTAATCACTGGTTGGACTTTGTGACTTTCATTGAGTTGTGACAACACATAATTTCTTAACACTAGCAGGCTTTGTTAATGCATCTACAACATTCTCCTAGTGTTGCACTTGGTTAGCATGCACTTGGCCAACAACATTTTACCATATTCCACTATCTCCTGAATGAATTGGTATTGTTAATTGTTGTTGTACATCAAAAGTGGGATTCTTTGCCAAGGTCACTACATTGTGACTATCACATTCAATTGTCATTTGTCCCTATATTAGTCCAATATCTCCATACAACCTTTGCACATAGATTGCCACCTTACAAACTTGGGTAGGTGCCATGTCCTCAACTTCAATGCCTAATGCTTGGTCATCCAACTCACATCTCCTTCAAACGGGACACAAAGATAGCCATTAGTTGACCCATGACGTCTACAGCTTTGGCCCAAGTCCCCAGTCTGCATCAATAGATCCATGCACATCAACTAGCCTCCTTGCATCGACACACTGCAACTACTGGTTGCAATCACCTTGATAGCATTTTGCATAATTGGGGGTGTAGTGAAGGAACCTTAAATCTATGTTTCCAAGATCCCTAGAGATGGGAGTGGGGAATTAGGATGCCATTTTTTCAAATGAAGGTGCAAAAGGTCATCGGGGTGCTTCAAATATATATGTGTGTGTGTCTGGTAAAAAAAAAAAATCTCCACATCGTTTAGTGGATTTGCGTTGTAGAGTTGTCGCAATTCTAGGCGAGACGATTGAGTCGGAAGGGTATCTTTCATTGGCATGATCTTTGGGATTTTGAGGCTTGCTCATGGAAGCTGTGGATATCGCTAGCTTGGGAGTATGGGCTACTAGCCTTAGATCGCCTTGCTATCATGGAGCTACAAGCCTATCTCCTAGTGTCAGAATTGTTCAAAATGAACATTGTATGCCAAGGCATTTCTGGAGAGATTGGCAGTGGAGCTTTGGTATCCCGTTGTTGGAGTATAATTCTTGCCATATGTATGCAGCTCTTCTTCAACGTCATCCCCTTTCGTCGGTACTCAATGTAAGATGGGCTTTGTCAGATCCAAAGGTGCAGTATTCGTCGATTGCATAGTGTTTGGTCGGTGCGGTTTTCCATTAAGCTGTGAGTCATTTATTGGTTGGTGATCTATCAGGGGCTTCCATCCAAGACCCAGTTGGTTAACTCTGGCCTCTCGGATGGTCAGTTCCCTACGTGCCAGAAACCGGAGACAGTTAAACACATCTTTTGGGACTGTAGATTTGCTAGAGACTGTTGGGGAGTTGTGGAGGAGTAGCACTTTGAGTTCTTGAAAAAACTTTATTGGAGAGCAACTTTGCTTGAAGATGTTATTTTTATAAATCTTGAGGTCTTCCCTATGATTTTTCGTGTGTTTGTCATGGGGGGGGACTAAGTTGTTGTTCGTAGTGTTTATTTATGTAAAGTGTGTTTTGTAAATAAATAAAGTTTGTACTTCATAAGTTTAAGTTGTGTGTCCCATAATTGAAATGTGCATTTAATTATTATTTTATATTTATTAATGTGCATTTATTATGAACCCTCGATCATAAGATGTATACTATCCCTTAATGAGTTAGTTAGGGTTAGTTGAAGAAAAGTGAAGTATAAAATGAACTTGTTACCACCTAAGTTGTACTTAGTGGTTTTTTATCAAGTGAGCTTGGTGAACCGAACAAGGATAACTTGTTCGGACTTTAGAAGACCTTCAATCTTGCTTTTGGGAAACTTTGTTGTACCATATCACATGTTCATACCCCCTTGGGGGAGTTGTAATAAATGTTATAGCATGATAGTGTCTGTAAAAGACTCGGTCTCATAGACTTTATTTGTCAATCCGATCAGCCCAAGGTGTTTTTTCCCTTGGTTATTATTGGTTGTTGAATAAACGACTTATAATTTCTGAGTTTTTCACTCAATACCTCCAAAGTTGGGGTGGTCAGCTTGGCATTTAGGCCTATTGAGGTTATTAGAGTCTATGTGTCAATGTATAAACATGCTAGGCATTATGGTCGAGTCATATGAACATGTCTAAGTCCCCCTAGGTTTTTCAATTTTTTTTATTTTTTAATTTTTTCAGTGTTTTTTATTAAAATTTAATTTTTCCAAAACTTAGGCTATTTTTTAATAGTTTAATTGGAAAAATTGGTTTTGTAATAAAAGTGGGCTCGGAGGTCAGATTCAGTCATGTAGGTGCTCATTTTCAAGCTAAGAGCACCCAGTAAACCTATAGACCCACTATTTGCTAGTTTTGAGTGATTTTCTATCACTCAGGTCAGAAAACCTCAAAAAATCAATTATTGATTATTTTAATTAATAAATTGATGAATAATGGAGCAAATCCAAAATCCTAGATCAGTGGATTCTCAGCCGATTTGATTGAAATCAGTCAGATCTGAACCAGATTGACTGGATCTGGCAAATCCTTGACTGAAGGAGGTGATCTAGACAGATCCAGAGTTGAACTTCAGCCTTTATGGGGAATTGCGCCCTCTCTCTCTCCTCCACACATGTGGACTCTCTTGGAAGCTCTGTGGATTGATGTGTCAGTCTGTGGGTTGATGTGTCAGCTCAATTGGCCCCTCGATTGACAAGTAGGCTTAGTGGAAGCTCAGTTCAGCTTCAGTTCGACATTAATAGACTCTCCTTCCGCTGCAGTGGTCTGTCTCCTTGGGATTTGCGTCCCCCCTGGGCTGGATCTCCTTTTTTTTGTATAAATAAAGCTCAGATCACCTCTTCCAAGCTAGTTAGAGTTGGATTGAGGAGCTATTGCTGTTGTAATACTGTGTAATATCTTTTGCTATTGGAATAAAGTGAAGCTTTGGAGGCCA
>LPNX010665759.1:810267-1052044 GCA_001517045.1 Pseudotsuga menziesii
AAGAACCTTTTCGAATAGGCTCTTTTGGGCCTGTTCACCATCCCCCCTGGGGGGATTTGCGTTTGTGTCATTTTTTACTTTTTGTTCATCTTTTTTCAATTTAGTATAGTTCTAATCTGCAGGGTAGTATACTTTGACTTATAAGCATTGCCATATTCCATATCTGGTGGTTTCAAAGTAATTTTAATACTTACCCCACGAGCATCTGACTGTTTTGACTCCACTGGGCATCTGACTGTTTTGTGAAGGCATTGTCCCTCAGCATTTCACTAACTAGTCTTCTTTGCAGATCCATTCCCCGACAACAAGTTCTCTTCCTTTCCTCTNTTTATATGTGTGGATTTAACATTGTCTTGCAGCTTTTAAGTTTTTACCGTTGGCTTTCTCTCAATTTTTGCATCTGAATCTTGTCTAGCTTAATGATTCAGCTGAATCAATAGGAGTATAGCTGAGCAAGCAAGATTACTTGCTTTTCAATATCTCATAGTATATATGCCTAAAGATTCAGATCATACATGTTTAAATAAGTTTATTTGCAATCCCTCTCTTTCTTCATATATTTCTATCCAGATCTCATGAGGTTTTGTGCAGGATTGTTTGTTAGTTTTCAGGTAACAAGGGTTGGACAAACTGTGGATCTGGCTTGACTCCACTGGGCATCTGACTGTTTTGTGAAGGCATTGTCCCTCAGCATTTCACTAACTAGTCTTCTTTGCAGATCCATTCCCCGACAACAAGTTCTCTTCCTTTCCTCTTCCTCCTTCAAATTTCTTCAAAATCAGCCCGGTTACTTGTTTTGCAGCTTTAAATTTGTTAGATCTATCAATTTCAGAGTTTATCTTACATAGACCTTGCTGCCTTAAAGCTCATAAAACTAGATCTCATTCCTAAAGAAATTTTTACAAGCATTCTAGATCTAGTTTTAGGGAAAATTATCATTTTTCAAGGCTGTGAAAGTAGATCTAAAGCTTGTTGAATGCATGATTGTTTCCTTAGAATCGAAAAAGTTATATTCAACAATTTAAGTGCTTCATATTGGCTACCCCCAAAGCAGGCCAAGATCCCAAGGGAAGCTTGCTTTCCTTGGTTCTTTTTTCGCTTCTTTAAAAACTAGTTTTAACTTCGAATATTCGACAATTTAAGTGCTTCATATTGGCTACCCCCAAAGCAGGCCAAGATCCCAAGGGAAGCTTGCTTTCCTTGGTTCTTTTTTCGCTTCTTTAAAAACTAGTTTTAACTTCGAATTTTTGGGTAAAACGTTTGTTGTTCCAAAAGTACTTTGAAAGTACTTTGGGCATATTTAACTGTGATAAGCTTGCTGGTTATTAGCAGGTGTAACAGAAAAGAGGAGGCACTATCCAGAAAGCATTTTTGGACCATTCGAAACCCCCCAGGGGGTCTCCGTCTTCCAAATATTTCAAAATTTCGCAATTTGTAAACCTTGGGTCTCATTCCGTATAAGGACCAAGTAGATCATTTTCAGTTTTCTAATATTGTAATTGTTGTTAATAAAAGAAGAACCTCTTCGAATAGGCTCTTTTGGGCCTGTTCACCATCCCCCCTGGGGGGATTTGCGTTTGTGTCATTTTTTACTTTTTGTTCATCTTTTTTCAATTTAGTATAGTTCTAATCTGCAGGGTAGTATATTTTGACTTATAATCATTGCCATATTCCATATCTGGTGGTTTCAAAGTAATTTTAATACTTACCCCACGAGCCTCCTTTTGAGCCGAAAGGTGAAGAAAGGGTCGTGGTAGTCTAATTAGAAAATTGTGGTTTGCTTATCTGTTTATGCTTCATTTGCTATCATCATTTGTTCTAGTAGTCATAATAAAATCAACCCCTCCTTGATTCCCCGATTGAGGTCCACCTGGTCCGAAAGAGGTTCCTCGAGGATTTTCTTTTTAACAAGAACACCTCCTTTAAAATTTACTAGAAGTAACAAAGACTCCAGTGTGTATGCTCTGTACTTGGCTGTGGTTCGTCCGATCAGTCAAGCTGCATCAAAAGCACTTGAGTGACTAGAATAATTAGGATTCACTCTCCCCAAATTGACAAACCATTGGGCGAAAATCCAACACCTCAATCAAACCATTACGGTGGAAAAATACCCAAAGGAAGCGAGAACTTTTGAAAAGTGACCTCGGGGCGCCGATCTCTATTACACCTTCGGGTGCATTATGAACAACAACCTCAGAGACTCCATTCAGCCCACATATTCCTTGCGGGTAGCCGTGACGGTTTAGTTTTGGACATACTTCAAGTACCCCCTGGGTATATCTAGAGTCCCCTCGCCTAAGTTAAATTACTCATCTTCTTACATTAATTTACAATCAACCAAGATACAATTGCACAACATTCATTCCAGCACTTGCAAGCACTCTTAATTGTTTTTCGACTCCATTTTCAAGGCACTGGTCAATTGTTTATTTCTTTCAATCTATATGTGATTGGGTGTCATTTTCGTGCTTACTTGTGATTATCTCATCATGTTATTTGTTGTTTACAATTGTTAAATCGAAACTCCTAAAAAACTTACTCTTTAATACTATCATCATACTAAATAATTTTGCCTTAGTAACTTAATAGGGTCTACCCCCCTTGGCTTCGTTAGGAGTTAAGCCTAAATGGAGGAGTCAAGAACAAGGTGACAGTCTTGACTCGAGACTTGCCCCCAAGGACACACCGAGTGGCTTGAAGATTTCTGCCACGTAACCTAGGTGTGTGAAAGGCGGCAACAGAACCAAAGGAGAAAAAGAAAAACACCAAGGTCAAGAGAGAGATCAGATTGAGAGAGAAAGGGCACAGGTTTAAAGAAAAGACAAAGGCTCAATTCCCAAGGCAGTTACACCCAAAATTTGATAGTCCCGCATGTTGATTTTTTAGTAGCATCGAAATCCATTCTCTGGGAAGATGGAGGCACATGGTCAGTTACTAAGACTTTCATTCAGTCTGGGACTGAAGCTTAGCGTGGGGGCTGAGATCCAATTTCTCAGAGAATGGAGGCAGTGTGCAGTGGAGATTCCGAAGAAATTCGGAATACTGGACCGCAAGACAATAATCACGCCTATGGCATCAAACTTGAAGCTACTATGTGATGCTTCATTAGAGATGGTTGATGCCATGTTGTATTGTCGGATGAGTCGCTCATTGATGTGCCTGACAAATACGAGACCAAACATATGCTTTGCTGTAAACACCCTGAGCTAGTTCCTAATGGATCCGAGAAATGCTCCCCTGGTTGCAAAGCATGTAGTGAGGTAGCGCCACTGAGAAGAATAACACGTTGGGTTGATTCTTCAGTCTGAGATCCAGTATGGTCTACTGGTTTGGCAGGATGCAATCCTGCATGGCGCTAAGTACAACCGAGGCAAAATATGTTGCCACTTGCTCGGCTACTTGTGAGGTAGTATGTTTCTTTTTAAAGCTACTATTTGATTTGATTGATTTGACTTGCATTTTTGTATGATGCAGAGAGGAGCAGTGAAGCTCCAGTATGTGATCCAGATTGAGATCTCTCGAAAGAGGGAGTGATGAGTTCTAGCATAGCCAGTGAGACAAGTTGTCTGAGCATAAAATCTAGTTGAAGCTTGTAGGTTGCTCAGACGTAATCAGTCTTGTAGGTTGCCCTCGGCTGTAATCAGTCCTGGCAAAGCTCACAGGTTATCCTTGGACGTAATCAGTCATGATGTGATTCTATGCTAGAAATGACCAGAGTGAAATTTGAATACTTCAGAGAGAAGCTTGGTGTTCTTTAGATTAAGGTTCCTTCCAAGGGGAAGTGATAAGTCCGGAAGATGCAGATACACATGAGCCTTTCTGACATGGTGGTAGGCTGGGCCTCCCATGGTCGTTGATGCAAGTGTTGAGCCTTTTCGACATGGTGGCAGGCTGGGCCTCCCATGGTCGTTGATGTAAGTGCTGAGCCTTTCCGACATGGTGGGAGGCTGAGCCTCCCATGGTCGTTGATGTAAGTACTGAGAGTCTTTTCGACATGGTGGCAGGCCGGGCCTCCCATGGTCGTTGATGTAAGTGCTGAGAGTCTTTTCGACATGGTGGCAGGTCGGGCCTCCCATGGTCGTTGATGTAAGTGCTGGAGCCTTTTTGGCATGGTGGCAGGCGAGGCCTCCCATGGTCGTTGATGTAAGTGTTGTGTTATGTGTATCTGGGTTGTGCTCCGTGTGACGATGAGATGATCTGAAGATGATGAGGTAATAGTAGGGTACACAAGTGTTGCAAGGCATGTAATCAGTCCTGGGATGCTCCTTCAAGTTTTGCAGTGGCATATAATCAGCCCTGGGAGATCCTGCAAGTTTTGCAAGAGGCATATAATAAGTCCTGAGATGTACCTACTTGATGGCTTGCTCACAGAGATGATGAAGACTCGGCAGAGGGCTAGGCAGACATCCAACATGAAAAAGGGTTGGCATTGTAGAAACTTCTGATGACAGATAGTATGGGATGATGATCAAATTATAAGAAGATGATGGCAGCAGCTATGATGAAGACTCTATGACTTCGTGATGATGACAATGCAATGAAGACCTGACCAAATGTGTTGATGACTGTGTAGAGAGAGAATACCTTCCTAGTTAGGAGGGAGTGTTGATGTATTTGTAACTTCGGAAGATATTATGATGTGTATTATCATTGTATGTTGTTGTACCCCCATTTGGGGATGTGTGTTACCCCTTTACGGGATGTCTAAATTGTGTCTAGATCTTGATGTACAGCCTCCGTTGTAAGTCGAGGCAATAGTCCCCAATGTAACATCATGTAATATGTAATTGTGGTCTCTCTAGGAGAAGTGGGCCCCATGTGAGATGACATGTAGGCTCGAGTCTTATATTTGGACAGTGACTTGAAAGGGTATAAATAGGGAGGCGCTCTCCCTCATTTATACACATCTTATACACTCTCTAAGGCGCATGAGAGAGAGAGACAATCAAAGGAGGAGAGAAAGATAGTTGCTGAGCATTTCTTATTACTGCTTTTTATCATCTTACTATTCTGAAGAAGTTTGCGGGGTTTTCTCCTTTATGGTTTCTCTGATGAAAATCTTTGTGTCTTGTGTATCTTTTATATCTTATGCATTTTGTTGTACTTGTTATTCTTTCATATAAAGATCCTAGATAATCTAATCAGATCTTAAGAAAATCTAACAATAAATACAAAGATTAGAGTACAATGATGATGATCAATGAAAGGACTCTATCCTTCCTCTATTATAGAAGAAGTAAGGGAAGCCAATCTATCTTTACAAGTAGGTCAACACATGTGAAGCGCTACACTCCAAAAAGACACATGTCAAAGCTCCAAGGTGATGTAATCAACAAGAAAGGTTCTTGTAGCGAAAGCTTAAATTGATTTAAAGATTTCAATTGGATATTCCAAAGAAATATAAATAATAAATACATAAAATGATGAATGATGTTTTACAATGAATAATAATCTTGTGTTGATAGCCTTGTGTTGACTATTCATGTAAAGTTATGACTTTACGGTTGCACCTGTTAATAATAAACTAAGGTCATATATATATAGCATCGTTTCCTTCTTTAAGACACTTTGTCCTCGAATATTGTTATTACTTTGCCCTCATCTCTATAGGGGCTCATTTGATTGGATCTTTGATGGTTTAGACTTGGTTCTATTGCTTTAGCACCATGATATTTGGGATTTTCTCTATAATTTTCTTAATCTTCTGCTCCTTCTATTGTTTCAGATGAGGGAAAGTAGCCCTCACCTATAATAGAGTATGGATTTGTTGTAGGACATAGTTAATAGAGGCTCCCAGATAAAATGCAACCAGTTATTTATGTTGTTGTATTCATCTTTGATGTCATTTAATGCCACCGACAAAGGTTCAAGAACGATAAAGGTTCAGGAAACGAAATTCCCATCACACCATCTTGAAAGATGTAGGGAAAACGTTGGGTTATTGCCAAAGAGACTTCGCCCACTCCATAGCCGTCCCTAGATTTGATCATGAAAATTGTGATTGCATTGATCAATTGACCTTCGAACCTGTAGACCAATTGAAAACCAAGTTCCACTTGGATTCAGAAGCCAAGTTGTTGAAAATACTTGGGAGCCAAGATCTTGATCAACATCTTTACTAAACTTGCATCATCTAATTTGTTGGAAGGAATTTGATGTGGTAGCCACTTCCCCAATTCTCACCACATCGCTTGCGTACCTGGTCCTAAAATCAAGAAAGGGTGGGTGCTCTGTTAGACACACCAGGCACACAGGCAGGGGGGGTGAATCTGTGTGTGCAGTCTTTATTACTTTTTCACTTTTAACAATCAACAACTAATTCATCAATGCATTATTCTACCATTTGCATAATCATTTCATAAACATCTATCACTTCATTTATAAATCGTAAGCATCTGAATCATAGTTACATATATCATGTCGGCGAATATATCGCCGAGGGTCCGGAATGTAACTTATCGGCAACAACGGCGAAAATATCGGCAAATGTCGTAAAGCATCAAAAAAATACAAAAATAATCATTTTTTTCAATTTTTTTAACATCCAAAGCAACAACAACATCAAATAAACACATTGCTACATAAATATGAAAATACAACTAATATAAAAGATGCATAAGATGTCAAATGGTGGATCATGATTCATGATCACATGTCGACTATAAAGTGATAAACTGAAAATATTGAAATATGTTCTTGATGGAATGATAGAAAATCACATCAAATGATCAAAACAAATGTCTCTCAAGAAATTAATCATCATGACTCATGAGGCATCTAGATACTAAATAATACAATGATAAATAGTAGGAATCATCAATCCCCTCTACCCCTTTTATAGGCAAGGGGCACCACTCTTCCTCTAGAAGCAGTAGGGGGTCCTGTAGGTGCTTTGGATGAGCTAGGCGTCAAATTGGAAGCTCCAACTACTTAAGTTATGGTGGAAGGTCCAACTACTCTACAATTTTGATGAAACTTTCCATATTTAATGAGTGAAGGGTACATTTTTATTAAGGTCATGATAAAAGATTCCAATGGTCAATGCCACCAACATCAAGGTACAGGGATGTGCTTGATTAAATGCCAATCCCATACCCTCATACTTGATAAAATCCAGTGGAATTGTTGAAATCTTGAAATCCTGAAAACTATTAAGTCTCTTGAATTCTAAATGGGATCTAAAATTCTACTGTTTGCATATGAAGTCCGATGAGGTTGGAACCACTCTCAACATCCTGAAACAATTAATGGCAATGTTAAAAATTTAAGTAAAATGATAGAAAATGAAAGTAAAGGAGAATGTCACTTTTACTTTAAGAATTTAATACTACCATTTATTACTTTAAGAATTTAATATATTTAGTTTTAATAACACTGCCAAAAACTTAACCCATGAATTTATTTTTCCAATTCCATGCAAATTTTTTTAGCAAGGCGATATTTTCCAAAATATCCTGACATATTCCCAATATATTGCGATATATTCAAAATGTCAAAAATATCGCGATTTTTTAGTGGCGATATATCGCCAAGGGGAACAACTCGCGATATATCGCCGACATATGTAACTATGATCTGAATCATGAAGTCATAACAAGAACCATAACTTAAGAGAACACAACACCATATGATTTTGCAATCTTTTTGTATTTGTTTTGGAACGGATACAACCGTGAGGTAAAATCAACACCTACTGATACAAAGAGCACCTACTCTTCACCCAGGACCTTGCCTAGTTTTCTTAGACTCTGCTAAGAAGGATTTGAGGAGTCCAATCCTCAAGTGCAAGATTCTTCTTGTAAGAAATCATATGGCTCTGCTACAAAACCAACCTCTGCTCTGCACATCAATATCTCTGCTCATCACTGCTACTCATCACAGCTGCTCATCTCTACTACTCATCACTGCTGCTCATCACTACTGCTCATCTCTGTTTCTCATCACTGCTGCTCATCACTGTTGCTCATCAGTACTGCTCATCACTGTTGCTCATCTCTGTTGTTGATCATCTACTGAGTCATCACTATATACCGATAAGTCATTTCACTGCCATACAGTGCTCATGTACATCATTGTACACCTCATCATACACAATTACTGAATAAGAAATTCTACTATGTTTTCACTGGACAGAAGGTATGCATCGTCATGCATCATCATCATAGGTATGCATCATCGTCATAGGGTATGCATCCTCATCATCAAATATGCATTATCATCATCTTAGTGTGCACCGTTATACATCATCATCATCAAGTATACTTCATAGTGCATATGAGATCATCATCACACTACGGTATGCATGTACATCATATTGTATAGGAGTGCATCAACATCATAGAGTGTACATCATTATCACATGCATTATCATCATAAAGTGTATCATATCATAGCATAAATTTATGCAGCATCATCATCATAGCCTCCATAATGACTTCAAATATATATATACCAATATAGAGGCTCACATACTAAGATCAAATATGAACTCTATCTAGGAGAGACATGTGTCATCACAAGAGAAACCCAGCAGAATGAACCATACCTTTTTGAAGATCACAAGATGAAGAAACAGTAGAAAAACTAAAATAAACTCTAGATCTTGTCATCACATAACCCTCGTAACAAGCTTTCCAACGAGCCAAGAATTTTGTAATTCCGATTCCGGATGAGAAAGATATGCCAATTTTAGTGAAGATGCCCATAAATTTTTCTGTCACAAAATTTCGCACTTTTCTCCAAGAGGTGCAAAATTCCTAAGAGAATTGATGTTGAACAAATGAAATGTTTGATATATAGGTTGTGGATAAAAATTATTACCTTGGGCCAACATGCAATTCAAAATTACAAATAATTAAATTCTCTTTTGTTTGGTTGTCTCACCCAAAAGGTGGGGTACCCCATCTTCAAAAATTAATATCTCTTCAACCGTAAGGAGTTAGACAATGCTCCACATATCAACAGAAATGGATTGACGAGGGCTATCTCCCTATGATGGGTTTATTTGCAAATTCTTGGTCTAATACCCTTAAATTCTTCAATATGTCCAAGACATCAAAGACCCCACACATGAGGGTGCCAAAGACCATACCACCAACTACAAGAGTTTCAAAGTATTCTTCAACATATCAAGGAACATATGTGGGCTCTACCTCCATCTACATCCCATTATCCATATAAACACAAATAGGACCATACATCATCATGGTTCAAGGTCTCCATATCATTAAAAACATATCCAATGGTTCCACTATATATTCATCACCATAAGAGTACCAAAACCCCAAAAGAAGGGTACAAAGACCTCACCACTAGTTTGCAACACCTTAAGGGCTTCATATGCATGATCACAAGGATACTACATGCCAATGACCATATAGATTCCAAAGAACATCAAACCACCATATATGTGGGTTCAAGACCTAAACTTTAGAGGACACCAAGCACCCCATAATAATGGGTTCCAACATACCACCATAAGTGTGGGTTCCAAGACCTTCATCACGGCTTCTTCAACAAGCAAGAGTCTTCATAGACTTCTTCAACCGCCTCAACCATACTAGGAGACCCTCAAGGGTCAAGATCCATCATGACATCATCTGTGGGGTAGCTGGCTCTTCTCATGGAGTACTATGATACCATTAGAGCATGAATGACCACAGAATGGGTCATTAATGCTTCTCCAACCCATCTAGGGGTTCTCCATCGTCCATCAAGGTTTCAGTACCATATCTAGGGTCTTCAACACCATCAGCAGGATTTTCAACATCTTCAGCAAGGTGGTGGCTTCAACATTCATCTTTGTGGGTACAAGGACCTTGTCAACTGGGTACAAGGTGCTTGAAGGCACAAGCCCACTCTGTAAGGGGTCCAAGGCACTACAGATGGGACTTGGTGGCATCAATGATAACCTGTGGAGCCACTGCAAGTCCATGTTGGCATCGATGACAATTTCATCAACATGCTCAATGGTAGGCATCTCATTGCCAAAAATGCTGTCGAAGAATTATTCCCACAACTTAGTAGAGTTGTTCAAGAAGAGGTAGTCGTAAGTTTGTCTAAACATGGTGTTTGGATGTAGAGTTGTTCAAGAAGAGGTAAACACCCAAAGATCATCCAAAGATCATCCAAACACCATGCACCCCACATCACATAAGCATGGTGTGAACACTTTGAGAGTAACCCCGAACGATAGCACTTTTAATGTCTTTGATAGTGCTATTGTACATCTCGTCTACTATTGTGCCCATATATCACCTTTGCTGAGGTATCTTCTTGGACAGTTTAAAGTGTTCTCACCAGCTTCAATTGGAAGGCTAAAACAACATTAACTATTCTTGATATACATCTTTTGTTTCTTTACCAGGTAGAGATCAGAGGATACTTTATAATATGAACTAGCATAGATACGTCTCAAGTTCAGATCTAGTTCAGATCTATTAAGCACTTGGAGGGATAAAAAAAGACAGGTGTAAATCTTTGGGTGCGTAAAGGATTCCGAGTTAAAGATGGGTCTATGCTGGTCTCTCTATATATATGAATGTGTTGTATTTTTTAATACGTTACAGATTTTAATCTTTTTTCCATTTTGATTTATAAGCATGCATGGATGTTACATATCTCATCCATACTGACTGCAGAATGCACCTGGCTTCTCTTGATGCAATCATAGACAAAAGCTATCATAGGGATGTAAGGGAACCTCTCTCTTTTGTCATATCCATCAGGATTACAAGCATTGGACCCTTTTTTCTGTGGGAGCTCCAAGGAAGCCATCTTCTAAGTTTACATCCTTTTTCCCATTTTGATTTATAATAATCAGTGAAGAACGACTCGTGCCATACTCGCGAGTGGCGCCGAGTCGGATGTTGGGACGAGCACTCGCCCAGGAGACTCGTGACCCAGTGAAACTTGCGGTTAAGCGCCGGACTCGGTGAATACTCGCCGAAGTATGCCCGTGACTGAATTCGCGGATGCCAACTAACCCATCAATCAGTTTGTGATTTGTGATGGTCGTGGAGGTCGTCTGCACTATCGTGATGGTCGTGGAGGTCTGCAGTGTCATCGTGGAAGTCGCGGAGGTGGTCTGGACTCTGCACTATCGTCGTAGAGGTCGTGGGTGGTTTTCAGCCTTTGTAGATTATCACATACTACACAGGATACATTCCAATGGACTCGTAGTTTATGGTAGATATGACAACAAGTGGCTGTACTCTTATGCTGTGTGGCTTGTTTGACAGCACTGTGAGGCTCTGATCTGGGATTTTGGGATTGACAGGTACTATAGGGCGTGATGAACTTATCACTCAACTTCTTGCTCGCATTTTAATAAAAGTAACTCTCTTGCAGACTCGACCATATCTGATTTCAGAACTAAGGATATTGTTCACTGTGTGCTAGGTGATTTTATACCTTTTAGTTTTGCACAGTGGGCAATTTATTTTTTCCTCCGCAATATTGATCTATTTGTATTGCATTCTTTGGCATATTGTAATCTTTAATAATTGATTGTTTAAATTCGAATTTCTGTTACATTTTTTCTATTTGGAGATGCAAGATATAGTCGTCATTTAAATTATCACTTTTCCTATGCATACATTCTTGGTAATTTTTGGCACCGATCATTTCTGCATGTCTTATTGCATAGCGGCTTAACACCACAATTTCATAGTGGTCCCCTGGTTCCAAAGCTACATTGGCATCTCCTGGGATCCAAACATCTCTATTTTTGTAGCCACCAATGGACACACTTATTTTCTTGCTTCATTGCTCGCTATATCTCAGGCTAACGCTTAACCAGAATGCTTCCCGTTGCTATTGCATCTTTTATTTTTTCACGCGCTTGAGATATGATACTTGATGTGTAAATTTAGATGTCCTTCACTGGATTTAAATTGTATTTGTGCCTTTTCATACTTGATCTTCCACCATCCTCTGCAAGTTAAAGAGAGTTTTCGAAAACAAATCATGAATCATGACATCTCAGAGTGGTTTCCCTTCTTTTTCCACGCATCTCTTTTTATGAAATCAATGCAAGTGGATAATTTTCTGAAACATATTTGTCCTTCTTTGCAGAAAGTCTTTGATAAAGACACCTTCTCGTCAGATGACAGCATGGGTGAGGCTGAAGTCGATATTGAACCACTGGTTTCTGCTGCAAAAGCTTATATGAATGCAGGGGTCTTTGGAACTATGCAGGTTGCAAAATGGCTGGCTACGGCTGACAATGCACTTGCGAGTGATAGTATAATCAATCTAATTGATGGACAAGTCAAACAGGAGATAACCTTGAAACTGCAAAATGTGGAGTCTGGAATATTAGAGCTGGAACTTGAGTGTGTTCCTCTCCCACAGTAGCTTGATCTATGCTTGATATATATTATAGATCTTATTCAAGTGACTAACGGTGGTATGCAAGAATCAAAGCCAATGAGCTGGCTAGACAAACTAAATTAAGGGGTTGTTTAATGTCAGCTGGTGTCATATTAGTTTATTTCACTCTGTAAAGATGCGGAATGAGTTCATGCATATTTTGGATAATTATCAATATCCATCATTGTGACAAGAATGACTGGGTTTATTGCAGTCATGTTCAGTGTCAGTAAATTCTGGCATGATAATTCTTTGTAAGAAATTATCACTTCTTACATGATTCTGATAGATTTGTTAAAGCAAAATTTGCTAGTTACCAGCTAGCAAGATGATCTGAGAGTTTTCCTTGAATATTCCAGATAGTCTACAAAAGCAACATCATCATGAACTTTGAGCCTTCAGTGGACGACACATGAAGCTTTATCCTGTAAGTTTGTAGTTGTATTACCTCTCAAAAGATGTTGGATAAAGCTATATATCGTTATTATATTCGTGAATAATTCTACTTCCATGTTGGATATACGATCCCATTGTATACTATTTTACCTCCATGGACATCCAAAGATGGTCCATATTTATGGAGAAAGGAATTATGTCTTTCTATAGATTACCAGATTAAGGCCATAGCACTTGAAAGTTGAAACTACATCCTACACTGACTACGGGGCGTGCCTATGGCACCTTCAAAATCTATAATCTATAATAATAAAAAGGCTAATACAAAATAATAATGTAAATGGTTATATTCATTAAAATGATAGCTTCTTCTTTTTTTCAGAAGAAAAAATACTTAGCTTTGATATTCATATGAATCAAAGGATAATGGTTACATCACAAGGAGGGTCAACATGACCCTCAGTAAAGTCTGAAAACATAGTGGGAGTAGGCTGCTCAACAAGACAGGGATAACTAAGAAAATCCCCTTTCTCAATATAGGGAGACAGATTTCCACCGAGGACATAGGTTGGTGGATGCCTTTTTAAAAAGTGGAGTGACGATGACTTTATTTTATGTCTTCTATAAAGTATAAGTTGGATATTCATGATGCACATTTTATTGGATCCACAGGGAGACAGATTTCCACCGAGGACATAGGTTGGTGGATGCCTTTTTAAAAAGTGGAGTGACGATGACTTTATTTTATGTCTTCTATAAAGTATAAGTTGGATATTCATGATGCACATTTTATTGGATCCACAGGGATCTTTGATGTGGCTCTAATGTGGTTCCCACTATTATGAATTGTGGATTGTTTTCCATTTTAGCACAGCATATAAAATGTCCTTTTCACTTGGTCCTATGGATCGATGTGGTTTAGTTGGGTTATATAAATGTAAGGTTATTTAATTGAGTTGGTTTAGGATTAAAATTTAAGATAGATGGATCAATTTACTAATAAAAATAGATGACTTTTATCACATTATTAGACATTATTAAAAGTATATATTATATTTAGTGGTTTTAAGTTCAATGTAGTATATGTCTAGTTTGGATGGTTTAGAGCAGCATTTATCTTTCTAGGGTGGGGATTGCATCTCCCATTACTTTGGAAGAAGTGTGCTTCCCTTTATGTTTTATATCACGCACATAATTTTATGTTTGGTCAGTTTTTAAATGTTTACTTATTTATTTATTTATTTTGGTCTCAATATTCATGCAATTTGGAGTGTATTAAATGGCATTAGAGAAGCAAATTCTTAAAGATACTTTTTTTATTGGATCCACAAGGATCTTTGATGTGGCTCTAGTGTAGTTCCCACTATTACGAATTGTGGATTGTTTTGCATTTTAGCACAGCAAATAAAATGGCCTTTTCACTTGGTCCTATGGATCCATATGGTTTAGTTGGGTTATATAAGTGTAAGGTTATTTAATTGAGTTGGTTTAGGATTAAAATTTAAGATAGATGAATCAATTTACTAATAAAAATAGATGACTTTTATCACAATATTAGACATTATTAAAAGTATATATTATATTTAGTGGTTTTAAGTTCAATGTAGTATATGTCTAGTTTGGATGGTTTAGAGCCGCATTTATCTTTCTAGGGTGGGGATTGCATCTCCCATTACTTTGGAAGAAGTGTGCTTCCCTTTATGTTTTATATCATACACAATTGATTATGTTTCGTCATTTTTTAAATGTTTATTGATTTATTTATTTATTTTGGGTATATTTTATTTTGGTCTCAATACTCATGCAATTTGGAGTGTATTAAACAGCATTAGAGAAGCAAATTCTTAAATTGACACACCTTTGAGTATCCAACATTCCCATCATTATCGCTTCTAATGGAAGATCCCAATTGTGCCACTTGATATTTTTGGAAAGACGGTGTCCCATATGATATAGTTAAAACTTTAGTGTATTTGGAAGATAACTCTAGAAGATCTAGTCTGTACTTATCCTTCTAGGATGGGGTTTGTGTCACCCATCACATTGGAAGAAGTGTGCTTCACCTTATATTTTATATCACACACAATTGAATATGTTTGGGTAATTTTAATGACATTCTTATTTTTTTGGATAGTGTTTATGCAATTTGGAGCGATCAAATAGCATTAGAGAAGCATATCCTTAAAGTGACACACCTTTGAGTACATCCAACATCCCCAACACTATAACTTTTGGTGGGGAGATCCCAATCGTGCCACTTGATATTTTGGAAAGAAGATGTCCTGTATGATATGGTTAAAATCTTGATGTATTTGGAATATATCTCTAGAAGAGATGGTCCATACTTATCCTTCGAGGGTGGAGATTGTGTCTCCCATCACTTTGGAAGAAGTATGCTTCCCCTCATGTTTTATATCATGCTCACAAGTGATTATGTTTGGCCCATTTTCTAAATGGTTAATGACATTCTTATTATTTTGGGTGCATTTTATTGTAGCCTTTGTGTTTATGCAATTTGCAGCATATCAAATGGTGTTGGAGAAGCATATCCTTACATTGCCACACCTTCGAGTATCTAAGATTATCAACGCTAACTTTTGATGGGAAGATCCCATTTGTGCCACTTGATATTAATGTCCCATGCGACATGGTTAAAAATTTAGTGTATTTGGAATGTTACTCCAGGAGATCTAGTCCATAACTCAAAACCAATTTTGAAGAACTACAGAAGATAGTAGGTCATATTGAATAGTGCACATCTTTAATTTTACAAACTCAAATTCAATATGACCTAATTCATCTAGCATAAGAGACCTGAGGTTATTATAAATTGTTTGGGATGGAAATCAAGTATATACAATATGTACATTACACAAGTTCATTTTATGGAGACAATTCAAAGATAAAAGTGCTTGGTAAGTTGTGTATAATTCTTATTTGGATTATTCGAACTAAGTGAACTTAGATTCATTAGAGAAGACATCTCAAAATGTTACAAGTTGAAATTTCATAGAAATTGGGGGGAAATTAAGGGATATTATCAATAGAAGGTCAGCCTATAATCCATTCCTAGAAATGACTAGTTAACTTAAATTTGACATATATTTTGTTTGGTATATCCAAATGAGGCGATTCAAAAGAATTTTGGGAGAGGAAACAAGGAAAAATATTCATACAAGAATTTGGATCATTTTAATGTGTGGTCGCCTTCTTGTATCTTATGATAGAGTACATGGTCAATAAAACTGGGGATGTAAGTTTCTTGCGGATGAATTTCAAGAAAACAATCCTATAGTGGACAACATTTGGGTATAAATATTGTGGAAAAACAATGTTTGTGTGGGACAATGACAAGGGGATGGAGAAAATGGATTCAATGGGGGAATTGACAAAGCTAATGCCTCGAATTTAACGGCCTACTACAACACCTAAGATGCCACCACTTGTAAGGTCCAGTATAGGGAACTTGTTTGTTGTCGCTCACTATACAAAATTACAATTATGATTAAATGAATAACGAAATAGGGTGATCCATCATTGCACTTGGAATGACCTACTCTTTCTTAGTTCAGTCAATTACATTAGTTTATGGAAGTGTTTATATGGATGACTATACAATGTATAACCTGTTGAAGGATCACATTGCAATGTTGAGGCTTATGTCCGAACGTTACAGGTAACCTCAGATCTCCCTTAATTTGAAGAAGTGCATTTTGCATTGGTCCCACCACCATATCATATAGGAAGTATAGGGGAAGCCCACAACCCATCATAGGTATCCTACCGCCGCTTGAGAGGGAGTAGTGGGAATATGATATCCCATTTTTATATCAGATATGGACAATCCTCTATTGAATTACCTATGGCATGGTAGTGGCTACATCACACACTCGGTTTCCGCTTGCAATACCTTCCCAAGACCCACCTACATATCTACACATTTGAATAATTTTCCTAAGTCTTCCAGGACATGGTCTCTATCAAGGAATGGTGAGAACAAGAAAATGATGGGGGTCGAGCAACAATTGTAATGATAGCAATAGTATAGGCATGCTTTGATTAATAATGCATAGGGAGATAGTGATATGAGTTTACATAATTTACAAAGAACAATCTCATAATCCACATTCAATGGGAAGATTGAGCTACATGAGTGGATAAGAAAGCTTAAGATATCTTTTGACCACACTAGTTATGTAATGAGCAAAGTAGTTTGTACATAACCATACAAATATGGAAGGTGAAACTCATACATGGTTAATAAGAAGATGTGGTAACAATCTCATAACCATCAATGCTTTAAAAAAAAATTCACATGACTATTTCAAAATGGAAGATTGAATCTGGGACAAGCTATCTGAGGTTTAACTCACGTTTCTTCTTAAGGGTTGACCATTAAGAAATAGGGAATTTCAAGTATTGGAATCAAAATAAAATCTTAATATAGCATGGGTAAGAGAGTTCTGCATTGTTGATATTAAATTTGAGCTAAGACCTAAAAGAACACTATTAGTGTGAAAGTAGATGTAAAAATAATAATGGCAAATTAGATATTATACAGTCATTTTGACTTCAGGTCATATTATGTTTTAATTTACTTCTCTGTGTCTTTTGGTTATCCTGCATCATAAAGTGGATTGACTAACCTAGCGTGTAACTCTTTATTAGGAGGCTTTCACTCATTTAATAATCCAATACAAATAATTATGTTGAGTAGCCTATGTTTTCCTTGTGTGTTTGATTTTCATGTTATCATGTATGGTATCAAAGCTCAATTAAACCCTCTAAGTTTATGAAAGCATGAAAAATTGTAGGGATTGTTAGCAACAAAGACTAGTCAAGGGATCACTAGTGTAACGCATCAAAGGGCCAAAAGGGTTTTTAAATCAGAAGAAGCCAAGAGTTAAATGATTTTCATTTTTTTAAATGTTGGGTTTAGAGCAAAGAAAAAAAATTGAAATATTTTAAGGGAAATGCCATATGTACCAAGTCATATGGTCATAAAGCTTCCAAGCACAACCACTAAGGAGAAATCAACCTACACATGAGGATTTGTACGGTTGTGGGATGCTAGAAATTGAGCTACCAAGGAGAAATCAACCCACATGTGAGGATACTTCCTCATACAAATGTGGTAGAGGGATCATACATGTGACTATATAAACCTTAAATTGGATTGTACAGATGTTGTTGATGAGTTTTACGACTTAAAATTGAACTATATGGCCTATATATGGACAGTCAATCAATAAAAATTCTCATCTTTCTTAACATAACAAACATTTTGGAAGCATAATGAACTTTGTTCTCATCTATATTTCTACGTAGATTTACAGATCTGGAAGATTATCCTATTATTTGTGTTTTCCAACAAATCCAAGGATAAAATCATTGAAATATGTGTTTGGGCGACAATTTATCAACATGTGTTTGTTTTTCCAATGATATGCGACTACTACAATGTTTCGAGACAAAATCCATGTGTTATGGCTCCAATATTTCAGATTCGGGGAAGGAAGTATACGAATTTCTAGCATTCTACTTTGTTCCTATATATATATATACCTGACCAACAATTGTGGGTACATAACAAGATAAGTATGATGAGTGAGTCAAAGAAGAGTGATGTTGATTAAATTATCCATAACAAATGAAACATTTCTTGACATCTAAACAAGGAAGACTTCAACATTAATTTGGAACCATTTGTGAAAGTTGCATGAGACTTTAGACAAGGCTAGAGCTTTATTCCTGAAGAATTAATTGTTTCTAGTCGTGATAGATGAGAATATGTCAGTGCAAGAGAATTTACTCAATGTCAAGGATATCATAAAATAGTTAGCCATTGTTGAAAAAAAAAGGAGCATGTGGTGGGAATCACACTAAAATCTTAACACATGCTTATGAGCACTTTCCTTAAACCCTAAACTATAACCACTATGAATTTTGATATAAAGTTTGAAGAGGTGCAATAAGATCTGGAAGAAGCCACTCGGTAGTAGTAGTGATGCAAGGGTACATAATAGGCCTTTGCAACCAATGTCAAGTGAAATGATAGGTAAGAAGAGAAGAAAGGGCAGGGCAATGGTGAATCTGCAACCAAGAGTTTGAAGAACATCACATGTCAATATTGTGGCAAGATGGGACATATGCTGAAGCACTACAAAAAAAGGTTGCTTACTTAGTTTCTTACCCTTAATACCACATAATTTATGAGTTTCTTAACCTTAACACCTTTCAATTGAGGTATACAAGATGATAAACTCCATTGCAATTAGTTCAAGGTCCTCAACAAGTTCACCCCTCCCAGGAACTCTTGAATTTCGAGCGATGAATATGCAAAAGAATGAAAAAATTTGGAACCCCAACCTGGTTTCAAATTCAGTTCACTGCATATGGTTTAATGCCAAACCCTAGTATGCATGTTCATTAAAAAATTTAAAAATTTAACTTGAAGCTTGAAACACGTGAGATAATTTCAACTATTACAAACTCATAAATTTTCCTAGCAGCCTAACTTTTCAATCTCAAAAACATATTTCAGCTACACACACAAGAAAAATGACTCAATTTTTTGGACCAAAATGGTCCAGGATAAAACCCCGAAGGGAAAACCTGTTTCAAAGAGAATTTGTATTATTTTCTTCAAAAAAATTCAAATTACAACAACAATACTTATCTCCTTAATTTCTTCTCGAAATCTAATCCATAAACACTCTAAAGTTGTTGTACAACGTGTCTCACACTTATAATTTAAAATTAATTAGTAAGGTTTTCTTTTTTAGGGACGACACTCACTAGCTTAGGCTAAGGTTTTGGATTAGGGTTATCTTTAAACTATCCAAAACCATTTTAAACTCAGACACATTGGCCTTTCACTTAGGAAATCCAATTTTACAAGGAAGTGAACCGGAAATATCCTCACACAGGATTCAAGCACGAGGTCGTGCGAGATTGGGTTCCAGAGATACCCCTCCAATACTAAGTTTAGCATACACCAGAACAATTGTGTGTTAGAGGATTCACTTGGTACCACCCTTGGCCTCGTGCAGTGTCGATATTGTTTGAGTTTCGAGCTTTGTTACCATACCCATTTACCTTAGTCGGACTAACGATTGTTTCATCAGATCTTCTTTGTAGGGTTGGTAGCCTTAGTATCTTGACTACTAGGATTCATACATAGGTGACAGTGGAAGGATATTTCCGTTGTACCTAGGACAACATTGGAGGAAACCCCGTGCAACAATTTGGAAAAGCGGGTGGTGATTCAAATGCTTTCCCTATAGAAATTGTATCGAGACCTCGAGTAACTCACAACAAGATTTGAAGCCAAAATCCGATGACATCCGACGAAAAATATTGTGTCGTCGGATTTCACATTCAAATTACGAAATTTGATTAAATTTTTTTAAATTGATAGAATTACATGTCGAATTTTCGACATCCCTAAGGTCATATTTTTTACGTCTATGTTGTTGGAATTTCGATGTCCTATTGTCGGATTTACGACGTCCCATTGTCGGATATTTGACGTCTCTGTTGTCAGAATTTCAACGTCCTATTGTCGGATTTTCCTCCTATATCGCGTGTTTTTACAACTGTAACTAGGTTCCATGTCATTGGATATCCAACGACCGCTGAATTTAAAAATCTATAAATTACAGAAACATTCCGACATGAATGTTATAGAAGCGACGGTTTGCAGAAATTATTTTATTCTTCAACGGATGGTTTGTGGAAATTATTTTATTCTTCGATTGACGGTTTGCGGAAATTATTTTATTCTTCGACTGGTGGTTTGCGGAATTATTTTATTCTTCAATGAACGACTTGTGGGAATTATTTTATTCTTCGATGTACGGTTTGCCGAAATAGTGATGTGTGGAGCTTGATTTATTAAGATTGTTGATAGTTTTCATTCAAGCTCTTTGTGACAAAATGTCAAATAACAATATTCCTGATCCAAACGAACAAAATCGGCAATTGTTTGCTAGATTGTGGGATGGAGTGAAAATAAAGGGTAATGGGAAATGTTATTGTCCATGTAGTCAATGTAGGGGATTTAAAAAGAGAATAATATTGATCACAACAGTCAGAAAGCATTATAGGGAACATGGACACGTTGAGGGGGGGATGAATATCGTCCATTTGTAAGTGTTGCATTATAAAGTTTTTTATATTGTTTGCTTTGGTAAAAACTATGTATTATTTTAATATTTCTTATATTAAATTATACCTATTGATGTTTTCATGTAATTATAAAGGAAAGACATCCTACGGCATATCGTCCAGAGGAAGTGCTTTCTGAACAAGTAACGGAGGAACATGGAGCTATGAATAACAAAGAACAAGTTAAAGATCATATTGAAGAAGACGATCATACTGATAACGTAGTTGAAGATGATGGTACAAATACATTGATCTATGATTCATTTAATGTTAGAATGGATGATGATGGTGACGATGATGATGAAAATATTGATGACTTTGATGATATTCGTGATTTACATCTTCTTGAGAAGGCATACGAACCCCTTCATGAAGGCTCCAACACAAATCTTATCTCTGCTATATTGTTGATAATGAACTTGAAGGTTATGAATGGTCTTTCAAACATATTAGACACAAGGATGTTAAGGTATGTAAAATAATCCATCACATATATATGATCGTGATAAAGGTTATCTTTGTTCCTCTAATAATTGTATTGTTAATTCATAAGTCAAATTAATACGGATGAAATGCGTTTCATTAATATTATTTATATATCATGTTAACTAGATTTTTATTTTTATTTGATGTAGCTTGATAGCTAAATTTTTGTTACCACTGTCAAATATTTTATCTTGCACATATCGAGATTTATCTGCCATCATGAAAGAAACTAGAATGCATTATGAAGCAATTCATGCATGCCCCGATGACCATGTTATATATTATAATCAACATGAATTTGCAACAGAATGTTTGGAATGTCATATTAGTAAATATTGAACAGATCAAGTAACAAAAAGGGTGCCTCACAAGTTTCTTCGTTATATTCTCATTATTCCACGTGTGTAACGATTGTTCATGTGCAAAAACATAGCGCACTTTATGGATTACCATGCAAGGAACAGAAGTTAAGATGACATTATTCGAATTCCTGCAGATGGTTCTGCATTTAAAGATATGGAGGAAAAATGGCCCCACTTTAAAGAAGAACCTCATAATATTAGGATTTCTTTGGCAGCAGATGGTGTCAATCCATTTGCAGAGATGAGATCCGTTTACACAGTGTGGCCTATTTTTGTTATCAACAATAACATTCCTCCATGGTTGTCAATAAAGATGGAGCACATAATGTTGTTGATGATTATTTCACGTATATTGTGTCTACAATTTTTTTATTTTTAAAGTAGTGGCGTCTCATTTGTCGTATTTTGTTTCCTAATGTCATATATATATAAATATATATATATTATTTCTTTTGTGCATGGTTTATATATCTAATTATTTCTCTTGTGCATGGTTTATATATCTAAATGGTACTCATAATTATATATTTTATATGTTTAAATCAATCAAGTAAGTACCAAGTTAGAGATATGAATGTATATATTGAACCTCTTATATATGAGCTACTAAAGTTATGAAATGGCATCACTATGTATAACATATCTAGACCAATACGACAAAGAAATTTTCAATTACATGCAATGCTTGTATGGACAATACATAATGCCCCAGGGTTAACCCATTTTTGTTGTTTGTATTTATAAGTTCCACTTTAATTACATTAAATTTTATGAACTAGTTAATATAATATTATGCATGCATGTTTTTTTAAATATTTCATTCATTTTATATATAGTTATAATTGACATAGATGTTCCATCTCTTTATGTAGGTCTTTAGACAAAGGGAAAATTTGCATGTCCATTTTGTGGTCTTAAGATCAAATCTCATCATTCAAAAAGCTTAAGAAAGGAGGTGTTTGATGAGTATAGGCACTTTCTCTCTAAGAATCACAAGTATCGAACCACTAAAAAAAATCTATTCAATGGGAAGCAAGAGACTGCATTAAAACCGCAAAGAATGACACCTCACCTATGGAAGTTGCGATATAATAGAAATCGTCAAACTGGTACGTATGAATCATCGTATATGAAATGTTATGTATTTTTTTATTGTGTGTTATTTACTGTAATTGACATTGATTTCTATAATTTGTTTATAAACTACAATTCATGATGTCTGTCATGATCATGAAGCCATTAATGGGCTTCCACGAGGAATGAAAGGGTATCCTAAACAATTCAGCAGGTTTCCCTACCATGAGCACCTAAAAATTTATCATATGTTTGATACAATGCATATCGGAAAGAATGTGACTGAAACATTATGGCGAATATTGGATGGAAGGAGTGAGAAAGAAAGAATTGTCAAAATTTGCAAAGACATTCAAGAAAGTGTTGGAATTATGATATGTATTGCGATCATATGGAAACAGATCATATTGTGATGTGGTTGTCATTGATGGAAACACGTAGTTCCAAGCATATGATCCAACAGCAAGGAGGAAAGATAAGCAAAGGACTTAGACGAATCGATAGTTGTGGATGAATTCCGCAAGAGAAAGGTGTAGGAAAATTATCAGGCATGCAAAGATTAGATGAAGATCTGCACTTGATCTCATATCAATGGACAAAGAAGAAGCCGCAAATATTAACGGTCGAAGATGTGTTCTGCAATGCGAAGTTGCAAGGTGGTTAAAGTTGCAGGAGTTGAATTACAGAAGCCCATATTTGGAAAAGTGGGAAGGAGGACCCGCAATCCACAATCCGATTGCAGAAAGGACCATTGCGGTTGCATAATTGTGGAATTCAATTTTGGAATTCAGGAACTTCCGCAATCCACAATCTGCAATTACGAAAAGAATCTTGCAGAAAGAATCTTACGGAACCAGAACCGTGGAAACAGATTTGCGGAAGTCAATTTTGGAATTCGGAAATTTCTGCAATCCGTAATATGCAAGTGTGGAAAGAATCTTGCGGAACCAGAACTGCAGAAATAGATTTGCGGAAACTCAGAATTGCGGGAAGGTCCAGGTTGCAGAAGCAAGTTGTTTTGTTGCTTCTTCATGAATTTTTGGAATGCAAAGGAAAATCGATTCAGGTAGTTATGAATTCAAGAACCCGGTGGAAAACGGTAAATGATGTCTAGATTACTTATCGATTGAGTTCCTTTCCTGTCATGAGTCATTGAACAGGTTTTGATCAATTATGAAATAGAAAAGTCAAGCATATGAACATGTAAAGGGAATAAAGACTGGCATGCATAAAAGGATGGTGTAGAGAGGACTATGTGTGTGCTCTCTAAATGCAGAGAGTTGGTGCATGGACCGTTGTCGAAGGGTGTGATGAAATGGGGAGAATACGTAGAACAGAGACAGTGAAGGGAGCCAAGTTTGAATGAGCAAGAAGCAGAAGCAGTTCAGAGAATGTGACAGAGTTGGTAAGCATAACTATATATGGTATTTAACATATTCTATGGAACAAAGTTTAAATTTATGGAGTTAGGGTGGTAGGGTGGTGATCGGGAAGATTTGTAGTATTCAATGTGCAAGTTGGAGCTTGTACAAATCTAGTGGGTGCTATAAAACCAGGAGAGTTGGTGGTCTCCACAAGTTAACGCTTTTGAAATAGAGGTTGTAGCCTCATTTGAGTTGGTGCTCAAAGAAAGTTGATTTAATAATAAAATAATTTTCTATTATGAGTTTTCTTGTGAGTATATGTCTCTATCCCCATCATATGTATGATTGATAATAATTACTTATGCTTTATATCACGGCTGTAAATCTGTGAACAATAATAAATGTTTAAAAGGTCGAAAATTGTTTACGCTTAGAAATAACTGATTCAACCCCCCTTCTCAGTTATTCGAATAACCTCAACAGAAGGAAACCATGCAATGAAAGACATCATTCAATTTCATAGCAACGAAGAACAAATTAATATAAACTCACTTCCATGGATGTTAATGGAGCAACAAAGTAATGTTGTAAGACAAGTCATGCGAAAAATTAAATTTCCCACTGGATTTTTTGTGATTTCGTGAGCTCGTTGTATTCTTTTGAAGGGGGCGTCAGATATCCTACCAAAATTACATATTAATAAGCCTGATATCCGATATAATTTGCCGTTGGTGGTATGCCAAGGCCGTTGGATTCATCATCATCACCATCATCATCTTCATCATCATCTTCATCATGTTGTAGGACATCATCATTGTCATCGACATCTTCATCATCATCATCTCCATCATCGTCGTCGTCATCACCCTCTTCCTACCTCTAACTCCCCTCCTCCCAATCCTCTCCCTACACCTCTAACTCCCCTCCTCTTGGTCCTCTTCCCCCCCCCCCTCGTCTTCTCCATTACTAACCCCTTCTGCACCCTCTCACTCCCCAACCCCTTACACCTATCGACCCCTAACACCCACACAAACACACATATCCATAGGTATCCCCTACCTCTAACCCCCCTCTTCTTCCCCTCAACTCTAACCCCGCCCAATCCCTTCAATCCCCTAATTACAACCAACTACTCTCTCTCTCTCTCTACCCCTAACAACCCCCTCCTCCACTCTCTCTCACTCCCCAACTCATCCAACTACACTTAACAAAGGTTAGAAATTTTAATGAAATGTTTAGATCATTTTGCAAACAAATTAAATAATAAAGTGGTGAAAATCCTAAGATTATGTCATAATTTGTTTAGAATAATTCATAATTGATTAAATATAGTAATACTTTTTCTATATTTAATAATAAATTTAAACTTCATAAAATTAAGTAATATCTAATAATAATATTAACAAGTAAATTAAAGTAAATTAAGTTAAACATGTGTGTGTTAATAATTAACTATATTATAGGTTAAATAACAGATATAATCTATTATATAATATGAAATACATTATGACTTTTAACTACCATTATAAATAAATGTGATATGAACCTACCAACTTACATAAATATAATTATTATTAGTAAATTACATATTATATTAATGAGTTATATTAAGTGTTGATTATTATATAGATTATTAGCTTTTTTATGGTTGTTTTTTAATATATATATAAATAATCGATTATTATTATTTCCTTTAAAAAATAAATAACAATATAAAATGTTTTATTTTATTTTATAGCAATTTAATTATGATTTTAATGTATATGATCTTTGTGTTTCTCAATATTATATGTAGTGATAATATAAAATATTGTATATTTAGTATTTCTAGAACATTTATCATATTTTGAGATGATCTTATTGAAATGTTAATCTGTGTGAGTTTTATATACATAGTTAATCATTTCCAAATAGAAATATGACACATAATATTCTAGGCTTACTTCTATATGTCCACCTCAACTAATCATTGACCCACTTTCTTAAAATTCTATTGTCTTTCTATTGGCTTTTGAATTCCAACTAATCGATGGAATATTTTCTTATGAGACATTTCAAAACTGAATTTGCTCTAATGAAATGACAAAAACAACACTCAACAACTAGAATATAGGAGTTTAGCAAATAATCAAGTCATTGTCAGAACCAAAAACTAAGTCCATTCACTCTCACCAAAGCTTTCCATGCATCTCTTCCATCCATTTTGTATGATTTCATTTAGTTAAATTGTCAAAATGCTAAAGTGGTGTTGATGAGCATTCTATCCACATTAGAAAGAATCACCATCATCATCGTCGTCGTCATCATTATCATCATCACCATCATCATTGTCGTCATCATCGCCATATTCATCATCATCATCTTCACCATCATCATCTTCACCATCATCATCATCATCATCATCGTCGTCATCTTCATCATCGTCATCTTCATCATCGTCATCATCATCGCCATCATCGTCGTCATCATCATCGTCGTCGTCGTCATCGTCATCGTCGTCGTCGTCATCTCCATCATGATCTTCATCATCGACATCATCATCACCATCTTCATCATCATAACCATATTCATCATCATCATCATCATCGGTATCTCCCTTTTCCTCATCAACATCTTCATCATCATCATGATCATCATCGTCATCACCATCGTCATCATCATCTTCTTCTTCATCATCATCATCTTCATCATCATCGTCATCATCACCTTCATCATCTTCGTCATCATCACCATCATCATCATCGTCATCACCATCATTCATCGTCATCATCACCATCATCATCATATGGTTGTGTGGGTTGTGGTCCCCTTGTTGACTCTTGGTCGTTTACCTTACTTGTTCCTAACACTTGTACTTGGGTGTACCTTTGATTATGATGACTTATGGATTTTATCCTAAGTGTATTTTACCTTATGGTTTTATTATAGGACCATTGGACCATTTATTGTTATGGTTACTTTATGTT
Source organism: Pseudotsuga menziesii (assembly GCA_001517045.1). Classification (NCBI taxonomy): domain Eukaryota; kingdom Viridiplantae; phylum Streptophyta; class Pinopsida; order Pinales; family Pinaceae; genus Pseudotsuga; species Pseudotsuga menziesii. The sequence continues at coordinate 837,457 of LPNX010665759.1, forward strand.
AGACTTTTTTGTTTTTGACCTCGTTTTAAATTCATTATTTTATGAATTTGTTAAAGGACCTTGGATACTTTACCTTATGATTATTTTGTGATTGTAATAGTTTTGGACCACTTTATTTTTTATCATGTTCCTAAGTAAAACCATGTATTTGACTTATGTTATTTTATTCACCTACCCTAACCTATATAAAGAAAAGAAATATACTTTTCTTAACCTATTGTCAAATTTTATTTACCTCTACCAGCTACCTGTCTGTCGAAACCATCCAGTCTGCCCAGCTATCTGTCTGTCGGAACCATCCCATCTTCCTAGCTACCTATCTATCGAAACCATCCTGGTTGCGGATGCTTCACCGTAACCCTTCCACCGAGGCTACATGCTCCTTCGCGGGTGATTGGGCCAGCTTCATTTATTTTACCTCATTGTGATTACTTACGGGCTTACCTCTTGATATAAGTTCTTACGGGTTTTACCTCATTGTAAGTTCTTATGGGTTTTACCTCAACGTGATTAATTACGAGTTTACCTCTGGAAGTCTGATCTCTGTGATTTACCACAATCATGTTTCTCTTATCTGCGTAGCAACTGTGTGATTTTGCTTACCCTGTGTGAATTCAATTTAGACTTAACCAATGTTAAATGACGCCACAAGGGTTTCAATTGCACAAGCACGAGCAAGAGGGGGGAGGGTCGATTCGACTCTTAAGAAAATAAATTGGATTATGAGTGTTGATGTCTTTGATATGTGTTTGTCCCACCTTTTCCTACATTGGCTTATCTCTGGAGTTGACACTTAATAAAGAATGCAGAGTAGTTTTGTAAATGTGTGACTGTGCATGTTAATGACTAGAGGGATTTTAATATTTGTGAATGAGAGATAAAACCAATAGCGAATGATTTGGGGTTTTAGGTGAGTGTGAAAGGTTGACTGCATAGAACTTCTTTGTGAAGTCCCAGTCATTAAAACTTGTTGAAGGTTGTTGGGAATAACATGCCGAGAGATGAGAGTACTCATGTGGAGCTGCTGGTGGAGAGTTCTCCTACTCGATCAATCTCATATTTCTAGCGCTAACATGTCTTAATTGATAAGCTAATAAAACAATATGGCTCAAAGTCATTCTTCAGGTGGAAACATAGAGGCCTTATTTATCGGTTATAAATGTGAAGGTAACGAAGTCTTTCAGATCCTGTGGAACGGGTATCATGCAATGTTAACCACTCCTTTCAACAGTTTCTATCTAGCTAGTCCCCTTACCTTGAATGGCTCTATCCCCTACCTGAGTACTCTTGGAATATGATTAAAAAAAAGGAGAATTAACATATGTAATGCGTCATAATTTATTCTTCCATCCAATGGAGGTAGTAGCATGTGTTCCATATAAGTTTCGTGATGGCTATGGTTGAACGGACGGGTATGATTTTTTTAGTTCTTTCTATCATCTGACGGACATCCCTTCTATTGTTGTATGTTGGGAAGTTGGAATGTCATAGTTTGGATATATTCCGGTAAGTAAACAACATGTCTAAATTATTCTGGTGGGGAACATGGAATGGTTACTCTCCCATATGCCATCTTTTCTTCCCAAATTTGCCATCTGTATAGACTATGTGAGTATTGTATCTACTGGATATTCCACTTTTTATTACTGAATTTCCCAGTTATCATAAGGTCACACGCTACTTTTATCATCTTCTTGACATGTCACTTTTTTGTATTTCATTTACCCACATATCCTTAAGCCCCAGTTCCATGGAAACAAATATTTTAAAGAGTATTATCCATTGGAGTAGTAGAGATTGTCAATTGTAGAATATTTAAAGCCCTATTAACTGGACACTAGCTTCAAGTCTTTCTTATAGCCCTCTAGACTACCCTATGGACACTTTCTTCTTTATATTACTTGCCTTAGGTGAAAGCCTTAGTATTACCATTCTTTGGGAGCTTCGTAGGGGAAGAGTAAAATAACAACTTTGATTTGTACTTCAAGTCTTGAAGGGGAGGAGTCACCGCTGACTAGACCCCTATGGACAACACTTGCTTTAGTTCTATGCTACTTTATGTACAACAAATTTTCCACCATAAATCCCGGTTACACCTAATTGATGTGTTTCAACTTAATCCCCTATTACCAACTGTCATAAGTTTAATAACCCGGCTACACCAATAGCTCTCGATAGATACCACAAGAGATAAGAGAACTCTTGTGGAGATATTGGTGGTTTGGTTACTTCTTGTATACATTTTGATGATTTTTTGTTTCCATTGTTGTATAATTATTGCGCTATCGCAATCAAGGCACAATAAAATGTGCATTTGTCAGAGAAGTTACAGGGAAGAAATGCAAATTTGGTTAACAAGTATTTTATGTTTAAATTCTTAGTTCCAACTGTAGAAGTCTTTCTAAGACTTGGAGGGTTTTTTAGTGCGGTGGAGTTGGCTTGGGAAGGACTTGATAGAGTTTTTGTCGAAATTCCAGTTAACAGTTGTCAACAAGAAATTTAGAAGTCGCATAGAAACTATAAGTTTCCAATTTATACAATGTGACATGTGCGTGAAATAACCAATATTGGTGGATTTTTGGCATGAAGCTCAACTATGGTTGCATAAGAGAATTCAATATGGGGGTTTTGTGTTAAACTTGCATGACGAGAAGGAGAACTCATCGAGCGAGTAGATGATGTGTGTGTAAAACTGGCGGAGAGGTCTTATCGAAGACTTAGTGAAACTAAATTCACTATTTGAGGAAAATTGATGTTAGGATTTTTGGAGCACTATCTCCATTTTCTTGTTGCACATGACACCTTTCAGTTCACTGATCTGCTTCACAACTTCTAGTCTATTTTGATGAGGGAAACATTTGCAGTTGTTAGTTGTAGGTGATGCTTAGTACGATCATTGTTCACATTTTAATATTATATTTTGTATGTGTCTTAAACATCCTCCTTTTTCGTTATTGGCCTATTCTCTTTGTAACTCTATTTATAAAATAATAGCTCAAGAGTGTGAAATTAGAAACTCAACAAAGATAACAATACCCTTAAGTCCTGAACTAATATATTATCCTTGATATATGGTTTCCTTGGAGAGTATCTGAATGCCAATATTCTTAAGAAGAGTCATTTCATGATTATGTTGCAACAACTATGTATTTGCATTTTGCACCTTCATATTGTTTGTTGATTATCAGAGGTTCTAAACTTTATTAAAAATTTGTCCTAAACTCTTTGAAATTATTGATTACATTTTCTATGGTATGTGCACCTAATTGACGGGAAACCATCAAATAATAATATCACTTAGTTAGGAGGCCTAATTGTAAAAAGCAAGAAGATAATATTCACAATTTGGTCCAAGATATAACCTGGACTATATATGAGATTAACAAGTCCCCATTATGTCCTCTCTTCCTATACCCTACCTGTCAATCTCTCTTTGAAATCAAGGACATATTCTTCTCTTGGCTATATGTTTAGCTTTTTAGCTATACAATTAGTCTTTTATCTTTCCCTACTTCAATATTGGTCTAGGAGTTACTTTTGCACTCCCACTTTGTACCTACACTGGATGGTGTACCTACAATTTTAGAATATTGGTTTGTCCACTATATAGTATCAAGTAGTTGTGCACATGATCCATGGTATCAATTCCACTTAGCAAGGCAAGAAGATATCTTTGTTACGGCTCTAGGGAGATGAACTAACGAGTTTGAAGCCTATTATAGATAGGGTGACATATTTGTTACTTGTTGTCTAGCCATGACAACTATTTTTTGGTAAATAAACAACATAAATTTATATAATATCACATACTAGTACAAAACATGTTTATGTCTAGGTAAAAATGACAGTAGGAATTGCATAGGTAGATATCTTTTAGGTTCTTGCTAAGAATAATATAAGCAGAGTCAAGAGTAGTCTTTGAGTCAACAAATGTATATAGAATACTAAGAAAATGAAGTAAACAATATATTACTAAAATCATAATATAAAGTTTAGGCCATTTTCCGTTAAGGTCCCACAAAAAGAGCGATCACTAAACAAAACAATCCATTAAAAATGAAAGGAAAAGGGTCTCTAAGGGTCACCCAAAGTAACTAATGACAATTTCCTTCTCTAGAGATTCATGTTCCTCATCATTTAGGGGCTCATCAGATAGTAAGGTCTTGAGTATGATTTGAATGCACTATGCCTATGCATACTACTTTGGGGTGTCAGGTTATGGACATGAGAGATATTGCAATGATCTAATTGATAAAATCCATCTATTTCTTTAAAATAACTAGAATACCGTGAAGTTTCAATTATAATGTGTAGGGGAGCTCACAAATCCAAATCCAAATCCATATGCATTAATTTATAACCTAATTCAATTTTTCAAAAAATATCACTAAATTCTTGCATAAGCTCATTTTTTCTTTGTGCAACATATTATGTATGATATTGGAAATTAGTCAATTAAGTGGGCCATATATTAGCATATGTCCAATAGTGGACTTGTGAATAGATGACCATCTTGTATCTCTTCTAATATCCATTGATAGACGATCATGGCTCCAGTTTGGATGGTTATACCCAAAGGTGACAAGATGATAACTAGAAAACACTATGCAAAGACACCCACTAGTCCTTGATAGAGTTTACCTTAAATGAAAATACCTCATCTTCTTATTTCCGTGTTTCTACTTTGACTAAAATTGGATAGTATGTTCCTTTTGCGTTCTTGCTTTCAGCCCTGGTGATTCTGGGAATTGCACTTCCAGTAGATTGTCCATAATTTTATGTTGACATGTGACCATTTTCTAGTGAGTTGGTGTTTGTTGAATGCTTGTTGGATAATATATTTTTTTTTCTTAACTATGCATTGATGCTTACTTCTCGATGTTTGGCATTGGGGAGGATACTTGATCATTATTAGTACATTTAGGACTATAACTCTCTGAAATATTTTGTGTGATTTCGTCTATTGTGATTTGCTTGAAAAGTGACCCAATATCTCTTTTGTTTTTTGTCGACATGGTACACCTCAATCCACGAGTTACATTAGGATCTGAAAGACATTATATATAATCATTTGTGATTTTTTTTAATAAGACTAAAAAAACCTCATTTTCTTGGGGACTGTAGCATGCTTCACTCCATTATGAATATCAATATCAAGGTGTTGTGATTCATCAGCTATGCATAATTGCTTGAACAATGGTCCAACAAACACCTCGAGATGTTGTGGCAATGATGACATCTTAACCCATAATCATCCTTGACCCTAAACTCTGAAAAAAATTATGATTCATCAATTGTACGTTGCTTGGAAACGAGAACAACCACTCTGTTATTGTTATCCATTGAGTACTTCAGTATTTTGTTATAATTGAAGTACGAGTTACACTGTGATTGTCGAATAGAGCTTGGCTTGGAGGACATGGGAATCGCTCTGGCATAAATGGGTAGATATAGTCTCCTTCCATTCCTTTGTTCTCTCTTTATTTCCTTGTAGTTCAACGCACAAGAAAATCTCTCAGAGATCTCTTGTAAACCTCCAACATGCTAATTGTAAAGGTAAAGGTTAAACTACAATCCAAAGTAGCCTCTCAAAAGAGTTCCTTGAATGTGTGAGGAACAACACCAAGACTATCTGGTCTTCCTTCTAGCAAAATATTAATCAAGATGAAAGTGATTGGTTGGTCAATCTTCATGGGGTAGGATTCATGAAATTTCTGGGATACTTCAATTTTATGATCTTACCCAGTTGAGAGAATGCATTTGCAGATTGGTAAACTCAAATGGCATCAGAAGCTATCCCTAACAAAAAACAATGTCGATTACAATGTAGTGGGCAGGTTATTTTGAACCACATTTTTTGTTCATTCTATGCATGACATTGTCACAGAATCCTGGTGCGACTATGGGGGTGGTGGGAAGTTGTTTATTCCCTTCTGATAATGAAATAAAAATTGGCATTTCCAACATAGTCTTCTTGACATAATTTTAGAAATATGATGTAAAATTACACTGCGAATACTGTAGATTCCATATCACCATGATAAATGCTCTGCATTTAGTTAAAGGTCTTAAAAAATAAACTTTAAGGATTTTAATATTGAGATGGAAGATCTCAGGCTCAAACGTAACTCTTTGCTTATTAGGCACTCATGTTTTCACCATGATTAGGTGATCTACATTAGCCACTTATGAATTCTCAATTAGGTATTATGAAAGCATTATGAATTCTAAATCAGGTATGAAGGACTGTATTATGAAAGAGATTAAAATAATAGGTTTCGAATTTGATGAAAAAAAACAATCAAACCTAAACCAAAACAAGCACCATTGTATAATTTTTTCCAATTTCGGTCTTCCCATATGCAAAAATGCATACAATGTGGCCATCAAAAGAAGATCTGAGAATTGGCACCAATTTTGCAAACAAATCATCTGCACAAAAATCACTACAGTTTAAAAACAATTTTTAATTTACCCACATAATTATTGAGTCGAGAGGCGCTTTACAGACCAGTATGGGAGAGATCTTGTAATGTGATGTAACATTTATAACATGTCAGCAAAAAATAATAGTGATAGTGAATATTATGGGAGAGATCTTGTAAAGTGGGGGAGATCTTGTAACGTTTATAACATGTCGACAAAAAATAATAGTGATAGTGAATATTATGGGAGAGATCTTGTAACCTGATGCAACGCTAGTAACTTTTGTAACATTTCGGAAAAAAATAATAGTGATAGTGAATATTATGGGAGAGATTTTGTAACACAAAATAAAAAATAAATTTTCTAATAGGCCAAAATTAATGTTGGCCACAAAAAAATTGTAATATGGGGGAGATGTTGTAATCTTCCTACCTAACAAAACAATAAAAAAGTAAAAATTTAATTATCCGTTAAAAACATATGTGGGTCAAGAAAAAACACAAAATTGAATTATTCGCAAAAGAATGTTGGCCTTGCACATGGTTTTAAAACGATGTGCCCATGGTTTTAAAACCATGTGCAAGGCATTCTAAACAACCCATGGTTTTATTGTACATGGTTTAGGAGGCTTTAAACCATGTGCAAGGCCTCTTAAACAACCCATGGTTTTATTGTACATGGTTTAGGAGGGCCTTGCAAATGGTTTTAAGACCATGTGCAAGGCCTCCTAAACAACCCATGATTGTAGGAGGGCCTTGCATATGGTTTTAAAACCATGTGTGGGGAAATGATGCAAGGTTCGTTCCTAACAAAATACAAAATAATAAAAAATATTATGTGTCGGTCATAAATAATATTAAATATTAATAACATTAAAATTATATGTGCACCTTAAATAAAAAGATGTGTATTTTGGTTTGAATCAAATCAATGGATACCTAAGATCGGGAGATTTGATCCATCTCAGCGCTTGATAGAGCCTAGGATTTGGATCTACGCTGGTTTAAATGGCAGTCATTCAAAGTGTATCTTTGTATCTTGTGAATACTCAGGAAGAAACACCTTGTCAGATTGTTATGCCTTCAACTTTCTCCATATTTGATGAGAACCTGGTCTGACTGAGGAGCTACAATAGTTCCTGGACATGCTCTCTTCTCATTCCCATGAAATGGTCTTAGGCGACAGAATGCATGAATGCTCCCTGCAATGTGAATATTATATACCACTTCTCAGAAACACCATGATACACATTTTACTAAAACACTCTCCTGCCCAATGCGGGGATATGATATCCTCAAAGCTTTAACCTAGCAAGGCCCTGATCAACCCTTGTAAACGTGTGGTAGGAAAAATATTAACTCGTTCCTACTTTCCCTACCCATTTGCAGACACCTAGCCCACTATTATTCCAACCAACTATTGTTTGAGAAATGGTGCCCATAGTTTCTTGTCCTAGGTTTTTCTCAAGTGAATGTAAGTGGGAAGTGTGCTATGGATGCTTAGTTTTCACATGTATGATGAAGCCTTGATGGCATGATTTTCAAATCCTATGGTCTACCATCGAGCCTTTAGATATTCTTGTTACCAACAATTTGGACAGATTTGTATGAAAAATGCTTGAGAGTGAATCTTTTGCACCTTGAATTCATACAAACTATTGAAAACAACGAATATTTTCCAAATGATTTACATGCACAACATGCTTTATGTCATTGACTCATTATTGCTTCACCTATGGTAATTGTATCCAAATAGATGGCAAGTTCTGACTCGGTACTATCATGTCTTATGTAAGCAAAGGTAAAGAATCATTGGTTTTGTTATGACATTTTTAGGACTAATAGGATCAACGCTAAAGAAGTTGAGGGTAGTGTGGCCCACCAAGCCACGCCTAAATAGGATTTTGTTGGGTGGTCCCTCTTCAACTTTTACATATATTATTAACACTACCATAGCTGCAAACTTGTACTTGCACATCCATCTAACCCTTTCCTACATGAAAGTGATCATTCTAGAATCCCTAGGAGAGGATCCACATGACCTTTGGTACCCTACTCTAAGTGTACTCAACTTTATTTTATTTTTTATTATAGTAACCACCCTAAAACATAAGGTTGCCTAAGTGTCCATTCTAGAAGGAATGCCAAGTTTATATATTATGTCCATAACTTCACTCTTGGAGTATCTTGGCATGAAATAAGTATAGGTCCGATACATGTTGGACGCATGAAGTTGAGTACACTTAAAGTAGTGTAACAAAGGTCATGTGGTACCTCTTGTAGGGATTTTAGAATTGTTTTGTGAATTGTGAACTGTGATCTCTAACCCGTGAGCTTCAACCATGAAATGTAAACCTAAACCATCAACACTCTAACTCTCTCTCTCTCTCTCTGAATGTATGTCTTATGAATAGTTGTCCTTACAGTGACAACAGGTGGCTCAAAATCATGTTTGAGTATAAGGCAGATCCAAACCAGATGTATCTAGCATTATTATTGTTCTTTAATTACTATCCATTAGTTAAAATTAATTGTAATTTTTTTACTGTTTATGTTTTGTACATTGGAATTGATAACTATGCATACCCAACAAGGTCCTATTTAAAAATTTTTCCATGGTGCAGTTAGAACCAAATAGGTATTTGTCAGACCTGTCTTCCTCGAGAGAGGGGAGTTTAGGAAGGCTAGAGGAAAGTGAGACATCAAGTAGGTCTACAAGGGCTAGATCAACTAGATATCAGAAGATTAGAAGAAAATTCAATAAACACATGTAATTTTTTCTCACTGAAGGGGGTTCATGTTCCTATGATGATGAGACAATAGGCGACATCGAGGTGCCCTTAAAGTACAAACATCTAGTGAAACAATGCCTACCTATGGATCTTCCTCAACTGAACACAGATTTTTGTGTGAATGGGAGGATATATCGAATTGCACCGTCATCCTTACATGGATTGGGGTTGTTTTGCATGGATGGCATAAAGGTCGGTTATGACAGATGTATAGAATTGATGGAGTATGTTCGACCATGTTACAACTACAAATATTGGATGCACCTCGTCCAATATACAAGAAGTATGCATAGATATGGGTTGTCGGCAAATTATTTACAACTGAAAGACAAAGATTAAAATAAAGGAGCAACGTTGTACATTGATGGAAGTCCAAAGGAAGCTGAGAATATTGTGGGGTTTATAAACAGTACACAACCAGGGTCTACACTTAAGCAACCCAACTCCATATTTGAGAGGCATGAAGGAAACTATGTATTTGTATGTGCTATTAAATCAATAGTTGCAGTGAAAGAGTTTCTTATTAATTACGATTTGAATTGATTAGATACAAAAACAGTTACTATGGATTTGGTACATCCCACAATTTACCCAACTTTTTATTAATTATCTTAACATCTTAAGGATTTTTCATTAGTATATTGTTATAATTTTGTTTAAATTTTCTATATTACTTCACAGGGTAGTGATCGGGGCATCTCCCCAACAGGTAGTCAAAGGAGTACACCTTCCTCGAGTAGCAAATTTACATCTTTGTAATAGTACAAGTATAATTTGAAAAAAAAAAAAAAATCATGAGTATATTCGTTTGGTTTATATAATGTTATCTATATTTGTTGCAGAGTATTAATCGAGGAAACCACTCGACTGTTGATTAAACAACATCAGCCTCGGGGCAATAGGTAAACATGATTGTAATTGTACAATTTAAATACGTCATTTTTTTTGTTATTATATCGTTTCAATGAGTATTTTGGTTTCGTTAGGAAATTTTTTCTATTTTTTTTGTGCAGAGTTCTGTGAGGGGCACCTCCCTCTCAGTACATGTTACCAGACTCGCCTCGAGGTGGCAGGTATACATCGATACCATTGTACAAATTTAATATGTACAAAATGTTATGTTGTTGTGTTTTTGAAATAGTATATTCGTTTGGTTTATATAATCTTATCTATATTTGATACAGTGTTGATCGAGGAAGCCACTTGGCTATTGAACATACGAAAACAACCTCGGGGAAACATGTAAACCTTATTGTAATTCTACAATTTAAATATGTAAAAAATTGTACCAATATAAAATATAGCATAATGTTTTTTTTGTTGGGTATTTTTTCATGTGTATATTGGTTTCATTATGACAATATTTTCTATTTCTTTTTTCCTAGGTGGATGATCAGGGAAAGTCCCCAATTGTGGATCAGATGACACCGTCATCCAGGCATTAGGTAAACCTAGTTGTAATTTTAGGAATATATCATGATAGATATGTTTTGTTAGTATAATTTTTTTCCTGGTATATTGCTTTAACACGTCTGTAATGTTTTATATATTTTTGTTGCAGACCAATGATTCGGTGTATGAAACAGCATCACAATAATTGATAGATTTTGATGTGCATAAGTTGTTGAATGATGCTGACATTGGTTCTTCTCTAGACCCGGTTAAGATGATAGAGAAGACCTTGAAAATATTAATATGGATATCCTTCATCTGTTATTCATTATTCTGCAGACAGACAAGATTAAAGCCAATGTTGAAGTGTTGTTAAAGAGATATCATGCCTTGCAAGTAAGTTGCGGAAGCTTGAATCATAATATAAATTAATTTAGAACTTTATAATTTTTACTTTTATATGATCATAGTGAACTTATAAAATATGGTTTGTATTACATGATTTTCTGCGACCACACACTAGTGGTCAAGGCGGCGTTGGGCCCAATGATGCTTATGGAGATTAGTCGTCACATGAGCAAACGACTCTACACACAATGATTCATGCACCATTGTTTTCAACTGAATAGTTAGCAACACATTCTACGACACCCCCGAGGCCAGCAAAGAATGCACCCGTTGGTGACCGACGCACACCATATCGTGCAGAAGAAGGGGTGGATGCAAAGCCTTCTAGTATTGTTGATGTCGAAGCATCATTTCTTGGATCTCCCCATGTCACTAGCACATGTACAAAAGAGGAAACATTTTTGGTGACCAAAGAACTTGTTCCAATAAAAATAGAGAAGATCCCAATTAATTATACATTGTTCGAGTTAGTGTTTATAATTCGATTGTAATATACCAATAAAACTTTTTTTTCAACTAAAGATGGCATGATTGTTTTGCAGGAAATGATGTTTTTTATAAACATCTAAATGATTTGACCATGGAGATATTCAGACCCACCATCCACACAAGGCGGGATAAACAAATGAAAATTTTAAAGGATGAGCTGACTAATCGGTTGGTAGGCATGTTCGGAAACAAGACCTTCAATACAGCAAAGGTCCTAAAGAATGTTGGACAACATATGAATATTGTCTAAGAACAATATAGGGTTCACCTATAAAGGAACCCTAGGTATGGGTGCCCTCCAATGATTCCGGCAAGGGAGTGGAAATCCTTAGTGGAAGATGGAAAAGAGAGGGCTCTAAGAAAAGCATAAAAGATACCACCATGCACAGGGAGGTATGCAATACTTTCCACAATGTAATGTTGATCCTTATTATTATTAATTTTTATATCGAATATGGAACATCTAACATATTTCAACACTTGCTTAGGCTATCAGACACATCAAAGGCCACAAATGCAAGACTAGAAAAAATCGGTCAGCACAAGATTGGTCCTGGTGGTTATTTGAATTTGGCGGCACAAATTGTAAGTATCGAAAACCCGATAATGCATCCAAATAATAAATTGCAAATTATTTTTGTTTTAATGCACCGCAAAATGTAAAATTAATGACGTTATGCAAATATGCAGGTCCACTGATTCAAAAAAATGCCCACTAAGGAAGACATTAATCTTGGCTTCCAATACGTCTTTGAAGCTGTTGTTGAACACCAAAAAACCTTATCTGGGAAAACATGGTCTTCTGGTGATCCATCTAGTGCACAGGTATATAAAATCTATATAGTTTAATGAATATTTATTACTTGTGCAATATATTTTTTATAAATAATTGACATAAAACATTTATTTTGTTTTGAACAAGACAGCAATGATCCTCTTAATGTCAATGATGGACAACAACCAATCAAATATCATGCTTCATTTTCTTGTAATGAATTTATTCATATGCTAGAATTTTATATATAACATCGCAGATGATGAATATTAATTGTACTTCTCCATATTTCAACTACAGAGGATGTAGAGGGTCACACTGTACAGGTTGAGCCTAGACAAGAAAATGAAGAACATGATGTGGCCACAACAAGTAAAAAACACCTTTGTATTGTTTTTTTAAATGAAATACTTGTAATTATAATAACAAAATAAATTAATGCAACATTTTCACATTATTGTAGCAAATCCAAACCCCTTTGCCGCAAAATCCACGTGGCAAACAGTCCACTAGGCAAACATCACGGCAAGTTGATGAAGCACTAGAAACCGAACGATAAATTCCAGAAGATATGCTTCTTGTTGATTTTGTAAAGAGAAGAAAAAATAGAAAGAAGTGACTGAAGAAATATTGAGTAATTATTTTTTATAATATAATGTCGTGCATGGTTTTTTTGGCTATTGAATGAATGAATGGTTTAATGAATGCTAGCTTTTATTGAATGAATGTATTGACTGAATCAATGAATGGTTTAATGAATGTTGGTTTTTATTGAATGAATGGTAAATGTTTGTTTATGATAAAATCTGCATGAATTTGCACTAAAAAAATTTTCAAGTACATACATTGGGTATGGGGAATTGAGAGTGATGTGAGGGGGGGAGGGGCCATAAGAGCTTTCACCTTCACGTGGTTGACCCTGTTCAGTAGCGAATATTAAATTATTCTCGAAACATAGAGGAGCTTAATGAATGGTAAGGAATTATCCATTTCCCACAGTTTTTTCTTTGAAGCAATATTGTCATAGCATGTATTCCATGAATTATAAATTTTCTTTTGGTGTATATAATTGGAGTATTGAAATTTTACTATTGCTATTTCACTCATCCCTTGGAACTTGTTGCAGATAGCCTTGAGAAATATTTTGATATTTCATAAGAAAAATTGGTGTTTTGATGTGATTGATGGTCTTATATACTTTCACTAATACATAATATCAAAATTGCGACGGTTTTTCGTTGCTCTTTCCACGTTTTTTCGTTTCTATTGCGACAATAACGGTCGCAACATTTCGTGGATATAACGACGAACTTTATACGTCGTCAATATAGAGACGAAAACTAGCCGCCGCGTGTCTCTTGTACGGTTCCCTTGAAATTGATTTTTTAGAATTGCTTTTCTACGTTTCTTCGCTCTATCGACAACGGGTTCATCTCTATAACGACGAAAATATGGCCAAAAACTGCTTGACAAAATCTAGTTTCCACGCAAAACAATGGATAACTTTCAATGAACATTTGTCTCTCTAGTGATGAAATCTGGAATTTGAACAGAAATTTATTCCATGCAAAATCGCCACGTGTCTTCTCTATGTTGTCCTTTAAATTTATTTTTTTAATTCATTTTCTACCTTTCGTCTCTCTATCAACAAAAGTATCGTCGCTATAACGAGGCAACTATGGCCAAAAAATGCCAGGAATTTTTTTGTTTCCACGCACAACCATGGATCGTTTGCGACGAACATTTGTCCCTCTATCGACGAAGTCTGGAATTTGAACATAAATTTCTTCCACGAAAAGATGGAAAACTAATATTTATCGACGGAATCTGCATGTTGAACGGTAATTGTTCCACAAAACAACGTCGCTATAGAGACCTTATTCATGGAAAGCAACTCGGGGTTTCGACGGTTTTGTAATACCCGCGAGGAAAGTGCGTCGATATTGAGATGAAACATGGAGATTTAAAAAAATAAAAAACCGTGGAAAGGCACATTCCTTTCCACGGATTTGGATCTTCAATAAGTGATTCTGATTGATGTGCAGTCTCATGGACCTTTTAATTATGTTTTATACCAGATTTAATCAGTGGTACAAAGCAGATTTCCAGAAGGTAATTTCGAGCCACAAACTGGGGCAAACCTACCATGTGATTTGATGTTTTAGGGACGATTTTAATACATGTAAATGACGGAAATTTTCAGATCTTATAAAACAGAAAATGAAAGATGAATTAAGATTTAAAATGGCATAAAAGCTGTGATTAGTGCCTAACAAATCCAAGTTATGAAAATGGGGTCAATTGAGGATCTCATGGAGGCTTTAGTGATTAAAGAGTAGATAGGGTTGAATGGTTCAAACCTAATCTGCTCCTTAATAACTAGATCCACTTCAGAAATCTTCAATAGGAAAATCCTAAGCTAGACATTAGATATTTGTCAAACAAGAACCACGATGTGGCAATGTCACCACAATTCCTAAAAAATTTTACTACAAGACAAATGGTATAGAATGGAAATATACCTCTGTTTCAACCCCAAAAAAGCTTCCCATGCCAAACCAAGAAATATATCATAATACACTTGTAATATAACTACAAATGATAGCTTCAGAGATGGAGGATAAAGGATAATTGCTCTTACTAGGTTTTAAAACTCGAGACTCCTCTTCCCCATGAGAAGGTTGGAAGAAGCTTGGACGACAGGAACATCACCTCCATTTCCACCCAAAAAAGGCTTCTCGTGTAATATTTTGGTTTGGTAGAAAATAAATAGGAACAAAAACTTCCAAGCTTTTGGTAGAACATGAAAAATAAAACACAAATTTGAATAGTAATTTAAAGAAAGGATGAAAAAATGCAGCTAAAAGATGAAAACAAACAGTTCTGCTAGAGGGAAAGTCGTTAAAAAACAGAGGTGGGCAATGCACAGAGAGAACATAAGAGTGATAAAAGCAGGGAATGGTACAACAAGAACACAACAAAGATAGTTAAGTATGATATTCTTATGTTTCTATACAAACCTTGGATAGGAAGCATGATGAAGAGGCTAGAAATGAAAATAGCAAAGTTATATTATACGACAGGTACAAGCAAGTCATATAAAATATTAATGCCTAGGGAGAATGTAGGCAATGCAAGAACCCTTACCTTATCAATCGCCTTTCGTCAGGTCCACTGGCCCATACCGCTTGCAAAGAATTTTCCTAATAAACGGAAAACCACTGTGTTAACTGGCAATTAAATTTATAACTTAAATAGATAATCCATTCCTAGACCTATACACAAGTGGTCATTTTGCTAGGCATGGAAAATATCAAAATACTCTATGAAATAAAAAATGGGCATACAATTAAATCAGCTAATGTTGTCTGGAAAGTGTATTCTTGGGGTAATTCCATCAAGAGATGTGGTTCTAGAGTTACATTCCACATGTCCTGTGAAGGAAATCAACAATCAATCTATCCAGCACACATTTTCCACCAGAATATCAACTCGCATTTAAATGCTATATTACAATATCGTTGCCTCACTGCTGTCGAAACTTGTGTTTGTATTCGACAAGATTTATTTAACCAGTGTATTAAAACGAAAAAAGCGCACAAATTTTAAAGTTTAAGACAGAAATATATTAAATACACATATAAATTTTTTTTACTGGAAATGTGTGGACACTGTTAATACCACCATCCCGTAAAACAATGTAAAACAAAAAAAATATGAAAGAGTCATGTTGTCTTACTATATGAATAAAATGTCACTAAATACTCCGGATAAATCTTTGTTATCTATGAAATGTTAACTTTCCAGTAAATAATATCCCACACAGGTGCGGCTCATTGGCGGTTCAGTTGTTATGAAGTCACTTGTTGTAAATTGGAGGTCACGAGATCAAATCCCACCCGGGTTTACCTTTGTCCCATGTCTTGCGAAAGGTGTGGAGAACCTAGGGGTATAGTGGTAGCGGGAATGGGGATCCAGTTGTTGATTCCCCTAGTTACTAAAAAAAAAAAGCTTTCCAGTAAATAATATTTACATATGGAAATATTTGTTCTAACCGAATGCACTTTGAGGAGCTCACGGAATGCTTTTGTACCGCACATATTAATACATTTTTTTTTTCTTATAAAAAAAACTAAAGAAATGGTTTAGGGGAGGAAGTTCAGGGATGAACCTGTAGAGCTACGAGCATGGGCTTGTTGTGAGAATCATTGCATACAATGTTTCCATCGTTATTCGTTCTCCCATTTCATCTTCCACATAGACTTGGGGACCGCAGTGGATCTTTTTTGGCCCCTTTTCTATTATTTAATTCTTAGCTTTTCTACTAATGGTCCTTACAAACTCGACGACCGACGTATTTTCAACAGCATCCTCCAACTGCAGAGTCAATTTCAAACCATTAAGAAGCAAAAACCTGAACATGAATTTGTTCTCCTCAGGTTCAAGCTTTGGTTTCTTCTTAGGAAGCACTCCAAGGTAGCCCTCATTATTGCTTATTTTCCTCCTGGTAGAAGATTCTTCCATTTTGAACACAAGAAACGGTAAACCGCAGAGGGAATATTGTGTTCTTCTATCGCAACGCTTGCCTACACTTAGAATTTGCGAGAATTGATGCATGGAATGGAATTTCGTTAGTTTATACAGAGAATGCTATGTCTTGGGTCAATGTCTCACTAATTACTCAAAGAAATTATGCATGTACAACTCAAGACAAGCTCTGGCGTTCCATAATTGGTACAAAGCTCCGCTCAGTAGACTCAAAACCACTATGAGCAAACAAAAACAGTTTGCTATAGAACATTCGGGCTTCAAACTCCAAAAAGTTGCCATTATCAAAGAAAAACGAACAACCATGCTTAGGGTTTAATTGAATTGCAGCACATCCAGCTGATACCTATGACATCTAATATGCCACCAATGCTGGAGGAGCCGATATCAAAACCTGCATCACTGAAATATATCCCAACCAACAATCAAATAAATAATATTAAAATAATTGTATTTAATATAAAATTTTAGGGGAGGAAGTTCAAGGATGAACCTGCAGAGCTACGAGCATGGGCTTGTTGTGAGAATCATCGCATATGATGTTTCCATCTTTATTCGTTCTCCCATTGCATCTTCCACATAGACTTGGGGACCGTAGTAGATCTTTCTTGGCCCCTTTTCTATTATTTATTTCTCAGATTTTCTCCTAACAGTCCTTACAAACTCGACGACTGACATCTTTTCAACAGCATCCTCCAACTGCAGAGTCAAATTCAAACCATTAAGAAGAAAAACCCTGAACATGAATTTGTTCTCCTTAGGTTCAGGATTGGGTTTCTTCTTAGGAAGCACTCCAAGGTAGCCCTCATTGCTGCTTATTTTCCTCCCGATAGAAGATTCTGCCATCTTGGACACAAGAAACGGCAAACCGCAGAGGGAATATTGTGTTCTTCTATCGCAACACTTGCCTACACTTAGAATTTGAAAGAATTGATGCAGGAAACGGGATTTTGTTAGTTTATACAGAGAATGATATGGCTGGGGTCGATGTCTCACTAATTACTCAAAGCAATTATGCATGTACAACTCAAGACAAGCTCTAGCGTTCCACATTTGGTACAAAGTTCCGCTTAGTAGCCTCAAAACCACTTTGAGAAAACAAAAACAGTTTGCTATAGAACATTCAAGCTTCAAACTCCAAAAAGTTTCCATTATCAAAGAAAAACTAACAACTGTGCTCAGGGTTTAATTGAATTGCAGCACATCCAGTTGACACCTATGACGTCTGATACGCCACCAACATTGGAGGAGTCGATATCAAAACCTACGTCACTGAAATATATCCCAATCAACAATCAAATAAATAATATTAAAATAATTCTATTTAATATAAGATTTTAAGGGAGGAAGTTCAGGGATGAACCTACAGAGCTGCGAGCATGGGCTTGTTGTGAGAATCATCTCATATGATGTTTCCATCTTTATTCATTCTCCCATTGCATCTTCCACAGAGTTGGGGACTGCAATGGATATTTCTGGGCCCCTTTTCTATTATTTATTTATCAGCTTTTCTCCTAACAGTCCTTACAAACTCGGCAACTGACATCTTTTCAATGGCATCCTCCAACTGCATAGTCAAATTAAAACCATTAAGAAGCAAACCCCTAAACATGAATTTGTTCTCCTCGGGTTTAGGCTTGGGTTTATTCTTAGGAATCACTCCAAGCTATCCCTCATTACTGCTTCTTTTCCTCCTGGTAGAATATTAGTCCATATTGGACACAAGAAATGGTAAACCACAGAGGGAATATTGTTTTCTTCCATTGCAACGCTTGCCTACACTTAGAATTTGCAAGAATTGATGCATGCAACAGGATTTCGTTAGTTTATATAGAGAATCCTATGGCTAGGGTCGATGTCTCACTAATTACTCAAATCAATTATGCATGTACAACTCAAGACAAGCTCTAGCATTCCACAATTGGTACAAAGATCCGCTCAATAGCCTCAAAACCACTCTAAGCAAACAAAAACAATTTGCTATAGAGCATTCAGGCTTCAAACTCCAAAAAGTTGCCATTATCAAAGAAAAACTAACAACTGTGCTCAGGGTTTAATTGAATTGCAACACATCCAGCTAACATCTATGACGTCTGATATGCCGCCAACGCTGGAGGAGCCGATATCAAAAGCTACGTCACTGAAATATATCCCAATCAACAATCAAATAAATAATATTAAAATAATTCTATTTAATATAAATTTTAAAAACTTTAAAAAACTTTACAAGCATGAAAAATTAAACAATGTACGGTTGGTTGGATTAATAGACATAACCCATCCATATATATCGCCGCTTGCAGTGACATAACAAGGGTTAAGAGCAACACAACCAAATTTGAGAAACATGCACACTATTAAACTTTTCAATGACAAGCATCCAATATAATAGAGAAAGGTCTTACCTGATTATAATTTATTATCAAGAGACAATTGAAGATGATATCCATTGACCAAGCATCAAGTATCAAAGACATCCAATCAACCATCCATAAGCATCAAATAAGAGTACTAAACAACAGTATAAGAATTCTCTTCACAACTTCTGCTTGTTTTTTACCACAATTAGATATTTTGGTTGGTTGTTATGAAGGCATTTATATTATTAAGCCACTGCATTCGAGATGTATGAATTTGTAGGCATATCTATGTATTCTAACATGTTATGGTTCAGTTGATAGAAGAGGAGGAGGTGGAGCTTATGGAAAATTAAATAAATAAGGATGGTGGAAACACACCCGATCCTTTTGCAGATGCAACTATCAATAATGCTGTAAATGGTCATGTTGCCCCTACTGGATCTACATCTCCTACAGTTGATCACTCACAAGAAGAACTCACCAAGGTTGGTTTCTCTCTCAACATATTTTTTGTTTGACTATAATATTCCTCGGTCTGTCCTTTGTTGGTAATCTCTATCTTCTTCCTACTACTGCACATTGCCCTTCACAATGAGTATTGCCTTGCTTCCAGTTTGACATTTAATATTAGCTTTGAAAAGGGTTTATTGAATTCTAGTCAAATAATGGGTATGGAAGTTCACAGCAGTGCCACAAATTTAATTGCAATGAAGTTAAATCAATTCCATTTATGGTTGTGGACCTAAGTTACATGATACGGGTAAACAGGTATGTGTTTCCAAAACTGAAACACACTGGAAACATGACCACTCATTTATAAATAGCACATTATATTGGAACTTTGAAAGAAAGGATTATGAATAAATGAGCAAGAACATTTAAATGACAAGCAAAGTTCCACCATCGCTTATATTGGGATCCTCACCATTAGTATCACCCTCTGCCTCCTCATCTAGTCTTTGGCTCTACCTCAATCCTCCAGGTACATCGATTAACGCCATTCAATTTTGATGAAACTACCTAATACAAGCCTTAAAATATCATAGAAAAGGCTCATGCCTAATCAATGATTTTGGCTTGAGTGAAGGGTACATTTTTGCTAAGGCCATGATAGAGGAATTCAACAATCAATGGCACTAACATCGGGTTACATAAAGGGCTTGGTGCTATTGATTAAATTCCAATCCCATTCCTTGATACATGATATAATCCAATAAAACGACTGTAATCTTGCCAATCCTGAAATCCTTTAAACTGTTAATTCTATTGAATTTTGAATGGAGTATGAAATTCTACTTTCTCCATATGAAGTCTGATGAGGTTGGAAACTTTCTCAAACATATTGGAACAGTTAGTGGTAATGCTAAAAATTTAAGTAAAAGGATTGAAAAGGAAAGATAGAGGAAATGCCAACTTTTACCAGCATTTTTGGTCAAGTCTAGAAAAAAACTTAGTCAAACCAAGTCAAAATAGGTAACTGGTAACACATTTCTAGTCTCTACCACAAATTTCTGTGCCAAAATGTTCATGGAATGGCACCTATTCTGGTCTTTCTGGCAACTTAGCCATGGACTCTAGTGCCCTGGAAAATGCATTTGGTTGCAGGGAACCTTCTTTCTATTTAATTACTAAGTTGATTTAATGCTTATACATGCAAATGTAAATGATATCAAGTCAATGTATTCAATTCAAGATATATGGAATTAGTAGCAAGGTCATCCAGTAGCACTTTAGCATACTGCAGGAGATCATATAGCCGTGTAACCATATACAATTCAATTGCAGTATTTAACCAACCAATAACCTTCCATTCAAGTATGAGGACTGATATAAATATAGCAGCAATAATACAGTATGACAGTTCTAATTATGACAATTGTATAGCAATGGTGAAGGTTACCAATGTAAGGTGTATAAGAGTTTTAGTTTTGCATTCAATGTAAACCACACCACTCCAATCCTTGAACACTATTCTTAACAATATAGGACAGCCACCAAATGTATGCTCCATACTTGTAGCTATGCAAATAATTTAAATTTTCAGGCTTTATTTACCTCTCTTAAACAATATCACCATCCAACTAATAGTTAACCTTTGATTCAGTTCGGTGTTTACTGTGGTTGCAGATAGGGAGGGCTGTCAAAGTTTGATAGTTTGTAGTTTATTGCAGACTGTAGGCAGCAGGTGGAAGTGTGTTGATATAGGGTTGTTACAACCTTGTTTTCGAAATGGTTGTTGAAATGGTAACAACCAACATAGACTCCTCTCAAATGGAATACCTGGTGGCCCTTTAAAGAAAAAACATGGCATGGAGTTATCTTGGCACCTAAGAAAATTGGGTTTTTGAGTCCACAGAGAACCAGTTATTGTATTATAATTAACACAATACCCACTTACATATCCTATTAAAAACATTCTCAATCTATCATTGAACTGTCAATTCATGGGAATTTTGACATGATGCCCAAAAGGAATGAGAAAAACTAGAAACAAACCCACATTTTGCAGACATGCCAACTAGATAAATACCCACAAAATCATAT
The DNA here is from genome assembly GCA_001517045.1 of Pseudotsuga menziesii. NCBI lineage: Eukaryota > Viridiplantae > Streptophyta > Pinopsida > Pinales > Pinaceae > Pseudotsuga > Pseudotsuga menziesii. The sequence goes on from LPNX010665759.1 coordinate 859,190, forward strand.
GAATCAAATCCATATTTTATGGTGAGGATATGAACTTGCTTACCCTAATCATAAGTTGTGATTTTTGCACAAATCAAAAGCACCGTCGAGAAAGTAAAATCATTAGGCCTCATCCCCATCATCAACGCTTTCCAACGCATCTTGATATCCTCTTCATCTTTCCCATTCAGAGCATACCCTACAATCATATAGCTCCACAAAACCACCACATTCCATTCAGGAATATTGTCAAAATATATCACAACAAGCAAACACAGGCATGGAAGCATTAAAATATCTCATTCCCTTCCTCCTTTTCCTCGATAACTGTTGGTTTTATGTCTCACATTGAATTTCCCAAGTTCACCTGGACATCTCATGCTTCATGCTTGCAAGGAGATTTCAGCCATTTCATCTACACCACATTCACAACAACGGAAAAAAACATGAATAAAATAAGAACACAATAGGTAATCAAGAAAAATATAGAAGGAAACAAACCTGAAGATCTAAACATTGCTGCCATTCTGGAGGTGGGGCAGGTGGTTCTAGAAGCATGTGCTCATGTGTGAATGGAGTGGATGATGCACTAATAGGAAAATTCCTTCGCCCACTCTTCTTGTAAAAAAAACATCATAGCTTGTTCCAGATCCTTCAGTGAAAGTTTCAAATTGAAAACCCCCAAATGGGAGCCGGAGCATATCCTGTGCGAATCTCCGTTTTTGAATGCTAATGAGCTAGTGCATGGGTGTTTTTGAATTCTATGTTTTTTGTTTGATTATTTTCATATTTTATATTTTTTGTTTTGTTTTGTTTTTTAATTTTGCATAATTTTCTTTTGTTTAGTTTATTTTGGGTTTTTTTATTTGCAAATTTTATATTTTGTTGCATTTTAAATTAATTATAGTTAAACAACTCTATGTTTTTAATTTAGTGTAGTTTAATTTAATTTTGATTTAATTTAACTAGGATTTTGTCATAATTTGTATTGGTTTCATTTCTTATAGTGAGATCCTATACATAAGTCCCTTCAAGGACGAACACGATGATGATGATGATGAAGACAACGAAGATGATGGTGATGAAGACAACAACGATGATCATCATCATCATCATTATCCTCATCATCATCCTTGTCATCGCCATCACCATCGTCTTCATTGTCTTCATCGATATCATCATCATCATCTTCATAATCATCATCATTGTCGTCGTCATCATCGTCATCATGTTCTTTGTCATCATTGTCATATTCCTTATCATCATGTTCATCATCACTTAACGTCTTCATTATCGCCATCATCATCTTGATCATCATGATCATATTCATCATCATCATCATCAACATCTTCATCTTCATCATCATATTCATCATCAACATCATCGTCATCCAATTCATCAGCATCTCCATTATCATGATCATCATCTTCATCACCATCATCATCATCATTTTCATTATCATCGTCATCATCATCATCATATTCGTCGTCGTCATCATCATATTCGTCATCATCATCATCATCTTCATCATCACAATTTTAGGGGGATCTCATTGAATGAAGACGTCTACATGATAGGGGGAGCAGCCAGTTGAGTGAAAAATTAAGGATTGCTCCTAACACCCATTCCAAGGACTAATCTGAAAATTCAATATGATCTGAGGAAGTAGTAAAAAAAAATACAACTTTTTGGGCCCTATGAAGCCTCCTGTTCTTATATTTGTACACATGAAGAATCAAGACTTATGGACCTAGTCCGGTGTCTTAAAAGAGGAAGATCCAAACTGAGCAGTTTGGCAGTTCCATAAAGTGCATTCTTTATAGGAGTGAATAATCACTCATAACCATTCTATTATAATGTTGGCGAAGCTCAGAATAATTTAGTGAAGACCAAGGTAAAGATCACCATCACCATCAGCATATTCATCATCATCACCGTCACCATCATCATCATCTTCATCTTCATCAACATATTCATCATCATCACCGTCACCATCATCATCATCTTCATCTTCATCATCATCATCATCATCATCATTCTAATCATCATCATGATAATCATGGTAATCATGATCATCATCTTCATCATCCTCATCCTAGACATCATCACCATCCTTATCATCCTCATCCTCGTCATCATTGTCCTCATCCTCGCCCTCGTCATCATAATCATCATTGACCAAAAGAGACGCCATTGAGTGGAATCAATCCTCCATTCAAAGGTCCTTCCAAATTCCAATGGCTTATTTTATCAACGACCTAACGACCGACTTTTTCACCGACCCAACAAAGTTGTCCCTTATCTAAGTTCAATAAACTATATTCTCCATGGACCGAGAGAGTAGAGACCGCTTTATATATGTATATATGGAATTTCATTAGCTAGAATAATAATAATGATGTATCTGCGCATGTATCTATATTTAGGGTGTTTGTTTTAATTAGACTTCCTTATTATCTAGCTTAACATTTTTAGGGTTTGGGTTTGGTCTTAGTTATATAATCAACATTATGAATTTCCTAATTTTCTCTTGAAATGTGTTGTTAAGGATATATTAATAAATCTTTATCCGTTACTCAAATTGACTCATTGTCTTGATGATGAACCTTGATAAAGGTTCGTAATGTCGACATATCAAATGGAGTCTACAATTACCTTGGATACCACTCCTCAAACTTATCAACCTAGAATTTAAGAGAAGAGATTGTAAATATGTTTTTTGTCAAAATAACACTTTTGAATCTGTAAGGTTTACAAAGAGATTATAGTATATAATAGTCCTTGGTTTTTGTCTAACCTTTTCACATAAATATAAGATGAAAAATTGAAAAGATAAGTGTGGAACCCCTCTCAAACTTGTTCTCGTGTGAGATCCAAATACTAGTAAGATCCACATTGAAGTTTGAAGGATAGTTTTTTCAATGTGTTTGACTAATAATTATATGCGCCGAGTTTTGAAAAGAGAAATGAGAATCCCTATCAATCCCTCTCATTTGACATCTAGATGTTAGTAGACTCGAGACTAAAGTTTGAAAGATAAAATTTCAAGTCTTCTAATACTTAGGTTTATTATGGTGAAGACGATGCTTAGGGATTAGGTGGATTTTGAAATTGAATGGCTAGTTACTCATGAACTGTGCCCATATGGACAAACATATCCGAATTAGCTTTGTAATGGTATTTGTAACTTTTTTTTGCCATTAATAGAAATGTGGATCCTAAAAAACTTATTTAGCTGGAAAGATAATAATACAATGCTTTTAATAGCATGTAGAAAAGTTCATTTCAAAACAGGTAAGGTAAAATGTCGTGGAAAAGTCATTCTTCTATTTTTTTTACTTTTATGTTGTTTATTTAAACCATTGGTTATGGAAATGATCAAGTGGTCACAACAAGGATCAACAATTTTTAATCTCCGAGGGATGTACAATGTTAGAAGTACACTAATTTTAGGTGGATACGTTGGCAATGGACAAAGATTTATTTTTAAATGTCAACATTTAAAAGTTCAATTCTCACAGCCCTTGAAAGTAAAATGAGACCTACCCTTCAAATTTGATCTCTGATGACCAGAGATCCGATTTGAAGGGTGGGTCTTAATTTCAATTGGAAGGGCATTTATTCTCTCATCCCTTCAGTGATGAAGGGCAATATAAATAATTGTACTTTAATTGACAAGTATAAATTAGCCAAACCCTTTCACACAAAAAAATGCAAAAAACAAATGTAGTTCTTTCAGCGCTTGTTGTGAAAGCATGCATGTATGTGATGGAGGGCCCTAAGTCAATTGAATCCTTGCAACTCATTGCATGTCTGAGTCTAACAATATGCCTTTTAAATTGAACCAAAATACCAAAAGAAGTTTATTAATGGCTGATTTCATAAAGTTATAGGTGTGAGTAGTTAGGTGCTTGTGGCTCTAAAATTTGTTTTGTACCAGTCCACGATTCACTGAATCCATAGTCATGGGTAGGAATTTAAATTATTTAATGAAAACAATTAATGTCTATAACCTCTATGTCGAGACCGTTTTCCATCCTGATGCTTGCCACTACCCTCTTTATTGTCTTACCAAAAGGCATGATACTGAGGAAAGAGGACCTAAAATTATGGACTTCACCTTCAATGAATGCCTTGCAATCACATTGATAAGGAGTGATAAGAAGACCAGAACAATCCAACTTGTCAAATCTCAGTTGATAGTGTTAATTAAAGACTTATAAGGTAAATTTAATATAAGACTTACTTATAGTTCTCTCTTACTCTTTGCATCTTGACAATTTAATATATTATGGTTGTCTTTGCACCTTGACCCAACTCGTATTATAAGGTGAGGATGTGCAGACATAATAATCCTTAGTTATGACTATGAGATGAGGATTTAAAGAGAAGAGGATTTAAAGACAAGTAATTTTTATAAGTATTTTAGTAGCACTGAGGACAAATGTCGTGAGAAACCAGAAATGTTTGGAAGGACGGAGGGAGATAAAATCACGATCATGCCACTCATCAAACTATGAGCTGGCCAATAATCATATCCCTCGACACCATTTGTGGCACTCCTTAGGTGAAGATCATGTCCAAAGCATCACCGATTCACCAGCCTTCCCGACTCCAGAGATCGGGCACGTGGCTTGCGTAGAAAACAGTGGGAGATCATGAAGTTCAGATCTTTGAAATGACGAACCCGGCCTCTACCCGAAGCAAAGGGATGCGGCTAGCGGAAACCGTTCCAAACACCACCGTCAGCGTAAGTGAAAAGGAAAAGAATGTCACATCCAAACACCGTGATCCATGTGGATAGCAATGCAGCATCAAAGGAGGCGGCATGACTAGATTCTCAACATAAAATAGAGATCCCTACCCACGTGTCCACTCGTGTTGCCATTATGATGACCATTCATCTCTGTATCCATATTCATCTTCATCACCCTATATAAACACCACCTTCCCAGGCCGATTAAGATGCATAAGATGAATCAGTAATTAGAGACAATGCTCGAAGTGTTATTCTGCTAAGAGATTCTGAGAATTCTGAAAGAGTTGAAATGGCGATATGCTTTGAGAAGCTTGTCAGTCTCAGGGTGTTGATGGTTGGTGAGCTTGATTCCATGCTCATCTGTCACCCTGGTTTTTCACACCAGGAAAGCGCCAACCATCAAGGCCTAGATGTGAAGCACTTTGAATGTTTTCGAATAGTTGTACCTCCGGCTGCGCAGTGCCTGGGTTTTCCTATCCCGGGAGTGTCTCCCCAGAGACGCTGGAATAAATCGCGGCTTCCAAAGTCCCAATACCTGGTGGCCGTGTACAGTGGAAACTAGTGGGAGAGAATTCTTGTGCTAGGGTGGCAGGTGTCCGAAGTCTTCATCGCCTCGTTTGTGAACTCCACTTGCCAACTTTTTCTAAGGTAGTGAGGAGGCGGAAGACACCCCCCATTGAATGACCTGTAGGATAACCCACGCCATGGGAGGTGGGGAGTACAAATCTGCCCTTCTCCATGTCTCCTCATACAATAGTATTACCAGGACAGAGGGGGGTTGTAGAAAAGGCAAAGCATGGAAAGGATATAAACTCCTTTGCCAGTCCGAAAACCATGCAGAAAGGTGCCTTTGAGCATGAAACACACACCCGGGGAAGGACACATTACTGATTCGACAGATAGATGAGTGGTCGAGCCCAATGGTCCATATATAATGTATGTTTTAATATATGTAAACCGTGGCAGTAGTACCACGCTCTAAGTTGTTAGTAGTTTATTATGACTGTAAACAGTTTCATGTCTTGTTTCGAGGATTAGCCTCGGGGACAGAGATAGTATAAATTGCTCCCCACAGAGGGGAGAAGGGTCAGGAATTTTCAAGAGCAGATGCTCTCCACTGTAACATGTTTCAAACTTTCCAGATATGAATAAAATTACAGCAGGATGATAATCCTTTCATGGCAGAGAATCCTCATGTGTCGTCTTTTTCTTCAATAAGTAACTTCTTTCCGTGAATGTTTATCCTGTTTTTAATTCCAGTTTGTATTTTCTTTTCATGTTTGAGCATTAGTGTATATGGTCCAGAATTCGTGTTGTATTCTCACAGCACATTATTCAAGCATTTTCGAACATTTTCTTCTAAAGTCATGCAGAATTCACCTTGTTTAGGTGCTCTACATGATGGACTGTTTTCTCCTGTCTACTAATCACCTGCTAAATATCTCCAGATTGAAGGATGGATGACTATCTTACCTTTTTCCATAAACTTTCATGATTCCTTACCTCCTGCAACATATTTTAGAATGGATTGTTGACTCCATTGCCCAATGGTCCCCTCCATTATCATCCCACCAAACTTTATAAAAACAAAATTGTAATATTCAGAAATCTGACCTTCTAACTTGTCTTTGATTGAATATCTTGCGTATGAAAACTCTGTAAATAGTGAGACATCCCTCTCTAAATTATCCACCAATTAGATTACAGCATGCCTATTGACTTAAATCTTTCTTGAGGAGAAAGATACAGGCCTGCCAAAATAGGGGTTTTCACTGGTGGATGCAAAATGGCTAAGTAGCCTCAAAAAGATGCTCGCCCTAAATTATGGGTTAGAGTAAATGCCCGCAGCAAATGGGGGTCTTGTAGATTGGTCTTCGGCCTACCTGACCATGTATTTAGATTGTTTTGGAAGTGGATGAAGAAACAGTTATGGACTTGCCAAAAGGGTGTTTTAGGCAGATTAGACCAAATTAAGAAATTTGTCTAAGTATGGAATTGGTGTTAAATCTGTCCAAGTGGCCTTAAGGAAATGCCCGCCATGCCTCATAGGATGATGTGAAAAATGTATTGAGAATGTGAGTCTCTAGAGTGTTGTATGGAGCATACAACCATCTAAGTTTGCCTCACCAGACTACAACATATATTTAAGGAAGAATTGGTCCTAGCAGCCTTAAGAGAATGCCTGCCACAATTCATGGTTTGAGAAGAATGCCCACACCATGGTATTGTCCTATGGATAGTTGGTTTGGCTACCTATTCATGATTTGATTTTTCTTTAATCTTTCTTGAGGATAAAGATACAGGCCTGCCAAAACAAGGTTTTTCACCGGTGGATGCAAAAATGGCTAAGTAGCCTCAAAAAGATACCCTCCCTAAATTATGGGTTAGAGTAAATGCCCGTAGCACATGGGGGTGTTGTATATTGGTCTTAGGCCTACCTGACCATGTCTTCAGATTGTCTTGGAAGTGGATGAAGAAAAATTTATGGACCTACCAAAAGGGTGTTTCAGGCAGATTAGACCAAATTGAGAAATTTGTCTAAGTATGGAATTGGTGTTAAATTTGCCCAAGTGGCCTTAAGGAAATGCTCGCCATGCCTCATAGGATGATGTGAAAAATGTATTGAGAATGTGAGTCTCTAGAGTGTTGTATGGAGCATACAACCATCTCACTTGCCTCACCAAACTACAACATATATTTAAGGAAGAATTGGTCCCAGCAGCCTTAAGAGAATGCCCGCCACAATTCATCGTTTGAGAAGAATTCCCGCACCATGGTACCGTCCTATGGCTAGTTGGTTTGGATACCTATTCATGATTCAAGTTTGCTTTAATCTTTCTTGAGGAGAAAGATACAGGCCTGCCAAAACAGGGTTTTTCACCGGTGGATGCAAAAATGGCTAACTAGCCTCAAAAAGATGCCTGCCCTAAATTATGGGTTAGATTAAACAACCCCAGCACATAGGGGTCTTGTAGATTGGTCTTCGTCCTACCTGACCATGTATTCAGATTGTCTTGGAAGTGGATGAAGAAACAGTTATGGACCTGCCAAAAGGGTGTTTTAGGCAGATTAGACCAAATTGAGAAATTTGTCCAAGTATGGAATTGGTGTTAAATCTGCCCAAGTGGCCTTAAGGAAATGCCCACCATGCCTCATAGGATGATGTAAAAAATGTATTGAGAATGTGAGTCTCTAGAGTGTTGTATGGAGCATACAACCATCTCACTTGTCTCACCAAACTACAACATATATTTAAGGAAGAATTGGTCCCAGCATCCTAATTAGTCAAAATTGGTCCCAGCAGCCTTAAGAGAATGCCCACCACAATTCATGGTTTGAGAAGAATGCCTCCACCATGGTACCATCCTATGGCTAGTTGGTTTGGCTACCTATTCATGATTTGAGTTTACTTTAATCTTTCTTAAGGAGAAAGATACAGGCCTGCCAAAACAGGGTTTTTCACCGGTGGATGCAAAAATGGCTAAGTAGCCTCAAAAAGATGCTCGCCCTAAATTATGGGTTAGAGTAAATTCCTGCAGCACATGGGGGTCTTGTAGATTGGTCTTCAGCCTACCTAATCATGTCTTTAGATTTTCTTGGAAGTGGATGAAGAAATAGTTATGGACCTACCAAAAGGGTGATTTAGGCAGATTAGACCAAATTGAGAAATTTGTCTTAAAGTATGGAATTGGTGTTAAATCTGCTCAAGTGACCTTAAGGAAATGCCCTCCATGCCTCATAGGATGATGTGAAAAATGTTTTGAGAATGTGAGTCTGTAGAGTGTTGTATGGATCATACAACTATCTCACTTGCCTCACCAAACTACAACATACATTTAAGGAAGAATTGGTACCATCAGCCTAATTAGTCAAAATTGGTCCTAGCAGCCTTAAGAGAATTCCTGCCACAATTCATGGTTTGAGAAGAATGACCGCACCATGGTACCGTCCTATGGCTAGTTGGTTTGGATACCTATTCATAATTTTAGTTTTCTTTAATTTTTCTTGAGGAGAAAGATAGAGGCTTGCCAAAACAGGGTGTTTCACCGGTGGATGCAAAAATGGCTAAGTAGCCTCAGAAATATGGCCGCCTTAAATTATGGGTTAGAGTAAATTCCCGCAGCACATGGGGGTCTTGTATATTGGTCTTCGGCCTACCTGACCATGTCTTCATATTGTCTTGGAAGTGGATGAAGAAATAGTTATGGACCTTCCAAAAGGGTGTTTTAGGCAGATTAGACCAAATTTGTCTAAGTATGGAATTGGTGTTAAATCTTCCCAAGTGGCCTTAAGGAAATTCCCGCCATGCCTCATAGGATGATGTGAAAAATGTATTGAGAATGTGAGTCTCTAGAGTGTTGTATGGAGCATACAACCATCTCACTTGCCTCACTAGAGATTCTCTAAGGAGGAAGATGCCAACCTCCCAAAAGTGCCTCCAAGCCATATTTGCATTATTCCAGTACTGGCAAAACTGCCTAAGTGGCTTCACGGAAATTCCCGTCAGAGATTGTCCTGATGATGATAAATTTATCTAAGAGTATGGGGTTGTTCTTTGATGAAGTGGATATCTTTCCATGTTCTTAGTTTTTGTTATGGTGACCACATGAGGAAAATAGCAATCTTCCAAAATAGAAGAAAAACATTTTTGCATATTCAAAAGGATGAAAAAATTGACTAAGTGTTAAGAATAGGAGTTTGAGAGGTCAGTTGGAAATGACCGCCAAGGGTTGTCTTTGTTCAAGTAAATTCATTGAGATTAATGGATCTATTCTTTGGTAATTTTTCCATCTGCTCATGACTTCGGGTCTCCATAGGGTGTTCACACATGTGAAATAGGAGTTTTCCAAAATAGGAAGAAATATGTTTTGATGCTCAAAAGAAGTTAAGAAGCTATTTTTATATGCCCTCCATAGGCTCACGTTGTCTCAATAAATTCTAAGGGTGACATGGTCTTGTTTCCTAGTGGACTGGCTATCCAGCCATACCTTCAGTTTACTTAGTGATGGACAGATAACAAAAATATGATTCTCATGATGTGATGAGGTTGGAAAGACACATGATGGTGTCTTGATGTCTCATGATGTCTTTGTTACATTCTAATAGTGGTTTGCAAGAGTGTGATAATTTTGGGAATTTGACTAAGTGATGAAAAACTTCCCTAAAGCAGCTGCGTTATGAAAATGTCCACAATAATTCATTAAAAGAAGAAAATGTCGGCCGTCGAGGAGAGACAAAGAAGCTTCCGAGGATTAAAGTGGTCCTGATGGAATCACCATGTTTGCCTCTACTGATTGGGTGTCTCACACCTCAAATTGGATGAAATTAAAAATATCATCACGTTGACCTGGGGTTTGATAATAATTCTGGTAAAATGCATAAGTGACCTCAGTAAAATGCCTGCTATTTCTAGTAGTTGATGGATTAATTTGTTCTGAGGGTATGGGTCTCTAGAGTGTTGATTGGTGCATCTAACCACATCATTATTTTATCCAAAAACTCTCCGAAGATGAAGTTACTAGTATGCCAAAAGTTCCCTCTGGCTTGTTTTGCTCTAGTCCAGTAAAATGCCCGCCCGACTCAGAAGAATATGAGTCTGAAGGGTAAATTAGTTTGTTTGTGCTAAATGGGATGTACTACATCATCTGGTATCATTGGTTCAGGATTTGGTGAAATTAAGAATCCTTGATGTTGAATTAGGGTTTTATAATTTTGTCCAAGTGGTAAATCTGTAGTTTAAAATGATGTTTTCAAATGCCCACCAGATGATGTGTGTGTGTCAATTAATTCATGAAATTACATGTATTTGTTCCTTGTTGAATTGCTTATCCAGTCATGGTTTCAGTTTTCACTATGGAGGTCACATCAATGAAAAATTAACCTTCCATGTTGAAAAAAAAACATCTTCACACAGCGTATGAGTTTTCCCACACATAGCTTAAAAATATATAATAAAAAAGTTTTTCAGATGCCTGCACAAGACAGATATTTAAATAGAGATTGCTCAGTCAATTAATTAAAAAAAGATGAAATAAATAAGAGACATATATACAGAGTTTATTATTTAATTAATATACATAAATTTAATTTATTTCAAAGAGATTGATGCTTTCTTTCACAACCTACAAGCAGTCCCGTATTGATCACTGCAAACATTGGATTCGGAGATGAATTCTCTATAATGTTATCTTATATGCCGATAAATTCAAAACTCCACCATACAAACAAAAATCATTAACTTTCGATAAATACATGTATACAGTGATATGCCAACTAAAAAGCATTTTTCATTATATGCCAATAAATACAAAACTCCATCATACAAATATTTTTTTCATTAACTATTGATAAATACATATACATGGATTTATACATGTCTAACATGTTTCGGAGATGGCTGCAATCCACCCTCTTGAGCAGAAGACAAATCTGAATTGTCTCTCTTGCCTTTCGTAGAAGACTGTAATTGTACTGGAGTTGGACAAGGCACTTATTGTGATTTATTTTCAATCTCTTTAACTCTCTGTGAAACTTTTTTAAAATTTTCAAGCACAATATTTTTTCCGCCATCGGTTTGTTCAACATTTCCACATTTTTCCTATACTTCATTGATTCTTGTCCTTCCTTGACCTCCAATTTTCCTCTGGTATGTTTCAACTGGTTTTTAACTTCAATCAATTCACGTTTCAGATTATGTATTTCTTTCTCCTACTCTTTTTCCCTCAACTTTGTCTCGTTGGGAAGGACAGGAATTGCACTCATCGCAACAATTGGCCCTTTTAATTCCTTCTCCAAATCAGAAATTATGGATTTAAGTGTTTGAATTTCCATATCACATCCCAAATGTTCAACTTTTCTACCTTCTAAGAGTTTTGATTCCAGCTCCCTTATTTTTGCATCTTTTCAGGCCATCTTCTCTTTCATTTCTTTATGTAACGGTGATGAGCCATACATCACCTAGTGCAAGGCTCGTTGAGAAGCTTTCTTGTAGCATATTCTATCATCTTGCTAAGGACTTCTCTCGCTCTTCTAAGGACATTGTACCTCTAGGTGTATTTTTCCTTCTGCCCTTACCCTTACCCTTACCCTTACCATTGTCTCCTTTGGTACCTTTACCTTCACCCTCACCACCTTCTTCACTGGAAAAAAAATTTCCTCTACTTTGTTTTTTAAGTTTTCAAGTTTCATAGGTCCTTGCTAACCTTGTTCCTTTCTGCTTATCAGCTTTCCTAGAAATGGTTTTTCTCAAACATGAAATTATTGATTCTAATTCTCCAACTTTTTTTCCATGGCTCCCTCCCACTCTTTCAACTTCCATTGATATTATTGTACAACCTGTTCATATTGTTTAATTTTCTTGTCCATTACTTGTAAAGGACCCATTTCTATCCTCACTGGTGGTACATTGAGAACAAGTGGTCTTTTTTTCAACTCTTCTTTGAGTTCACTCGCTTCAGCATTAGATTTTTCCAAAGCCTCTTCATACGCAACCCTCATGGACTGAATTGCTTCTTGAGCAACATCAGTGTGTTTATCTACTTATTCGGATAATAATTTAACCATTTCTTCTTTCCCTTTTATAATTATGTTTGCTCTGAAATGATTATCCACAACTGTCTTCTGCAACGCGGCTATCTATTTTAGGCATTGTAAAATATTATCATCTTTTCTCAAGCACTCTTCTGCACAATTGCATATATAGGAAGCTTGTTCCTTTAAATGCTCCATTTTATCATATAGGATGAACACGTACCTACTATCAAACTTATATGATGCAATGTCTAAATGCATAGCGGAAGCCCCTGACTCTAATTTGGAAAAACAATCATACTCAATTGCCAAATGTTTAGGAGGAATTCTATCAAGAATGTCTTGAGGAATGGGAAAGTGAGCAGTAGTTTGTTCCATTTCGTTTCTTGTCACCTCCTCCCAATGACCTCTATCTACATGCCCCTTAAACTCTTTCAAAGTTATGGCAGCACGAATTTCATCATTTGTGACCAAATCAGGATACTGTACTTGTAATTCGCCATGGTGCTCAGGACTTTGTACTGGCGATTCCTCATTCTATTCAGCAGGGTGTAATGGTAATTCCCCATGGTGCTCAGGATACTGCACTAATTCCTCGTTCTACTCAGGATATTGTACTGGCAATTCCTCATTATGTTCCCTACTTTTACGTTTCTTCATGTATGTTTTATGAACAGGTGGTTTTGGAAAAGATATTTTTCCATGCTGGTTGATATCACCAATATATGTTTCGGTAGCATGGGGTCGACATAAATCAATAATTTTTTGAAATGTGCCCAGGAAACTAAATTTAACCTTCCTTAATTGGCTCTCTTGCAGGGCAGAGTGGAGTTTCTCATCCAATAGATAAGGAATATCTACAGGTATATCTTCCACCCAATGTATCACTACTTGCATACATTCACCCAAAATGTCAACCCTGTGATGATTCAAAATTGTCCTAAGGACAATCTGAATCAAAGTTTTGTATATTCCGGGAGGGACATCTTGCATTTTTAAACCATTCCTCGGAACATATGCTTCTCTCCCACAAATTTTACTGGCCATCTGGTTCTTCTCTTGTTCGAGGGTTTTCCTTGAGCTTAAAATTGCTCCCCCTTTGCGTGGAATATTTGTAGCTCGGGAAACCAAATCAGGGTCGAGGTATACCCTCTTCCCAAAAATTATGAGTTTCGTATTCCCAGCATCATATTTCAAAAATTCCTCATCTATGTCCTCATCAACATAACTAAACTTTCCCCACAAAAAGTTGAAAACTTCTGCTTTCCTCAGGATAGTTTCCATACCTAGTGGCCACATCTTTGCATATCTCCATGCATCAAAGTTCTCGTGGAATTTTTTTATTGTTACCCTATCATTTGTGGACGACTGTGTTTCAACTGGGGTTGCAGAGGAGGATGCCCACATTTCAGCTACGCTCGCCATGCTGGACGCCCCTATTTGATGTTCAGCCATGGTTATCCAAGTTCGAAGCGGAAGTGAGGTGATGCATGCAAATTGTATTCCAGGCTCACAAATTCTCCCTGCAAACTGATTTTCAGGCTCACAAATTCTTCCTGCAAAAAGGTTTTCAGCAACAAATCAACACTTTGCTTGGGTATGCACTTTGGAAATAAAAACATATAAAAAAGGCATTTGGAAATAAAAACATATAAAGATCATCATGACATAAAAGATATAAACACATGCCTCTACTCTTCAACAATTAAATATCCTTCATGATCTTCTTCTTCATCCAACTCAACATCTATATCAGGATCTAGTTCAGAATACATATTCATGAAAGGCTCATTCACATCAACATCATCATCAATGGCATCTTTGCTAATATAGTAATCTACATCATCAATGAGATCATAGTCTACTAGATTTGGATGATCAACCTATTCAACTTCTTCATTGAACACATCGACTGTAGCCACCTGCTCCTAATCTAGATCATCATCATCTTCTTCTTCTCCGTGATTATCTTCATCGTCTACATGATTATATGTCACTGGTCTTCCTCTTGGATCGTATCTAACAATGTATGACCAACCTGCTTTACCTGGTACCTCTGAGTAAAAGACTTGCTCACATTGACTTGGAAGAACATAAGGCTCTGTACCCGGTTTAAATTCCCTTGTATTAACCATGGTAAATCCATTAGCATGCTCAATAACAGTTTTTTCAGGATCAAGTTCATGCATCTGTATCATGTACCACTTCACCTCAAACAAAACTATTTTAAAGGAATTACACTCAATTATGTCCTCCAAATGCCCATAGTACCTATTCTCGATTTCTTCTGGATGTCTGTCACTTCTAGAGGAAACATTGGTGACCTTAAACACTGCAGTTATCCCACAATCCGAGGTTTTCATCTTATCATCCAACATTTTGATACAAAATTTACGACCATTACACCACATAGCCTTGTGATGTTTCAACTGCAACATTGAAAACAAGTAAAAAATACATTGTGAATTAATAAACATCATATAAAACTTAGAAAATAAATTTGAAAACTTAAACAAACCAAATACATTGAAAAAATGGGAATTAACTAGAAAAATGCGGGTAAACAATTTACTTGCATTTTTATATTTTAAACCATAGGCTAAATGAACTTCCCTTTGCGACGTAAGAACAGGAAATTGATGTCAATGATGATGAGTTGTTTTAATCATCTCACTGACCCCTTCCCATGATAACCTACTAAAGCATTCTTCACAATCTTTTATCCAATGCTCCATCCAATCAATGTTGTTTGCAATGTATAAATGTAAAGCATCCCACACTTGAGCAACTATATGAAAAATTAACAATTCACTATATTTAATTAGATTTAATTACATGCATAGTTTAAGATAGTTGAATATGAAGGATTAATACAAAATTAACAAATCGGTATGATAAAATAAAATTGGAAAAATACATGATATATTAATTCCACAAAATCTAATAATTACCTTTCACGGTCCTCATTGTACCTTTCCCCAATAGGACCTACCCTTCAAATTTGTTGATGGAGTTGAGATGCCAAATTTGAGGCACATTCATATTTTCTGCTAATTTAGGTAGATATTCACTAATATACACTATGCATTGATATACCATATATCCCTCAACCATAGAACCTTCAGGACCCGCTCTTTGTCTAACAAGATCCTTCAACGACTTCAACTGCCTCTCCACCATCCACATCGACCTTGTGTGTACAGGTCCACATAATTCAATCTCCTCGACTTGGTGTATGAGGTAGTGTTCTTGTGCATTGAAAAATGTTGGAGGTAGATACTGTTTCATTTCACACATTAGTCAGGGAATTTCTCTCTTCCAATACCTTATATCTTCTTTATGGATTTCTTTTGAGGAAAGCCACCTACAAATGATGCAATAAAATAATATCAAGCCATATATAAAATTTGCGGGCAAAACATAATATGTCAATAAGTTCCACGGAAAATCACAAACCAAGTACATTTTCCATATAAAACATTAATTACTTACCTCATGTATTTTCCAAGAACATAAATAATTTGTTTTATGTTGTTGTCAAAGTCGTCTAGGAGAGATAAAGGTAGAACATACTGTATCAAAAAACACATAATTATTGTTTATTTCCAAATAAGAGAATAAAATTAATAAAATAGTGCATACCAATAAGGAAATATATTAAAAACTCACAAATACCTCAATGAATGTATGCCAGTCATGTGTTTTAACCCCACCAAAATCACCTTTTTCGTTAAGATATTCTTTATGTTAGACGAAAACCCCATCGGAAACCTGATTTTTCTGATAACATCTATTACAATATTGCTTTGTTGCTCCATCAAGCACCAAGGAAGACTAATATTCTGTTGACGGCCATCACCATTAGAATTAATGATCACACTTTGCAATGCGTGATTAGCTTATTGGATGTCACTACAAATCTTTCCAATTCTTTCTTTGTCGGTCCTTCCATCTAATATTCGCCATAACAATTCTGTTATGTTCTTCCTGATATGCATTGTATCAAACAAATGAACTATTTGTAGGTGCTCGTAGTATGGCAACCTACTGAATTGCATCAGGTAAATTGTCATTGCTCGTGGAAGCCCATTCGTGCCTTAACGACATTCATGAAACATCAACAAAATCAAATTAACACTAATTAATCAATATAGGTACATACCACGCTGAACATAATTCACTAAAAAAAACAAATATTTATATAATATATGATACAAGTTGAATGTGATTGCCATTGATGTCAAAGGAGTTCAGTGAATGACAAAAGGATAACCAAAGACATGATGGCAGGGTAAACTCAGTGAAAGACAAAGGAATGACAAAGGAAGTAATGACATGGAAAGTATGATGATGTGGAATGTATGGTGAGGATGGAAAGACACATAATGGTGTTATGGTGCTATCAGGAAGTCAATTTTGTAATCTGACATCATTCTGGAAAAATATGACAACTTTGTGAAACTTTGGAAATTGACTAAGTATGAAAAAGTAGTTAAAAAGGTATTTTTCCTACTTTTGGCAGATTGATATTTTGCATATGTGACCATTGTAAGTCAGCATGAAAGTATGGTTGGATAGCCATTTCAACAAAGAAAAAATCCATGCCAATTGATGAACCTATTGACATACACCCAACATCTGGCAGGCATTTGAAAGTGGTCTTCCAAACTGCTTATTGACACTTAAACAAATCTCTTCAAACCCTAAGTCACCAGGGTGATTTTATCTTTTTTAATCAAAATTGGAGAGTGAGAGATCCAAAATGTGAGTAACATCATACTGACTCAACCATGCCAATATTCTCTCCTACAACCTCGTCATCTAACCTTGGCGGGCATTTTACTGGGATAGTGCAAATGAAGGTGAGAGGCACTTTTGGCAAATTGATATCTTCCTCCTCAGAATCTCTTTGGGAAATATGAAACCATGGTTGGATGCAAAAACCAACATCACAGAGCCTATCAATTTCAAATAATTTTTCTCATCATCTTATGAGAGGTGGCGCGCATTTCCTTGAGGCCACTTAGGAAGATTTTACCAATAATTCCATACTTCGACAATTTGTCCAAAACCTAAGGTGGATTTTTCATTTCACCCAAAACCTGAACTAATGCTACTAGATGATGTATTACACCTTATCGAGCACACCTATGTTGTTTTCACTCCCATCCTCATCTTCATTTTCCCTAGGCGGGCATTTTACTAAACTTTGGTGTAAGACGGCCTGAAACCCTGTTTTGGCATATCCATATCTTCTTCCTCAAGCATTATCAAACCAATGTGAGACAATGGTTATGTAGACAAAACATACACCTACAGGATGACCAGGTGGTGCGGTCATTTTCTTCAACCCACAAATTATGGCAGGCATTTCCCTAGAGCAATTTTGACTAATTTGACCAAAAATCCTTCTTTTGGGAGACCTGTATCTTCTTCTTCAAGGAGTTTTTCTAAGAACCAGGTCCATGGTCATATATATATTTCAACAAACTATGGGATGGCAGTTCATGGCGGACATTTCCTTCTTCTTATGAATTATGGTTTTCATTTTCATAAGGTAGCTGCTTTAGGGCAGTTTTTCAACACTTAGTCAAAATCCCCAAATTATCATACCGTTACCAACTACTACCAGAATGTAACAATAACATCATGAGACATTAGGACACCAAGATTTTTTTTTCAACCTAATCACACATGCCATATCAACACTTCTTTTGTCATTAATGACCTCCTTTGAAATCAATGACAACCATACTCAATAGTGTCCAACAATACATAAATAATTTGGCATACCTTGACGATTTCTATTATATTCCAAATTCCATAGGTGAGGTGTCATTCTTCGTGGTTTTTTTCCATTATCTTATTTACCATTGAATTTTTCTTTGTCTATAGTTCGATAACTATGGTTCAGGAAGAAAGTGCCTATACTCATCAAACACTTCCTTTGCTAAACTCCTTGAACGACGAGATTTTATCCTGGGACCGCAAGCTGGACATGCAATTTTACCCTTTGTTTGAAGACCTACAAGATATATGAATTAGTGTAGCGAATTAGATTTACCATTTAAAATAATGCGTGATATTTTCAATAGATATTTATAATATTAAAGAACAAAAGAAAGTAACAATATACCACAAAAATGTGTTAACCTAGGAGCATCATGAATTGTCCATCCAAGTATTCCATGGAATTGAAATTGTCTTTGCCCTATTGGTCTAGATATGTCATACATAGTGATGCCAACCCATAACTTCAACAACTCATCAATAAGAGGCTCAATATATACTTTCATATCTTTAACCTGGCACTTATCTAATTGGTCCAACATACATGATTAATTATATTTAGCTATATGTTGTTATATATAAAAGACATAATTATCATGCACGAAACAAAGAAATGAAATATTTAGTGATCAAACTTTCAAGTAAAAAAATACAAATTAATTAAATACTTGGAACAATCATTGCCAACATTGTGTGCTCTCTCTTGACCAACATCCAAGGAGGAAAGTTATTGTTTATAACAAAAACAGGCCACACTGAGTAGGTATACCGAAGCTCTCCAAATGGATTGACACCATCAGCTGCCAACGAAAGTTTAACATTACAAGGTTCTTTTTTGAAAATTGGCCACTTTTCTTCGATGTACTTAAATGCAGACCCACCTGCAGGCATTCGAAGAACATCGTCTTGACTTTTGTTCTTTGCATGGAAATCCATAAAGTGTGCTATACTTTGACACCTGAACAACTGTTGGGGACGTGGAATTATCGGAATATAACGAAGAACTTTGTGAGGCACCTTTTTTGTCACTTTATCAGTTCGACACCTACTTGTTTCACATTGTGGGAATTCATTTTCTGATGCATATTTTCCATAGTATATGATATGATCATTAGGACATGCATCAATAGCTTGATACTCCATTCCAAATTCTTTCATAATCACATATATCTCTCGATATGTGCGTGGTAAAATATTTGATGTTGATAATAGAAATTCACCTAACAATCTACAAAATTCAAAAGAATAAGTTAATGTAAACAATATTAATCATCAATATCGCATCCATAGTTTACAAATTAGATAACAATAGCAATATAGGAAAAAAGGTAACCCTTTATGTACATGTGAAAATGCAGACATAAATAATTAACAAATTAAACACCTTAGTATCTGTGTGAGACAGGTGTTTGATAAACCATTCAAAACCTTCAAGTTCACTAACAACAATATAGCAGATAGAAGATTTGTTTTTGAGCCTTCATAAAGAGGTTGACGTGCCTTCTCGAGTAGAGGATCAACATCATGACTATCATCCTGGTTCTCCTCATCCATTGGAGAAAATGTGTCTTGGATCAATCTATGTATCTCATCTTCCTGATTTGAATCACTAACGTTATCTCCATCCATATCATTATTAAGAACTTGATCAACTTCAATATTCTGATCTAGATGTTCGTAACCCTGTAAATGACTATTTATGCTAGTACTTGGCAAATAACTCTCTGGAAGGGGACATTTTGGGGGTGTTGTCTATATATTTACAAACAACGTAGTAAAATTAGTGTGTATAGAACATATAATAAAACGATAAGACATTTTACTGAAATTCACGACATGATGACTACTACATAGAATATAAAAATTAAATAACCTCTTACCAAGGGATGATATTCATAACCCCTTTCGGCATGCCCCTTCTCCCTACAATGTCTTTCAGCTGTCATTTTTAAAAGTATTCTTCTTTGAAAGCCCCTGTAATCAGAGCAAGGGAAATAACATTTTCCATCTCCCCTCGCCTCTAATGCCGCTCTAAACTGAGCAAGCTTCCTTGCATTTTCATTCATAGTGAAAAATCCTTGTAGTGACAAGTAATTGTCTTACCTACACCATACCAAACAATAACTTGTCAAATACATTAGATATAAGTATATTTCTAAATGCAATATATTATATACCAATTTCTATAAAGAAAAACATGAAGACTGTGATGAATAGGATTGTCATTGATGACAACATTAATGACAATCATTTTGGAAAAATATGGTAATTTGGTGAAATCAGGAAAATGACTAAGTGTTGGAAAATTGGCTCAGGTAGCCCTTTCTTGCCACAAATTGTGTGTTGAAGTAAATTCCCGCACCATATGGGGGTCTTGTAGATTGATATTTGGCCTACCTAACCATGTCTTCATATTGTCTTGGAAGTATCTGAGGAAGAAGTTATGAACCTGCAAAATAGTGTTTTAGGCAGATTGGACTAGACTAAGAAAATTGTCCAAGTGTTGGAAAAATTGGCTCATGTGGCCTTGGGAAAATGTTCGACGTACCTTATAAGTATATGATAAAAAATATTTGAATCTATAATCCTATAGCTTGTTGAAGAGGATATATCACCATGGTCTCAGTTATCAAAGAAGATGTTTTATGACAAAGATAATGGTCTTCCAAAATAGAGTTTCAGCCTGTTTTGCACTATTCCAGTACTGGAGAAACTGCCTCAGTGGCCTCAAGGAAATGCCCGTCCTATCTCATAGGATGATGAGGAAAATAATATGAAATTGTTAGGCTATAGCTTATGGATGGGTGCATCTAACCATGGTCTCAGTTATCCTGTGGAGTGTTTTATGACAAAGATATAAATCTGCCAAACATAACAAAAATATTATTTTGCATTTTAAAAACACAAGAAAATTGGTTTTAGATTCGGGAAATTGAAAAGGCATTTTGAAATGCCCGCAAGGAGGGGTTATTTTGATGATAAAATTCATCAGGTAGCATAGGCATGTTCCTTGGTGAACGGACTATCCATCCATACCTTCAGGTTGTCTTATGATGGTCTCATATGCAAAATATCAATCTGCCAAAAATAGGAAAAATAACATTTTGCATAGGTGAGAACAAAAGAAATTTGGCCAAGTGTTAAAAATAAGAGTTTGAGAGGTCAGTTGGAAATTCCCTCCAAGGGTTGTCTTTGTGCAAGTAAATTTATCAAATTTCATGGATCCATTCTTTGGTAAGTTGTCCATCTGCTCATGACTTCAGGTCTCCATAGAGTGTTCACATGTGTGAAATAGGAGTTTGCCTAAATGGGAAGAAATATGTTTTTATATTCAAAAGAGGTTGAGAAGCTATTTTGAAATGCTTGCGAGAGGCTGTGTGTGAGTCAATAGATTTTATCTTGTGATATGGTCTTGTTCATTGTTGAAATGGCTATCTAGCCATGCTTGTAGGTTTCCTTATGGTGATCACATGAGGGAGAAATCAATCTACCAAAGTAGAAGAAAAATTGTTTGTACAAGTTAAAAACAATTTTGTCTGAGTGTTGAATTAAACAGTTTGGAAGCCTATATGTTGATGCAGAAAGTACTGAAGACAAGATACTAATGGTGTATGGACAAAGTTGAGACAGGGCTGCAGTATGTTGTATGTTGAATGACTTGTTGAGTACTGAATGAAGACTTGTTGATTGGTATTTTTGATGTGTGTGCCTGTGGAAAACTTTGGAAGAGTGTGATGTATCAATTGTAATTTGTAATCTGAAATTTGTATAGGGAGGTTGGGTGGAGTTGGGGAAAGACTTATTGGTCTTTTGATAAGTTGAAGCTTGTTTGGATGTTGTAGCATCCCAGTCAATTGTAGCTGACTGAACCATTTTGGTGGGTGGTTCCATCTTATGGGTTGTAGCCCATATTGGAGATTGAAGTCTCCACTTATATAAAGATTACAAAACTATATCTTGTGTCCCTTGTGCAATGTCTTGATAGTGATGTGTGTAATTGATGAATGACATGTGCCTAGTTGATATTGTTCTTTGATAAATATGTTGTTGAAGCAATTGTGAAATAATGATATAATATTGGTAGAAAAAGTTTAAATTGAGTTCAAGCCTTAGCTCACTGATTCACCCCCCCCCCACCTCAGTGAGCATTGTGTCTAACAGACTGAATTTTTCATTGATGCCAACAAGTGTTGTGCAGTGGCATTTGATTTACTCACAAGGAGACCTTGATAGTTTGGGAATTGGAACACTAGGTGGCCCAAATGGTCCAAATGAAAGTTGTCCTTCTACTGTGGAAAGTGATTAACACTGTGTCAGCAAACAATAGCTTAGTGGAGCATCAGGTCTATAAAAAAACAAATTGGCTAGAGTCATTGTTGATTGGACCCTCTTGTTGCAATTACTCTGGTTTAAATAAAAGGAGGGAGTTGCAGGGTTGTTAAATTTGTTCGTAAGGTACATGACCTGAAGAATACAACTGTTATTTTGAGCCTCAATGTTAGTTTGTATCCCCCAAAAAAGGATGCATGCTTACCTTTTATGAATTTACGGCCAGATGATTGTTGAAGAGTATGACTGGTCTCTCTAGTTTTGGATATGGTTGATAAAGAAATCCAGCTCAATCCGCGCTCAATCAATCGAAACTATAGCAAATGTGCCGAAAATGCATGAGTCGAGCAGTACAACGAACGGACGATTCCATGCACATTCTCACATTACGCTTTCAATTATGGAAGGATTGAGTTTTTAGCCTGGAGACTTCATAGACACTTTGTGTACTTGTCAGAGAGGGACTGGGAGGCAGCTGATGTAGCTTGTTGATCATTTTTATAAATAAAACACTTCTTTCAGATAGATTACCCCTTCACCCAGACCCAACAGATTTGTAACACAAAATAAAATTTTAAATCTGAGTAGAGTTGTGAAGCTTCAGCAAAAAGAGAAGCCTTCTCTAACTCAGCAAGGATAATTATTAATGCCATTACAACTTGACCTGTGCATAGACAACTAAGAGCTATTAATGCCATTAATTACAACTTGACCCACGTGTAAACAGCCTTTGAAAGCTAGCATTGGTTTCATGGGTGTGCAAAGATAGCCATATATCGTCGATATAGAGACGAAATTTCGTTGAAAATTAAAAACGCCGATATTGCCACGGTTTTTCTGTCATGATAAAAAAATGAAGTATTAATCCACGAATGTTCAAAACGTGGAAGTATTTCGTGGAAAAATCTGCCCAAATGTATTAGTGTTTGTTTTGGTGTTCTCCATGTTTCTTCAGGTGAGCTCTTATTACCCATTATTTTACTTGAATATTATTGTAATTTACATTATTAAATTAAAATTATTCATCAAACGTAAAATGTTCATTATTAATATTGTTTTTCTTCATTGAGGTGGACTACTGAGACTACAGTATTTTTTTAGCTTCATTTTGTTATTTTCATAAACAAGCAAATCTTTATTGTAGGGGTCCTAACATGAAATTATTGCAACATGAAAATATGTGTATATGTTGAAAGATGTTTTGAAAGGTAAAGCAAAAGTAGACATTTTCAAGCTCCACAAATGAAGGGAAGTTGTACCAAGAAATTATAAGTATTGGAAACATATGCGTATTTACATGACACAGGTAAGAGAAATGATGCATTATCATGGCCTACTTTTAAATTGTAGTTGCTTTAAAACATTTTTATTTATAGCTACAAATTTGCATCTTTTCATATTTAATTTTTATTGCGAAACATGTTAGAAACATAAGATATTTTACTCTCATATTGTTGCTTTGAATACGAGCTTTATCGATTTTTCTGCCATCATTTACACCTTTAACTGTTGTTAAGAAAATTGTTCATGCTTGATATTACATATGCAACTCTAAAGCATTCTTTACAAAGTAAACACATCAAATTTATATGTGGAATGTATGGTTAAATGCAGGCTTATATATTTGTCTTAATTCATAGTTATTTTGTTGTAGCCATAAGATTTTGAGGGTATTGTTTCTATTTTGCAAGTATTCAAGTGAAGGAGTTGAAGATTTGAAATCCGAAGTTGAAGGGTTACTAAAATCCTGGACCAACCTACATAAGCAAGGTACACAATTTTGATTTCCAAGTCCTACTTTGATTATATCCAAACCGTATGTTGGAAATAAGGGTTTGCTAAGAAGATATAAATGTTGGAAATAAGTTAATTGTTGTGTAAGTTATTTAGTTAGGGCATAATTTTCTAGTTTGAGTTGTGTGGATGTTCATATAATACTATGTTCTAGTCTTTGAGTGGCATGCATCCCTAGATTAAGCATTTGAAGAGTGGCATGCATATTACTTATTAATATTTTACATATATATGTTTTTTCCACAGAAGATTCCACGGGAGATTTTTTAGGGTTTCCTAGTAGCGTTTTGCCGAGAGGAATTCTGGAGGGGAGTCCTCATGTTCAAATTTTGATTTTTTAAGGTTAACTGATGCACATGATCATAATGTTCAGGGATCCCTTTCTGTACCAATTTTTGAACTGGATACTCGAACATGTATTGCGGTTGTGGAAGTGGCCACTATTGAGCATGATATAAATTTTGCTTTAGAAATCAATCATATATGCATATCTTTCCAGGTATGTTAATTTTTCACAATGTTATGTTTGGTTCACATGAATGTATTATATGAGTAGAGCATAATTGGTCAGTGTAATGCACTCTAGAGTTTACATCTATTTAACTGTGATTACCAATCCCTTTTCTCAAAACATCTAAATTTGGAAAATTTGCAACACACTGGTGAAAAGCATAACAACAAACAGTACAACCAAACCACTTGGATCCAAAATATTGCACATTTCTTTACATTGCACCCTTCCTTAATAATTCCAAATGAACCTAAAAACATTGAATCCATGGCTTTAATATCAAAATTTGTCGTGTTTTCTCCACGGGCTGATATATTCCATCTACTCGCACTATATATTGAAAAATGTCACGCTATATTGAATGTATTGAGACACATTAAAATATCAGAAATATCATGATTTTTTGGTGTTGATATATCGTCGACGATTTGGTACCACGATAAATCACATTATTTAAAATACATCATCGATACATGTAACTAGGCTCTATAGTCCAAAGTCCAAACACAAGAATAATAGTCATGTAATTACTAGTTTTAATTCACTTATAACTAGAGTCTAGGGTCTAGGTTGCTTCAATTTCTATGAAAAACAATAGCAATTTTATAGACAAATTTAGAAAAAAAAAGAGGGATAAAAGAATCTTTTACATACCTTTTCAAAGAGTAGAAGACATTTAAAGAAGATGATCACCTCCAAAATAGCTATAAAAATAGTCCTGTAATAGCTCCGTAAGAACTCTATAACCAAATAAATAACCCTTGAAATTTCCCAATATATTCTTCAAAACAACTATCTGACTCATCCTATCAAATACTTAGATTCAACACTGCATATCAGCCTAAGGAGTCCAAACTAGCAGAAGCAACTCAATAACACAGAAAAAACCTCAACTCAATAACTTAGAAAAACCTCAGCTCAAAAACTCCAAATCGTTGAAGTGTATGAGACAAATGAGAGGTTATATGGTTTTTAAATAGAAATTGTATGGCTTTGGGGTGAAAATATACCAAAGTGTTACAATAATGCACTAGGAAGCTCAATAGGTTTCATCCCTCTAGGGAAATCCTATCACGAATAAAACAAATATGAATTCACTTTATGGCAGTTGTAATTATAGCAATGAATCCGACCCTTTATTCTTTGATATTATTGTTAAATCACTTAACAACCTCGTCCTTACCTTATGTCAAATCAACAAGGCATGCAAGTGCCAGAAATTACTAGATTATGAAGAAATAGTTGACTGAAAATCAAATCTGCAATAGAGAAAATTTTGGACAGTTGAAAAATTCATATATATGTATAAATATGAATGTCATGTACATACAAAATAACATCTCAATGTTAGTACAATCTTCTACCTTTCCAAAATCCTAGCTAGTGAAAGACAAGAAAACCCTAGCTCTTCCAAAGATACTCCACAAGCTAACATCAATACTACCAAGCCTGGTTGGGAAGATGTCTCCTCTTATTCTCCAATTCATCAAGTACAACCTATGGTTTAATCGCAAAACCCTACCCCTAATATTTTTTAGGGATGAAACCCTAATCTTAGTAGTCAAGATGCTCTAAAAGCTCCAAGAAACTCTTATGCATGCAAGAGAAGAGAGTGATAATACAATGTTGCAACCCAAGCATGCTCATTTAACTCCAGGCCTTAATGAAAGCGTCCAACCTACCCCATGTTGTGAAAGGGTTAATGCTCTCCTCCTGAATGCCAAACACTTTTCCAATGTAGGGTGTTCTCTAAGCAAACAACCTCTTCCATGTAGCCAGCATGTAGAATGTTTCCAAGTTTCTTGAAAATTTCCAATGCTCCAAGAAAGAATATCATGCAAGCACCCAACTGAGGTCAAGAAAGCACCAAGCGAGACATGTCCAATGAGAAAATCCATAAAAAACCATCTAGGAGATATTCATACACCATGTACCCCAAATCTCATGAAGTTCCCAAACACTTTGGGCATAACCACGAAAGATAATATAAAAGTGACCTATTAAAATTATAAATAACGTGCCTTGGGAATCCCTTAAGAACACTATTTATTGTTGGAGAGGAGATGGCACCAAGCAATAATTTTCTTGATGATTTTCATATTATGTCCAAGAAGGTTGGAGTTTAAGGATTTGACTCACACTTCTTTGTTTGAGTCTTCATTTCCAAGTATGTATAAGTTCCAACTTCCAACTTCCATCATCTAATTTTATTCAACTGATAAAGGAGTCCAACCCTCCATGTTAGTATTTTTTTTCAATGTGTATCAATGAGTTGTTGATTTTTTTGAACTTTGAATGTTGACAACAAATAACTCCATGCCATTCAATGTTCAATGTTCCTTATATAAACGTTTCTATAGTTATGATTTGCACCTTTATAAATCAAAACTAATATCCAAAAAATCACATATTCATTGATATTTTAGTTGGATGCTCTCATTGTTTAACTAAGCTTAATATTTCCTAGTCCTTGTTCATCCCAATTTTTAGTGTACACAAACAACTCAACTTCATCCTTCAAGTTAGCCTTCAATCTTTATGTAGTCCATCTCTAAGATCATTTAACAATTTCCATACTTCACACTCAAATCACTAACTTATGAAAGGAGATGGCCTTATGATACCAACCTTGGCATACTATTTCATATAATCTAAATATGGATACTAAAACTAATCTATCCTTCATGGAGTGTGTTTTCCATTAATCAAACCTTTGTTTCTAAAAGCTGAAATAAGTAAGTTTTGAGTGCACATTGATAACTTTTCTCTCAACTCTGTCAACCATCGATTACTGGAAATTAAAACTATGTTTACTAGTTCTTGGTGGTATTCTGAATAGCATTTCTAACATCATGTGAAACACTCTTATTGGTCATTTTACTTGTTGACTTAATGTGTTTTTAGAACTTGCATATAACTTCATTTGAAGTGAAAAATATATACGTCCACCAATTCATTGTTCAATTATTTGCAAAGACCTATGCATGAAGGAGATTTTGTAAGAATTTAGTGCTTATGTAGAATCACATCCATATCAGTCTTATAATGTCAAATGATTGATTTTTCAAGTGAGGAAGGAAGGAAATTAAAATTGTATCTTTCTGGAAATGAAAAAAGGCCCAACTACTCCATGCAGAAAGAATCTTGATAGCTAAACATCAAGTCATATAAAATATTTCTAGTAACTTATAATTCTTGCAATAAAATCTTGTGCTTGGGTATTATATTCCAATCATAGTATTCTAAATTTCAAAAAATGCAATAATTACAAAATATCTAGCAATCATGTTCCAGATGCCATGTTTCATCCATTGTTTATTTATGCATTAACATTTATCAATGTAAACGAATAAATAAATATGTACAAGTAGAATACCTGGATAATGTAGGGTTGAAGGCAGTTCAAGTATCTCCCACAAACCCTTTTTTACCAAGCAGTTCCTCTTGGACCAAGACTTAGTGACCAAACTGATAAACATCCCTATAGACCAGCTATTATCATGCTAGCACTATCCTAGCCCTCGAGCCCACAAATCGATAATTCTGAGAGCGTCTTTCCTTGGTGAAATTATCCATAATTTTCCCATCTCCATGGATCAGTAACACTGTTCTCACAGTTCAACACCCTTTGAATTTCCCTTCCTCCTTGGAGTTGTCCCCCTCTTCAAATCCTCAAGTTATACCCCCTCCTCGAAATCCCTCCTTTACAAAATCATACTATCTAATGTGTTATCCTCTCGAGAAAACCAACCCCCCAATAATACCCTGAACTATTACCTATATACTACTTTCCACCTTCATTTTCCTTCCAGCTTACTCCACCGCCTTAGCCCTTCCATATTTGTGGATTATAAACTATTAATGTAATCACACTAACGAAGAATAAAATAATTGTAACATTAATTCTAGGATTTCCCCTCTCTCAGGAAGTCAAATGATTAATTTCTCATTTAAGTTTTTCCCAATTATATTTGACTTTCTTTTGGTTATTTCACTGACACATAATAATGGCTTGTTTTATTGAGTTATAAGACAAGTGAAATATTATAAATTACCATTGCTTCTTCTTTAATATTTTTAGGATAAAATATAAATATTGAATTAATAATGATGAGGTTTATTACATATTTTTTAATCATTCGACCTAGATTCCATAAATGATTTTATGATTTGCAATTAAGGTTTAAATAATCCAGGAATAAAATATGGCAGCTTTATGTAAATCAAATTTATAATTTAATCCAACCATCATTTTGGATCGATATGATTACTATTTACTTCAGATTATTTGTCTGACATGGAAGTGCTTAATTAATATATACATATTTCAATGAGCCCTATCTTAACTTACTCGGTTTATTCAGTAAATTAATAATACCTTTATAATTTAATAAATTAATAATACTTTTGATAAATTAATAATACCCCTTGATCAATCGCCTTTATAGTTTTTAACTTAATAATGGAGCAATTCAGAAGTTTCACTCATGATTTTTTTCGTAATGGATAGATTATTAATAGTAATTTTAGTTTATTAATAAACATAATAATAATTATATTACTAATTAATTATTATCATAATGAACAATAATAATAATAATTGGTAGTTTTGTTGTAACATACATCCATTAACGGTCTCTCAGACGGAGCGAAAGGACGCTTGAGAGCTTGGATGTGCGCTAGGGCAACGCTTGGGCACGCTCGCTCGAGTTGCAGCCGCCATGGCTGCTCCAGGGGGAGGGGATCCCCCTCCCTTCTCACCTTTATCGTTGGTAGAAGCTTTTCGAAGGCTCATCAGTCCCGCCGGGGAAAAACCTCCGACCCCTGCTATTCCAAAATTCATTAAAAAACTTGACGCAATACCTGAAATCGCCCTGCCAGAAGAGAAGGCCATCAAAACAGCCCTGGCCTTGGCAGATCGAGGGTTGGTTGGCCAGTTTATGGGATTATGGCCATCAACAAGAACAACTGACGACTGGATTCAATGGAACTGGAGGCCTCTTCTGAAACACAGCGTGACCTGCTATCCAGTGGGAAGGGGTTTTTACATCTTCGAATTCATCTCCAAAGAATACCGTGATCTAATCTTCAGAAGCGGTCCTTATTTCATGGGATCTCAAGGTTTATACCTCAATCGATGGACTCCTGACTTCGATCCAAATGTGGACGTTCCGAAAGAGGTTCCTGTCTGGGTTCGTCTCCCAAATCTTCCAATTCACTATTGGAACATTGAGGCGCTAGAAAAGATTGGAAACGGCCTAGGTAGATACATCGACAAAGCAGATCCAAAGGGGCAATACACCTGTGCCAGGGTCTGTGTTGAGGTCGATCTTGAAGCAGGTCTTCCAGAAGCAATCAAACTATCCATTGGCTCCTGGCAACACTATCAAAAACTGGACTATGAGCAGCTGCCTTTCAAATGCAGGCACTGTAATGAGCACAGTCATTTCCAAAGGAACTGCCCCAAAGCCCAACCTCAGGAGGAGACCGAAGGCTAGAAAAAAGTCAAGAAAGGCAAATCGGCACCCATAAATCAAGAAGAAATAACGGCAAACATTGTGCAAATACCTGATCCAAAAGAAGCTACCAAAGGCAAAGAACCAGTAGTGGGGAAACCAAAAGCAGATCCAAACAAGACCTCCACATCGAATAAGGCAATCATTCATCGAGACCCAGTAATAGAAGTAGTTGTCTTGGACAATAATACAGAGCATGCTTCTGGAGAAGCCCTGGATCCTGAAGAAATACACCAAGGAGCCAATGAGGAAGAATCGCCTCAACCCCACGAAGAAACACATCCAACAGAATCCACAAGAGGCCGATCCAATCCTGAGGCGGAACCTGTAAACTCTAAAGATCTAGATTATGAACCCACCAATCTGGACTCTGATCCGGGAGGCTTCACTGATGAAGACGCCTCTGAAACTAGCAGCTCTCATGCAACTGCAATTCAGTTTTCTAGAGGCCGCAAATCCAAGAAAAAGCATAGAGAAGAGAAAACTCTTCGAGACATAAACAAAGGTACTCAGAAAACCATCAATTTGATGATAAACACCAGATCAAAGCAAAGCCTGGCTCCCAAAGGGGCCACCACTCCAAAGAAAGTTTAAATGCGTTATGTATCCTGGAACTGCAGAGGTCTAGGATCCAAAGCCAAAGAAGAAGCCCTGAAAGATATCATAAGAATTAACAAGCCTGACATCCTGTTTGTTCAGGAAACAAAATTGGAGGACTTAACCCTCTACCAAGCTGGAATCACGTTTTGGAAAAATGGACCTGGAAAAGCAATCATCTCAAGAGGAGCCTTGGGAGGAATAGCTACCTTCTGGAATGCATCCAAATTTGACCTTCTCGCCGATTACTGCAACATGCACTGGATCTATACCAACCTCTGCCATAAAGACTCCGATCTTCAAGTAAGTCTCTTCAACCTTTACGTTCCAAATCTCCTCTCTGAAAAAACCCACTGTTGGGATTCATTGGAATCCTTCCTATCCATGCACAATCCTAAAAACATTATTTTAGCTGGGGACCTCAATGTAACGCTTTCAGCTGATGAAAAAAGAGGAGGCTCCCCAATAAGAGACCAATCCAGAGAATGGCTGGAGGATATTATCCTGGGATGGGACCTCATTGAAATTAAGCCCTCTATCGAAAAATTCACCTGGACAAACAAAAGACTGGGCCCTGGTCACATAGCGGCTTGCTTAGACAGATTTCTTGTCCATTAAAATTTCCTCACCACCGGTTTGCTGGCCTCTTCCAAAATCCTCCCTAACTGTATCTCGGATCATAAACCCATACTGCTGGAGCTTTCTTCTGAACCAAACTTGGGCCCTATTCCCTTCCGCTTCAGCCCACTCTGGATCCTTCAAGAGGACTTTCTCCATGTAGTTTCTGACTCTTGGTCCACCCCAAATACCTGGTTCCCCCACCTACTCCTGGGAACAGAAAATTAAAAGGCTGAAAAAGGACCTAAAATCCTGGGCCAAAAGCATCAAATCTCCCTCTACGTGCAGAATTGAAGCTCAAAAAGCGCTTGGAAATCATCAGCTTTCCATGGACTCTATCTCTATCTCCCCTCAGATCCAAGCAATTGAAACAGACCTCCAAAAACGTTTCTATCAAGCCAGTAGAGTAGAAGAGGAACACTTGCGCCAAAAGTCTAGGAGCATGTGGCTTAAAAGCGGTGACCAAAACTCCTCCTATTTCCATAAACAAGCGGAGGCCCGGAAAAATTACAAGGTTGTCACGGAAATTAACTACCAAGGTTCATTGGTAAAAAATTTTGATGATATTAAAAAGGCTGCCTTCAACACCTTCAAAGACCTTTTCACTGCTCCGGATGAAGACCCTCCTAACCCTCTTGACCATCCCTTTGATCTTATCCCCAACCTCGTCCAAGATGTAGAGAACCTCCTCCTAACAGCCCCTATTTCAATGAAGGAGCTCAAAATATCCCTGTTCAGAATGAATCCTGATAGTGCGCCGGGACCGGATGGCTTCACAGCAAAATTCTATACCTCCTGCTGGGACATGATAAAATTAGACCTTCTCAGAATGGTAAGACATACTCAAACCACCAACAAGCTGGGTGGGAGCACAAACTCAGCTTTCCTTATTCTGATCCCAAAAGAAAAAGGGGCCATCCACTTCTCCAGATTCAGGCCCATCTCTCTTTGCAACCTGAGCTACAAAATTGTAACCAAAATAATTGCTAACAGGCTCAAAAAATTACTGCCCCGAATAATCCCAGAAAACCAAGGGGGTTTCATCAAAGGTCGCAAAATTCAAGATAACATTATGCTAGTCCAAGAAGCCATTCATTCTAGCCACCAAAACAAAGAAGAGGGGATGGTGATAAAACTTGACCTGGCCAATGCATTTGACAGGGTAAGACATGATTTTCTGTTCCTAGTCATGAAGAAACTTGGCTTCTCTGCTTCCTTTTTAAACTGGGTCCAAGGCTGCATTAAATCACCCTGGATTGCCCCTCTCGTCAATGGCCGGTCCACTAACTTCTTCCAAGCCTCCCGGGGGTTAAGACAAGGCTGCCCCCTCTCCCCTCTTCTTTACGCTATTCAAGCATCTGTTCTCAGTTTCCAATTGACTGAAGCACAACAAAGGAATGTTCTTCCAGGTCTCCAAATGGCAGCAAATGTAAAAAATATTAATCATGCGCAATTTGCGGATGATACTTTGTTAATGGGAGGAGCTAGCACCCAAGCAGCAAATCAATTCAATCAAGAGCTGGCAATTTATAAACAAGTCTCAGGCAGCAAGATTAATTTCCAAAAAAGCAAGGTCTATGGTTGGAATTGCACTGTTAGAGAGTTGGGCGCAATAGCCAGAATTTTAGGAATGGAAGCGGTCCATGCTTGGGATTCCTTCACATATCTCGGTGTACCAATCGCCAAAGGAACTCCGAAAGCAAATCAATGGAACCCCATCCTTGATAAATTCAAAAGTCGAATCCAAAACTAGGGGTCCAACTGGCTAAACCAGGCAGGGAAGACCGTGCTACTCAAATCAGTTTTGACAAGTATCCCGATCTATCAAAATTCCATCATCTCTGCTCCCATATCCATCATCGGGAAAATGGAAGGTCTAATAAGAAAATTTCTCTGGGAAGGAGGTAAAGGAAATCTTCACAGAATCCACCTGGTAAGCTGGGACAAAATCCAAAATCCCTACAAGGAAGGAGGCATGCAAATCAGAAGCCTAGCCAGACAGAACTTGGCCATGGGAGCGAAAATTCTATGGAGTCTAGTCTCAGGCCGCGAAAGCTGGAGCAAAAAAGTCATAAGGAAAAAGTACTTCCTAGGTTCAATATTAAGATGCCTAGACAAGCCAGTCCAACGCAAGAAAGGCTCCCCAATCTTCAATCTCTGTATCAAGGCTAAAGAACACTTCACAAATCTACTTTATTGGATCCCAGGGAATGGGAAAAAAATAAACCTCTGGGAGGACTCCATTTTGGGAGATCAACCTCTTGGACAGCTCTCAGAAATTGGGAATTTAAAAGGCTGGTTGCAGCTCAGAAACAAAGAAACTCACTGGGATATATCCAGCTGGGAGGAAGAAGGCGATCAAAACTAGACAGATTGGAACCTGGGCAATGTCCCCCTGGAACTAAAAAATGAAGCTGATCTCTTAATTCAACTCCTTCAAGGTAAATCGCCTTTGACAGAGACCTCCAAAGACAAGAGAGGCTGGGGTCATCACTCAGGCTGCTATACCGTCGCTGAGGGGTACAGATCTATGCAAACCATGCATTATGCAACTCCTAATCCGGCAACTTGGAACTTCATCTGGACCTTTCCCTTTATCCCCAAAATTGACCACTTTTGTTGGATAGCAGCTCACAATAGCATCCTCACAGGTGATAACCTCAAAAGAAGAGGAATGGAAGGTCCCTCAAGGTGTCCCCTGTGCCACTCAGAAGAAGAGACAGTGAATCACTTGCTTCTTACCTGCCCCTATACCATGGAAGTATGGAATCTGGTGCTCAATCTAAGCCATGTTACTATAAACATCCCAGGAAACTTAACAGATCTGTTCTCCAACTGGATTAGAAACTCTCCTTTTGATCTTCATAAGAAAAACCTCCTCAAGTCAATCTGGATGTGGATTCCCAAAGTAATATGCTGGAATATCTGGCTTGAGCGAAACAGAAGCATTTTCAGAGATGAGGTAAATCCCAGTTCCAAGTTGGTAGCCAATTGCAAAGCTTTAATAGGTGAAGTTGCCGATTCCGGAATTTCTCTATCGAACTCCAGAACTCTAAATCCCCTCGAATCAAGCTGGTTGACAAATTTCTCTCTCAAAGCCAACCTCCCGCCTAAGGCAATCACATCCCATGAGAGATGGGAAGTCCGTCTGGATGAACACAAATTCCTTAAATGGAGAGCTTCTCTATTTGAATGCAACCTCTTTTTTGATGGGGCCTCCAAAGGCAACCCAGGACAAGCTGGAGCAGGGGGGATCCTTCTCAATGCAGAGAATGTTATCCTTTCTTCTTACACCTGGGGATTAGGCCTGGACTCAAACAACAAGGATGAAGCTTTAGCTCTCTGGCAAGGTCTAAAGCAGGCCCAAATTAACAACATCTCTGAGCTCACGGTTTTCGGAGATTCAAAGATCATCATCCAAGCATTGGTCCTAAAGAAGCTCTCTCTCCAACTCAACATCTCAAGGATACTCCACAAAATCAACATGATCGCCTCTAAATTTCGGAAAATCCACTTCTTTCATGTTCTACGGGACCTCAATGGTCAAGCTGACATTGAAGCAAACAGAGCAGTTCTCCTGGGCAAAAGCATCATTTCTGTAGATGACAGAGAATCAATCTGCAATATCCCATAACTCAGGCATGCTATCTAAGTGGAATATCTCCTGTTCAACAGTGAGAGACTTGTGTCAGGAATTCTCTATTGCCAAGCACGTTCTCCTCGAGCATCAAATTCCCCCGGACCTCCCCATAATCATCAATGATTTCTTGGGACATGCTAGAAACGATGGGACCTTCTTCTGGCAAACTAGCAAGTGGAGGAGCGATTTTAGCAAGCCCTTGACCTCCTCATGGCTAAATCGCAGAAGCAAGGAGACTGGTTGCGATCAAATGTTGAAGACGACCTCTACCAGAAGGAAAATCTTAAAGCAGAGCTCCGGAAACTCTACGAGCAGTTCAAAGACTCCAAAAATGGATTGGAATTCATCCAGGAGGTGGCCTACATACAGTCCAAAGACAAAGCAAATGCTTCAGGAGACATTGGGAACTGAAGCGCCAAGCTGGAAGCGACTATCATGGAAAACACCAACATCAGTTACTCCCATCCCCTCGTCCCCCTGCTTCCCATCGCGTTGTCAGAGGATCTCTGTCTGTTTTGGAAAAATATCTGTCATTTTATTATTCTTTATTGGCATTCCTTCCCTGGAGCCTACGAGTTTACCAAGCCCAAGAATTCTGACTCCCCAAGCTCTTTATGTAATAAAGCACCAGGTGGCTGATTCACCGATCACTATTTAATCTTCCCTCTGTTATAGTCTAAAAATAATAATAATGATTGGTGGTAAATAATAATATCAACATTTATTTGTTTAATTGCTAAGTATCCTAACACTATTATAATACACTTTTATTAATAAACAAAGTGTGTTTAATGGTTTAATTAATCACGATTAATAGTTAAATAGTACTATTTTCCAAGGTTAATGCTTATCAACGACACTTCATATTGATGACACTTATCTTAATTTCTTACTACAATGTTTACATATAATTAATTAATAGCTTAATTGACTTGTTTTACACATATACAATAACTTATCATTCATTGTCTGAATTTAATTAATGCATAATTAACATATTTACCTACTACAACTTATCCAATTATTCAACATGTTAAGTATTTTCATATCGATACTAGCATGCATGTGCAAGGTGTGCATGCATGTCCAGTACATGCACACGTTGAACATGTACTATAACATACATCATCTTTCCTACGGATAACTGCTACTAATACTAATAATCCTTCACACAAGAAGAACAAGTATATATATATAAGATAATTGCTTTAACATTCTCGGTTACTTAACATACACTCCCTTTTATGGTTTCATATCTTATCTTTGTGTTCTTATTAACTTAACTAGTCAAACAGGGAAGGTATCTACTACCACTAACTTGATATCAGGAAACACCCAACCATCAACAATACTAACTATCATATCCTCCCATCCTAACCTACGTCTGCATCCTCCCTATCCTTCCTCTACTAGTATAGAAGTGGATGTCGGATTCACCGACCTTACCACATAAGAATATGAGAGAGATAGCGTTGACTGAACAACAGACCTAGCCTCTTCTCGCGGGAATTCGACCGTCGTCATCACAACAACTTGGGGAGCGTGTCTCAACATGGCCCTCCCATGACCTTGGGTATCATAATAACATAGGGTGGGTAATACATCCATCCCTCTCAACATACTAGGTTTAAATACCTTATCAAATCATTCTCTGTTTCTATCAAGATTATTGGAATGTGTCATTGTATCATCGATTTGGTCAATATGGTTCCTTGCATAAGTACATGCTAATCCGCACATCATATTCAGTAATCGGATATTACTTAGCCCCCTATGCCCTGGAGGTTAGTATTTTGAAAAATATATATTCATAACAAGCATTTTCACTTGATCGTCAATTGACCCATATTATCATCATTATTTCATTTCACGTAACAATTTAGTTCATCATAACTACACATGACAGATAAAAATTCAATCAAACACATCAAAGATGGAATCCATGCACTGCATCATATATTACACATTTTTTCAATGAAAACATTTCAACATATACTATCATCATAAAATACAGGAATCCTATGATAGTCACCACATCGTAACCGCATAAACATAGTAACATAATAATCATGGTGACATCATAAACATAGTAACATCATAATCACAGTAACAATATATAACTAGGTCTAGCATGCCAAAAATGTAGTTTACTCAGTCTAGCTGAGTCCAACAGATAATAAGCAAATAAAGTGCAGTAGGTCTGCCAAAAAAGATGTCTAGTCAAAATATGGGGTGTTACATTGAATTCCTTGAATTTTTCGAATACTTCATCGTTTGTTTTTCAAGAAATATACCCAAGTCTTTCTTGAATAGTCATCAATAAATGTAACATAATATTCATAACCACTCAAAGATGTGGAGGGAAATGGATCACATACATTTGAATGAATTAATTCCAATGTACCTTTAATCTTTGTTTCACTCTTCATAAATGGATTCTTTATATTCTTTCCTCTTGCACATCCTTTGCAAGTGCCTTCATGATCGATCTTCAAATCTGGTAAACATGTTATTACTTTTCTCACGTGGGGTAGTGCTTTGTAGTTGATGTGAGCAAGCCTCCTATGCCATAGTTCACTTGGGCTGGTGATGTCATCAACAAGGGTTGTTTCCAAATGTCCCTTGAGTTTATATAATGCTCCTTCTTCTTCATCAATGATAACTGCATCTTCAATTGATTTTTCTTTGGGCCACATGAGTACTTATCCATATATAAATGCAACCCTATATCCTTTATTATCTAATGTTGAGATATAAAGTAAATTCTTCTTCAAACCTGGTACATATAAGAATTCCTTCATCCTCATGGGAGTTCTAGAATCAAGCTTATAGCTTGCTTCACCAATACCTTTGATAGGATATTGATAGTCATCTCCTAAAGATACTTTCTGAGGAGAGTTCTTCTCTTCAAGTATTGATAGAGTTTTCATTTGTCATGTCATGTGCTTTGAAGCACCACTATCAATAATCCATATGTCTTCTCCAGGTGTGATAGACTCAGAGAGTGTATAGAATAATACATTATCTTGTACATCTTCTTCTTTTCCTTGTTTTCTTTGAGTTATCCTCTTTAGCTAGGTGTGCATATGTCTTTTGTTGTTCCTCTTGTATTCTTCTTTCTTCAATGGACAATTTCTGGCAAGATGTCCTATCTTGTGACAATTGAAACATTGAAAGTTGGAGTACTCTTTCCTTTGATTGTTTCCTCTTGTCCTTTGGAACCTCTTGGGAGGTTGGGACTCCTTGTGGGTTTCCTTCTTGAGATTAGATTGAATTCTTCCTCTTTTAGTATGGGTGTATAGGACTTGATCATATTCTTTAAGTAGAGATCCTCTATTGGCTACTCTAGCCTCCTCTTGGATGCAGTATTCCCATATAATCTCAAACTTCATGCTTTCCTTTTTGGCACACATAGTCTGGATAAAAGAATCCCAAGGTCTGGTGAGACCATTGAGAGAAGTCATAACTAGTTCATCTTCATCAAGGGAGTCTCCAATGGCTTCTACTTACTCCTCAAACTGGGAGACCCTTGTGAAGTAGTCTTGAATGGATTCTCCTTTGCTCATCTTGGTACTTTTCAATTGAGCTCTTGAATTCATCTTTCTATTGATGTTCCTTCCTTCATACATTCTAGATAGGGTATCATACATTTCCTTAGGAGTCTCTTTGGATGACACTTGAGGAATCAAGTGATCTTTGATAGAATCAACAATGATTCTCGTAGCCCTAATTAGTTCCTTCTTGTGCTTCTCCTTAGCTTCATCTTCTTCTGGTTGCGCAACTTCTTCTTTGATGTATTTATCAAGATCATTCTCTCTAATAATGAGACCAATCATATATTTCCATGCTTGGAAGTTTTATATTCCTTCTAGCTTGTCCTCAAGCTTAGTGCTTGGGGGCATCTTATCCAGGGGGTCACTAAAAAATGAAATTTCTCAAAATGCAAAACTTACCTTACCAAGAGATGTGCTTGACTGAAGCGAGTTGTTCGGTAAACTTGATTTCTGGAGTTTCCAAGTCTTCACCTTTCAAAATTGACTTGCGAGTTTTTGATCCACAATTTCTACAGTTTTTTGGTTCTTTGGTTTTCTGTATTTTTCTGGTCCAAATCCAAACTAGTGTTTGACTTTCCTAAAGATCTACCCACTCAAAAATTTCGATCCAGGGATCAATAGATGCGCTCTATGGATGCACAGCTTTCTATGCAATATGATCCTCAAAATTCCAACTTTAACAAAAACCCTAATTTATTGTCGAAGAGGAGAGAGAGTTTCACCTTATGAAAGCTGTTCAATTTAGGCTGGCTCTGATACCATGCTAAGATTCCATATGCTTATCTAGATTTCATTAGTATTCAATTCAATTTCACAACAATAACATATGCAGGATCATTGAAAGAAACACAATCAGAAGATAGACATAGATTTTGTCCTGGGAAACCCTCAAGGGGAAGAAAACCTAGCAAAACTTCCTTTATATAGATGTATCAAACGTACACAGATAAAACCCCAAACATGTGCTCCTTCTCCTTGCAGATCTCTCTCTCTCTCTCTCTCTCTCTCTCTCTCTCTCTCTCTCTCTCTCTCTCTCTCCTATGCNGTTCAAATGAGGAATACACCTCCTATATTTATACTCTTTGTTCCACTTGAATTTTTCCCTAACAAGTCGGCCCCAACAAACTTACTGGGTCGACTTCACCTGGGAAGACATAAAACAATATTATATTATATTTAGAAGGGTTCTATTGACCCGACTTACAACAGAGGTTTCACCTCATGACTCTATGATGACCAAATACAATAGTAACATCTCGACGGAGGAATAAAACATTTCTGATAGGTTACATCAGTAAAATACATTTAAAATATTCTTCGAAGTTACAATATTTCAACATCTGCTTTGTATAGAAATCTGGAAAACCTATGGTAATGTCTCTCAGCATCCTCAAAGCTGAGTGATGAAGGTGGTCCATCCTCCTATTCCATAACTCACACAAATCACTATTGCTTTTAGTGTGTGCCAATGCATGATGTGTCTGGAAGAGAATCTTGTATAGTTTCTCCCATCTGAATCCAATCACATATGCAGTAGAAGGACCCTGTGCTTTGGGAAAGATGTAAACTTTCCCATCTAGGACATATACACCGAGGCATCTGTCATCAATCATGGAAATTGACAAAAAGTTCTTCTTCAACCCAGGGACGTACAAGACATCCCTCAGTATTATGGAATCCATGGACTCCCTATCAAATAGATTGTCCCACGCTCAACTGCTCTCACCACCGTATCATCACCCAATACAACCTCCAACTCCAAGCATGTCTCTGAAATGTCATTGAACATGTCTCGAACACCTGTCATGTGACTCAAAGCTACACTATCAATGTACCATGTGGAGGAAGTATTGGAAGCACCCAATGAATGCCCAATGATCATGGAGTGCTCCATGTGATCCATAAAATCCCTGCTGGTGATGGATGATGCTCTCTCTACACAACCACCAACAAACAGAGAAAACTCCCTCTCAAATCTAGCAGCATACTCATCAATCTTTGTTGAAGATGTTATCTGTTGTTTCTTCTTCTTGTTGTTTGGAAATTGTCCAACATAATGCCCAAACTTCTGATAAGCAAAGAATTTCAGTTTGCTCATGTACTTCTTCTCTCCATCCTGCTACTTGGTTCCACCCTTGGAACCCTTCTTGAACTTCTTCTTCTTCCCCTTTGGTGCTAAGGCCACATTCTCCTCATCTTCCTTGCTGTGAGATGTACTACCTTGTACATATCTCCTCCTGTATGAAATCTTCCCAAAGACAATCCCATGTAGGCATGTGCTCACGAGCAACAATGGACTCAACAAGAAAAAGACCATGGCTTTGTCACGCCATTCAGTGCTGTACAAACCAACTCTGCATCCAACACCCTCTTTCCCACTGCTCCAAGCTCATCTCCAACCTGTGTAATCCTGGTAAGGTAGGAGACCATGTTCTCCCCTTTGTTCATCCTGATGCTCTTTAGTTTCTCCCTTTACACCATTTTCTGATTTTCATTGTAACTTTGGTAAACAATTAGCGAATGCGGTCCACATCTTACGGGCATAGTCTTTCCCATAAATGTGTGGTATGATATGCTCTTTAATGCCATCAAGTAAGATTATTTTTTCTTTAATGTCCAGTTTAACAAAGGCGACCTTATCCGCTACAACTGTAGGATGAGTGACAAGATATGCAGCAACATTATTAACTATTTCCCATAGTTCATTCTCCTACAATTTCAACACAATCCTATCCTTCCATGGGCTAAAATTAACTGCCCCATCCAACCTATCCTCTAGCCTAAGTGCGGTAGCCATCACTTCAAAAGAGTTCAAGAACATGTTCCTCTCAAAAACCTTGTTTTCCCTTATTTCTCCAAGTCTGAAATTTATTTATGAGTAATTTTGATCCATCAATTAAGCTTTGATACCATGAAAATTTTTGAGAACCCCAACCCGGTTTCAGTTTCAGTGTTGCATATGGTTTAATGCCCAAACCCCATCATGCATGTATATTGAAAATTTAAAAATTTACTGAAAACATGAAACATGTGAGATTTCTTTTCAACTTTTGAACTCTAAATATTTATGACAACCCTAATCTCTTACTAAAAAATGATTAAATTAATCAACACACATGAAAATAAACACTCAATTTTTTGTCAAATTGACCCAAGAAAAACCCTGAAGGGAAAACTTGTTCTTCAGAGATATTTTATTTCAAGAAACCATTACAAAATAAAAATAGTAGTACTTATCTCCCTTCTCGAGGCACGTGTCAATATCTCATTGACAAAACTGTAGTATGACTGCGTTGAAAAACATGTTGTACGAACTCACACGTGTGGTTTTACAACCCTTGATTTATGTGCATATTTCTTTAGGTTGTACATACAACAATTAATGTTGTACTTTCATTTATTTATGTGGTGTATGATCACCTCAAAAACCGTGCCCTCTCACCTTGAAATCTGTGTTGTACATACTATACGAATGGCATTAATGTTGTATGGTCCGTTGCATTTAATGATGTACATTCACCTTGGAATTTGTGCCAATCTGCTAGTACAATTGACTCAAAATTCATGCCCTTCTCCTCTTCCTGGTTTTTGGAAATTTTAGCAAGGGTTTACTCTTTGATTCTTCTCTTGCTCCTCCTCTCTCAAAAATCTCTCTTGTGAAAGTGAACAATGATCCCCATTTGCCTTTCCCAAGCCCTTTTTGTTTGAGTAACTTCCACTTTAAGATCAATGGGTTATATTAAAAGCCAACTAAATGAGATACAGGGCCCATCTCATTTACTCATTAAAAATCACTTTTAATTAATAAATGACAATTTAATGCACACCCACATTTAAAACTCATACAGTCACTCTTAAGATATAAACTCAAACTCACATTAAAAAGGACACTTTATAGTAAAGTCATTCTCACCTTTTTAAATTAGTCTAGGGACCACTTATTAAAGTGTTCTTGTCCACCCCTTTTGGTTTGTAAAAAAGGTCACTATATCACGATCAAGTGAAAATTGGGCTCCAAGAAGATTTGAATTTTCTCCAAGAAAATTTGACTCTGTGTTCCTCTGCCTAGTCCGTAGCTGCTCGTGGAGTTCTTTTTCTAGCTTTAGTTTGCGTTGAAGTGGATGTGCCTAGTGTTGCAGAGGGTCCTCCATTGCCTCAGCAGTGTTTTGCTGTAGTCGTGGTGGTTCCTTTTGATATAGTAGTGGCTATCTCTGGATCTAATCTGCATTGAGTTCCCTCCAAGCTTCCTTGGATTGATTTTTGAGGGGGGAGCAGAGTCTTTGCATGCTTCTGGATCATTGAATACTCCTCGATTTTGACAATATGAAGGTTGGCTTGGATTCTTTGGATGATTTTGTGCGGATGCTAGCTATTCCTCTTTGCAGTTCTTGAAATTGAAGATTGCAATTTGTTTTAGAACCTTTCTCTTTGAAGGAGGTTTTGACTGCGTGCTGGTGCTT
Source organism: Pseudotsuga menziesii (assembly GCA_001517045.1). Taxonomy (NCBI): domain Eukaryota; kingdom Viridiplantae; phylum Streptophyta; class Pinopsida; order Pinales; family Pinaceae; genus Pseudotsuga; species Pseudotsuga menziesii. Next base: position 902,267 of record LPNX010665759.1, read on the forward strand.
TGGTGCTTTTGTAGGGCTCATCCTAGTCAGACTCTGTAGTAGGAGTCTATCTTCCTGGGCTGAAAGATCGATCCTGACTTGTTCTGGTGGACTGTTACCTATGGATTCCGAAGGGGTTCCTCCTCTGCCGCTTCCTCCTGACCTTGATGCATTCAAGAGATTAATTGTTGCCTGTGGCAAGAGGAAAGGGGGTCCTTCCCAGAAATTTGTCAAGAAATTTTACATCCCCACGGTTGAACTTCCTTCTTAATGGACTTGTCATACAACTTTAAACCTTGTTGAGTGTGGGCTTATTGGGAAATTCACAAGTATCTGGCCCTCTCCAAAGGCTATTGATGGATGGGTGCAAAGGAACTGGAGGCCCTTAGTATATGAAGGTATCTGAAATCACTTTGTCATAAGAGGTTATTGTGTCTTTGTCTTTGACTCTGTAGAGGATCGTGACCTCATCTTCAGAAATGGTCCATACTTCATGGGCCCCCAGGGGCTTTATTTGAACAAGTGGTCTCCTAATTTCAATCCCGCTCAAGATGTTCCATCTGCTATCCCTGTTTGGGTAAGGCTTATGCATGTAACTGTACACTGTTGAAGCTCATAATCCCTTGAAACCATTGGGAACAAGCTCGGTAAATACATCGACAGGGCAGAAAGGAAAGATCAATATTCATGTGCAAGAATAAGTGTTGAAGTTGACATGGAGATAGGACTGCCCAAGGCAATCAAGCTAACGGTAGCTAAATGGTCGCATATCCAGGAGTTAGACTATGAACAAATTCCTTTCAAGTGACGGTTCTACCATTTTTACGGCCATTTCGCTCGAAATTGTAAGAAAAAATCAGAAGAGGAACTTGCAAAAGAGAATGATGATCAATGGAGCCAAGTCCAGAAACCAGGAACTTCCAATCATGATCCTAGAAAGAAAGGCAAAGAAAGAGAGCATATGAAAGGTACTTTGCTGTGGGGAAATATCCTTCTAAGTCTTGGGTTGCAAAACACTTTAATGTACCCTCTAATCAATTTTGTGTTCTTAGTTTTCCTGATGCTTCTATTCTTGAAGAGGGTGAAATGCAAAATTAAAAGAACAGGCTGTTGAAACTGAAGTGAATATTGGACCATTGGATCTTGCAAGAGCATCTATCTCAGATCTACCCAGGGTAGATGATTCTATGCAGCAACACCACATTTATCCAAATGGAGCCAATCCTTCTCCTTCTTATGTAGATATCACTAGGAAGAAGTAGGTTGATAACTCAGGCTCTTCTGAAGAAGATTCCATTGAGCAACTTTCCAAAAAGGCTGGTAGGAAGTCTCGTAAGGAAGCTCAAGAAGAAGAGGCTGAGAGGCTAAAGATGCAAGGCAGCCAGTCCGCCATTGAAATTTCTCTTGGCAGGAGAAAGAGGACTAGGCCCCCAAAGGGAGTAATTACTCCCTCTCACATGGGTAAGTAATGCAAATCATCTCTTGGAATTGTAGGGGATTGGGGAACCCAATCAATGTAGAATCAGTCAAAGATTTAATGAGAATGGTTCCTTCTGAAATTCTCCTGCTTCAAGAGACTAAGATAAAGGAGGAGGCTCTTCTTCTCTTAAGTAAATCAAAATGGAATGCCGGCAAAGCTGTCAGTGCGAGAGGCTCCTCTAGGGGATTAGCTACTCTGTGGTGTGAAGAAAACTTTTAGCTTAAAAGTTGTTTTGCCACCCAACATTGGATTTTTATAGACCTCTTTCATATATCAAGTAAGAACTCTTTGGCCCTCTTTAACCTCTATGTTCCAGTTTACTTCATTGAAAAAAAAGAGTGTTGGAAATCGCTATCAGACTTCTTAGGGTTCAACTCTCCTATAAATACAATAGTAGCTGGAGATCTTAATATTTCATTATCCTCGAATGAGAAAAAAGGTGGTCTCTGCGGCAATGATCATTTTCAAGACATGGTGGAGGAGTTGTTGATCCAAGCTGGCGGTCTGAATGATATTAAACCCAAGACAAGTTGCTTCATGTGGTCAAACAACAAAGTTGGTTCGACCAATATTGATGCTCGTATGAATAGCTTTCTTGTACATAGCACATTGCTGGATGGGAATTTTATCATTTCATCAAAAATATTGCCCAAAATCACGTCATACCATCATCCCATTTCTTTGTTGTTTGAAAAAGAAGACGAACTTGGGCCAATCCCATTTCGTTTCAGCCCCTTGTGGATTGAGAGAGAAGGCTTTCTAGACATTGTGTCTCATGCATGGCCTCTTTATGTTGACGGTTCCCCCAGTTTCGTATGGGAACAGAAGCTTAAATCTACTAAATAGGCTCTGAAAACTTGGGTTAAAACTCCTCTTCATACCCCAACTACCACCAGGCAAGAGCGTGTGGTCGAATTAAAAGCAATTTAGTTAGGAATGGAAGACAGTGAAATCACTAAATCTTAGTTAAATCTTGAACAATTTTCTCAACTTAAAAACTCACAATATTTCTGACTGGAAGAGGAACACCTTCGGCTGAAGTCTCGAAGTCTCTGGTTGAAGGCGGGGGATAAAAACACTGCCTTCTTCCATCGTCAATACAGGGCTAGACTGTCTAGAAATCACATCTCGAAAATCTCCATTGAAGAGGGGGTTATCATTAAAGGTAAAGATCTTCTAAAACAGGATGCAAGTAGGCACTTTCAACACTTATTTTAGGAAGATGGCCTCTCTGATTATGAAGTGGCTGCATAATTTTTGGATTATGTTCCCTCTCTTGTCAGCTGAGAGGATAATTATGATTTAATGAAACCCTTTACTGAAAAGGAAATTCTAGACGTCATTTGGGCTATAGAGCCAGACAAAGCTTCTGGGCCGGATGGATTTTCTTTCGATTTTTATAGAGTTCACTAGAACATAATCAAATCAGATCTCATCTGCATGGTGACAACCTTCCAAAAAAGAAATTTGGAGGGTGCACTAATTCTACATTTCTTGCCCTAATTCCAAAGGAAGTCAACCCTTCTTCTTTTGATAGGTCCCATCCCATTTCGTTGTGTAATGCCTCTTACAAGATCCTAGCTAAACTTCTAGCCAATAGATTCAATCTCTTGTTAGGTAAGTTGATCTCTCCTCTTCAGGGGGGATTTGTAAAAGGAAGGCGCCTAGTTGATAATGTAATCCAAGTCCAAGAAGCTCTTCACTCAAGTTTCCAAAGGAAGGAGAAAGGAATGTTAATTAAGTTGGATATGAAAAATGCCTTTGATCGAGTAAAGCTTCCCTTCCTATATGGAGTCCTTCTCTCTTTTGGCTTTAGCCCTCAGTTTGTGAATTTGATAAAAGCTTGTATTGATCGGCCCTGGATTGCGCCTCTAGTCAATGGTAGACCTTCAGAAATTTTTCAAGCCACAAGAGGCCTTCGCCAAGGATGTCCGATGTCACCTTTTCTATACATATTGATGGCTGAAACTCTTAGTCGAAAACTCTTGGCTGAAAAGGAAGCAGGTTACATCCTAAGATTATGTCTTCCCATAGTTGAATACCAACACAAGAGGTTCTCTATAGATATCATTGTTGAATTTTTACCTAGGAAGTGTTTGTTCACTCATACGTTGGGGTGGAAAAGAACACCTTTTTTTTTAAACTCAAACGGATAATTTTATTTTTATGAAAAAACAAATGTATGAATTATTTGTCAAAACACGGCTTCAATGATCCTTTTTGGTGCTGCTTCTGCAAATTAGCTCTTGAAACGACATATCACCTTCTTATTGGCTGCAATTTCTCCAATCTGGTGTGGGAGTTGGTGCTCCACGACTCTTCCTTTTATGTTCCTGCCCAATCTTCTATCAACGAGTTCTACCTTTCCTGGAGTGAACCGTGACCTCAAAAATATGTTAAAGCTGCTGACTAGCACATGTATTGGTTCTCGATTTTGAAGATCACGTTTTGGAAACTGTGGATTTCCAGAAACAATTGGATATTTAATAACCTGAACCTGAATCCCCAAATCGTGGCTACCAATATCAAATTGTTAATTGCTGAGTCAACATAATCCACGATGTTCTCTTCCTTGCCTTCTGCATTTATAAATTAGTTGGGCTTCAGATCTCAAGGATTGAGAAAAATTGTTTGTGTCAAATCTGTCAGACCTCCTCCCTGGCGTTTTCGTGGAAATTTGGATGCATTCAAATTGTTATGGATGAGCTACTCATCAGTGGCAATTTTTTTTTATGGTGCATCCAAGGGGAATCCTAGGATATTAGGTGCTGGGGGTTTGGTTTTCTCTCCAGATAGATTGACCGAATTCAGTTTTAGCTGGGGTCTCGACATCATGCCAAATAACCAGGCTGAAAGTTACAACCTCCTCTTGGCGAGATTGCCAAGGAGAAAGGATTCAAATCACTTCAAATTTTCGGTGATTTTGAGATGTTGATTAAAGCTTTAAATTCAACTGACTACTTCAATAATTCTCCCTTGAATAAAACCCTGCAGAGAATTTAGAATGTTCTGAAAGAATTTGACATGGTCATTTCTTTTCACATCCTTCGGGATCTTAATAATCTCGCAGATGTCTTGGCTAATAAAGCATGCTTGCTGCCTCAAGGGTTTCTTAGCATCAACGACGAATCCAGTTATTTTCACCCTATTCCTTAATTGTGATTCAATAAGGTGTCATTTGTCTAAATGATATCTTCTTTTCCTCTTTGTAAGATTTTGTACAGTCTTTGGATTTTCGAAGTATTTCTATCTTGATTGTGTAATTGGTTGATTGGAAGCTGCCATATCATACATTTGTTTTTTCATAAAAATAAAATTATGCGTTTGAGTTTAAAAAAAAAGGTGTTCTTTTCCACCCCAAGGTATGAGTGAACAAACACTTCCTAGGTAAAAATTCAACAATGATATCTATAGAGAACCTCTTGTGTTGGTATTCAACTATGTCCACGACTTCTTTTTTTTGGCTCATGTCATTCTTTGATTTCCCTTTATTATTGGGAAGAATATCATAGGATTTGGGCTTCATTTTCCTTGAGGTCCTACTCACTTTCACCATCGATTCCATCTCAGGGTGGAGAATCGACCCTTACTTAAAAATAATTCCCCATTCCACTAGTGCTCTAAAATTTGGGTGACATATCATACTGCAATAGGATGCAAAGTAGTCTTAAAGGGTTTAGAAAGGTCCTCACCCAAAGTCCACTAGAGATCTTGACTCCTAATAGTAATCAACTTAAGAATTTGACCCAAGGGAAACACACACTACTAGATTGATATGCCCGGGAGAACCTAAATTTCATCCTTGATAATTCACTATGGGATCAATCCCCCTCAAAGGATGGGAGCATTTCATGAAGATGTAGTATACCATGGGGAAGCAACAAGCCATGGGTGTACAATCACAATGAACATTGAATAACAATGCAATGTATCCATCATACTATACAATTGGACCAATAAACCACATAAAGACATAACCTCAACCACATGTGTGCCTAATATAAACATATAGTAGGGATGCAACTTAATAAGAAGCAAGCATGCAAGTCAAAGAAAAATAAAGAAAAATAAGTGAATCGAATACCATTCACAACTCTATCATGCATATAAATAAAATAAAGCATTAGACACTGGAAGCTAGAAGTGATACTATGAACAATGGATGAAGTTGGGACATCGACTAGCTAGAAATAATTTTCCATTACATAGAAAATTGATATAGTAAGGGATCCTATTTAACAATTGATCTATGCAAGTGATACATGTAATATAAAGTTGCAATGGAAAGTAAAGAATATATCGAAAGTAGATGGAACAAAGTAAGAAGTCATGCATGCCCTTCTATTTGGTTGAGAAGTTAATATTGACGAATATTGTTTTTTTATAAGCTATTATAGAACCTTCTATTAACTAGTAAAAATACAAAACAAAACTATTAATTGCATTGCCTTTGAGAAGATATAGGCCAGTTAGGATGAAGCATAAGTTTTAGTTTTACATAAAAACCAAACAAAAAATTGGCTTTCCCACAGGAGGAAACTAGGTAACCATATATACTGTACAACATTCCTAAGCTGTGTGCCATTACCAAAATTGCTTAAACTATTAAAAACCATTGGATGAACAGGTCGGAGAAAGACTAAATTAGGATTCCTATACAACAACATATATGTAATGAAGACCAAAAACCAAAACATCATTCTTGGAATAGGTTATACATAGCTACGAGAGCCTTGAGCACCAATTGCTAAGACTGGATTCCCATTGTCCTAGCCAATTTTGAACAACATCCCCACGATCCTGGCAACGTTGTCCAAATGCTTATGAATTTCCTCCATGTTTTCACTTATACTACTTATCAGGTGCTTATAATTCCTTTTCCAAGAGAGCCTTGTCCAAAGTTGTCTTAACCACCTAGTAGGGATTGATAAACTTGGTGCTTTGTTCCCGCTCCTCCGGTGCAAGAGCTTGCATAGACTCAACTTCCTGCTCAACATGTGTTGGTATGTCTAGAGTAAAGGTTTGGGCCTCGGCATGCCTCCCAGATTCCTAGTGCACACACCTGCTGCTTCCATGTCTACTTCGAGCACGCTCCCATAGGTCCATTATAACTAGAGGAAGAAGAAGGGGGGCTAAAGTTAGATGTAGAGTGCCTTCCCCGTTATGTTTCAGGCTTCTAACCTCCAATGTCACTCAGCTAACAAATCTCCTTAACGCTTCGAACTGGGTCACTAGGATGCCCATTAAGAAAATCACCACTACGTGAATAAGAACCAAACCCATGAACGTATGACTGCCTATAAGCAAGCTTTAGATCATTATCAATACCACCTTCATTATTGCCTTACACGAGGGAAAGAGAAATGACAAGGATAGGCTGTGACATGATGTATATTTCTGCATGGCCTAAATCCCTAGTTTGGATGCATTGCAATCTCCCTCACAGATGGAGGATCAAAACATGATTGCGGTACAATTGATCCATAAGCATTTGTGGACATATTTAGGCATTTAATTCAAACCACCTATTTCCATGAGAACCAACCCAAATACCTTACTTCAACCTTGTGTTCTGAGTACTTACCATCTCTGTGCACGCTCGACTAGGGGGGCGATTAGCGTTGTCGTAATTAAACTTCCTCTATGATGACATGACTATGATGATCATTAAGATGTGTGGTGCATGCATGCCGCCTTCCATCCTCTTATCTTGCCCAATAATCATTAGGTGGAGTTATTATTTCCTACTCTCGCATGTGCATCCAAGGATGCCAAGCAATATTCTTGAACGAAGATGTTGATAACCAAAAATTTTCCCCTCGATAATGAAACTAGCTCACATGTAAAATCTATCTAAGATTGTTTAGCTAAACAAGACAACCCTATGTTGGATAATAATGGAGGATAAGCACTTGGTGAGTTAAGATAAAAGAAGTCACAAAAGAGGAAAACTAAGGCTATCAACATCTCTAATAATAATGTGTTCACAAAATACAAAGGATTTTTTTTTCAAAAAATTTATTGAAATTTTGTCAAATTTAATTTTAATTGATTAATAAAAAAATTATTAACATATTTAACTTTAATTGTAAAAGCAATACAAATCACCAAAATTTCGAATAATTAACTAAATTAAAATAAAACTTTGTTTTAGCAAATGAAAGAAATTCACCCAAATCTTTGAATGTGTATACTAATTAACTCACTCGCAAACTACCGCTACCTGGGTGTGGCCAACGATTTTTATTATTTGTTTAAGAATTTAGTTACACTGCACTCGGGTGATCCAGCCCCGTTTTAAAAGGATGGTAGCCTTACTATGAAATGTCTCCGTCATCCTCCCGTTAACCGACATTCAAGTGAAATGACGGAGAGCCTTCCTATCTAAACGGAAATGAGGGAGAGGCTTCGTATCTAAACGTAAACGTGGAGGGGAGAACCATTGAAGAAACCCTGGTGCCAATGAAGGAAATAAGGTTATTTCCCCGTTCTATTCTATTCGACAACGGAATCTGTATTTTTCTAAATCCCTTTGCACCCGATGTTTATTTTCTTAAACGGGAAAGAGTTTGATAAGCGTCGGCTCTCTGGAAAATGAATTATAATTCTTGATTTTTTGCGTGAAGTGCAGCGTATAAATTCGTCAGGTGCTTCCAAATTTCTTTGAAGAGCACGATTTCTCTTTACGCGAGGACAGGAATATTGCGAATTTTATTGTTGCCGAAGTTAGGGTTTAAAGGATGTATAACGGCATTGGATTGCAGACACCCCGTGGATCGGGGACAAACGGCTACATCCAGAGTAATAAATTTTTCGTAAGGCCAAAGCCTGCGAGAGTTGAGGGCAAGGGATTCGAGGAGGGTCAAGGCGCTGGAGGGGTCACAAAGAAAGCCAACCAAGATATTCTCGAGCATGACAGGAAAAGACAGATCGAGCTCAAATTAGCATTGCTTGAAGATACTTTGGCTGAGCAGGGTTATACTGATAATGAAATACTTGACAAAGTCGAGGAGGCCAGGAAGGTCATGGAAGCTGCTGTCGAGAACCCTGAAGGAGATGATGCCGCGGGACAGGACTCCACAAAGTAAGTCTTTCACAGATTGTCCCTTCCCTCTGGAACACAGAGAAGCAAATCCTAAATTAGGCATTATGTCTTTCCCATGGCATTGTTTACTTGTAATTAAATCAATAATTTTGTTTTATGACGATAGCCCTCGTAGGTTAGGAGGCTGTATTTTTTTATACCTAGAATAAGAAGGCCTGACTAGGTTATAGCTTCCGAACTAATATTTTCCCTTCTTTCTTTTTTTCCTCCCGAAGATTTAGCACCTCCTTGGACCTTAGCCAATGATTTTTAATCTTACAGTTTCCTCTACACCAGGAGTCTTGTGTGCTCTTTCCATCTTTGTAAAATAAGCTTACGGAAATAGGATTAGACTCGACCTATGATCATGGGACACATTTGCAAAAACAAAACATGAGTTCAGGATGTTAAATTTTTTACTTCTCTTCTGTCGGACTAAAGAATCAATCTGACACCATGTTAAAACATCTCAACATGCTCTGTCATCAGAACAAACATCTATTTTGATATTATATTGAAACTCTTGAGCATAAGGGGCAATACAGGTTCAACCAGTTTCACCTAAGTTACGAGAAACAGGTAAAAGAAATGGAACGAGAAACGGGAACGGATATAGAAGAGAAATGGATATGGTATGGGAAACACAATCCAAAGGACTCGTAGCACTATGTACACAAATTATTCAGATCTAACGCTGTATATGTAAATGTAAAAAATATAACCATATCGAGGAGGCTGGAAGGATGACTGTGTATTTTAGATAGTGCAATTTGAACATTTAAAATATTATAATCTAAAGACAAGCAGGGGCAGAGTTAATTTCAAGAACATAAACAAAACCAGTCATACTGAATCCCTAAATGAATTTTTTTTTACTGTGCTGTACATTGAAATAATCCAAATAGTTTGCCAATCAGGCATATGCCAGGAAGAGAAAAACATTTAAGTAATGAGAATTAGAGATTTACAGTGATATTTTTTCTTATGTCTACAGGAATATCTCAGATGCTCTAATCTTCTGACAAATTAAAAATAGTTCAAGTCTGGATTGCTTCTCCATTGTTGACAATCGATTAGATGCTCCTGTTAAAAAATAGGCTGCTTTGTAATTCTGATACATTTAACTGCAAGATGATCCTCACAATAATGATGTGTATAATACTGTTACTTCAGGCTGTTTAGTAGATGGCTTACCTTCAATATAATAGATCACCAGTGACCAAACAAGCTGAGTCCCACTGCTTTGTCTTGCAGCTCCTTGATTTCTGCCGATTTTTTTTTCAGTGTATCTGTTTGGCATTCCTCTCATATATCCAATAGCACCAATTTGCCTTTGTATTTTCAATCTGAGCTTTCATTAGGATTAACTACCTTAGAATTATGCCACATTTATCTAAAGTTATGCATTGAATGATAGGGTTCAAGATGGGGATGGGGTTCAAAAGTTTGAGCACCAGCCGAGTACTGTGGAAATAATTGTTGAATCAAACATTGGACAGTGGTCCTCCATGATTCTTGATGGGTGATTTCCCTCCATCGATCTTCTTTCCTGAGTTACTGTGCCGCAGACTGCTGCAAAGCTGCTCAGAAGAATGGAGGGAATTAGAGTTTTGCTGCCACTGTTTAAATTTATTTGAATTCAGAGGGTTCAAGGTGGGGATAGGGTTCAAGCATTTTGAGCACCAGCCAATTAGTGTGGAACCAATTGCTGAGTCAAACACTGGACAATGATCCTCAATGATTCCTGTCAACAATGGGCAATTTCTCTCCAATCTCTTCACCTGAGTTACTGAGCTACAGACTGAGCATTTTCTTCTTGATATCTTCAATCTCCTTTGGAAAATGACTGCTACAAGGATGCTGTTAAAAAAGTGAAGTCTAATGGAGGCATGTGACAGTGTCTGGCAAAGAAAAATGACTGCTCCATGGTGCAAATCAGTTATTCAAAAAACTGATGGCTTATGAAGGCATATGGTTGAAATGCCTCACAGGAAATAGGTTTGGACTGTTTTTCATTTGATGTTTAATATTTTTTTCTCAAGCAACAGAGGAAATAAGAAACTGACCAAACCATTACAGCAAGTAAGAAGCAGAACGATAGTTGTTGAGGGATGCTCTTAAGAACCAGTCTGTTTCTTGAGAAACAGTTCTGTTATCTTAGAAACCCTTAGGAAATGGTCTGTTTCTTGAGAAACGGGTTTGGTCTTAGTAATGGAAATGGTCATAGAAAACTGCTTTTCTGTTTCTAGACCATTTTATGACAGGAACACCCATCCATTTCTGGTAACAGAGGGTTTCGTAGAGATCTGTTACAGTGTTCTTACACAACTCATAGACTTAAAACTAATCCCACATTGCTCAAGGTGCAGAAGATTCTTGTGGTGAAGAGATGAGATAGGTATTCAGTTCATTGTGCCACAGTGAATAATAACACACAGTAAGAGTAACACATGAAATGCATTATGGACAAAGGACACATGCATGAAAGGTTACAGCATTGCAAGTGCACCAATAAACCAGTCTAGGTTGTGTATATCACTCATTAATGGATGATCATACAACTCAAACTTCAGGTATTGACTCAACTTCCCGAGTTCCATGGTGTTCTGTTCTACCAGGTTCATCAACCTAAATTGTTCATGCTTCATTTCAGCAACTCTGGGACATGGGCAATTTCAGCTGAATACTGAACTTATTCTGAATCGGTACATACCTATGCAAAGTCTAGTTGGCTGTGAGTTGTGACTACTGAGACAATAGTTTGCAATTCATGAACTGAACTCCAAACTTCTGAACATTAACACCTGAGCTATTTCCATTAAGGGAAGGACACATCCTGACTGGACACAGATGTAGTTTTCTGCTCTTGGGTATCTAATGTGAGTGAACAAGTGTGAATACTGACTTGGGATGTTTTTTAAAACATGTTGTAGTACCATCTGAGCTTATTGTAGGTATTTTCTTCATGTTCACACCCGTCATTTTTTCTGCAGACTTTTCTTTATGAAACTTCTGAATCTATAGTGGTGTTCATACTTCATTCCCAAAATAGTTTTTTCAGGCAATACAAGGAGACCTTTTGATACGCTCGTTAGATGCATCTATATCACTAATGTTTTTTTTGGGATAGATATATGATCTATCTATTCAGTTAGACAGAATATAGAAGCTTTTCATTAAATTCAATATTCCTTTTTTATGAGCTTTTAATAAGCATTTGAGGCATTTGACAGTGTTCTGATTAGCGGTTTATGTTTTTCAATCACAAGCTTCTTCTGATATGCTCTTTAGAGGCATCTAGATCACTAATGTGTTTTCTTTGGATAGATATATGATCTTTCTATTCAGTTAGACAGAATATAGAAGCATTTCATTATATTCAATATTCCTTTTTTATGAGCTTTTAATAAGCATTTGAGGCATTTGACAGTGTTCTGATTAGCAGTTTATGTTTTTCAATCACAATCTTGTGTTTTATAGCGACATTTTGTGGGGAATAAATGTTTACTGTTTTATTATTTTTTATTTTGTGGATGTTATAGTGTTGGATAAATTGATTTTATTTTAATTGTTTACCATTTGCATATTCTAAATTGTGATTTGCATTGTTTAGGATTTCTGAAACCCAAACTCACCAAATTGCAGCCAAGAAGGAAAGGCAACTAGAGACATTTAAGGCTGCTCTTGGTCTTGGAGACATAAAAGAGGGCGAGCCTTTTGACAGAGAGCTTCAGGAACAACGTAAGCAAGAAAGAATTTTAGCAAGAGAAGAAAGGGAAAGGGAGCATCGTCAGAAGCTATTGGAGCAAAAAGATAAGGAAAAACAGAAGGAAAAGGAGCGCAAGAAGGCTGAGAAAGAGGAACGCAGGAAGAAGGAGAGGGAAGAGAAGGAACGATTGGAACAGGAAAGAGAAGAGCGCAGGAAGAGGAAGCTTGAGGAAAGGGAACGGTTGGAGCGTGAGGAGGCTGCTGCTAGGATAAGAAGGGAAGAAGAGCAGAAGGCAGCTCAAATGAGGAGGGAGGAAGATAGCAGGCGAAGGGAAAGTGAAAAATCAAAACATCGTGATGAATTGTATGAGAGAGAGAGGAGATCAGATATTGACAGGAGATCAGACAGAAGACATCATGGAAGTATGGAAGAAAGTAGGAAAGAGCTTGAGAAGTATGATGAAAGCAGGAAAAGGAAAAGGCATGAAGATCAGATTGACCGCTACAAAGACAACGACGGTGACATGAAAAACGGGAGGAATAAATCAGGAAAGCATGAGGAGAGTGGTAGGAAGTATGCACATGAAATCAACAGAGACACCGATATGAGGAATTGGGAGAAAAACTCAAGGAAGCATGAGATTAGGAAATATGAAGATGAAAGTGATAGTGACACAAGGAACCAGAGGAAGAAATCAGGGAAGCACAAGGAGAGAAGCAGGAAGTATGAAGATGACAACACCAGTGAGAGTGAGAGTGAGAGTGAGAGTGACAGCGAGAGTGAGAGTGAGAGTGACACTGATAGTGACAGTGACAGTGGCAGTGATACGAAGAATAGGGGGAAAAGATCAAGGAAGCATGAGAGTAGAAAGCATGAAGATGAAAGTGATAGTGACAGTGGCATGAAGAATAAGAGGAAAAGATCTCGGAAGGACTAGGAGAGTATTAGAAATATTAACCTGCAGTCATCACTTTCAATGTAATGTATTAGTATATCTAGTTTACTGTAATCTGCTGTTTTAAAAGCTTTTAATTTTCAGTTATCTAGAGTTTGTTTATGAGTGCAGGTATGCTTTCCATGAATAAATTTTGTTGACATATTTGTGTTTGTATATATGAATTATTATATTTTCTGCATCTACCTGTATAATTTATTATATATGAAATTTTCTCTAAGTTGACATATCTGTCTACTCCTGTACCCATTCATATCCATATCATGGTATATTAGAATTCCTTGAAGAGATCAGTTGGCTTTCAGAAGGAATTATTAGTATTGAAAGAGTAGCCTTGATACTATGTCCATCCATTATCAAAATAGTTGCATGACTTTAGGCAAGAGCACTCCCTGCAGTGTGCCAAGTTTTCTAGTTGTGTTCTTAAACGATTTCAATGCCTTTTTCATTTGAAGTGCATCCAGAAATTAACAATGGGTGTGAGTGGATATTTCCTTGTCTTTTCTTTTATTCTTCATAAAACTGTGTAGATTAGTGAATATACTTGAGTTACTCTCAGTCAGGATATCCCTGTCATCATCTCCAATTGATTATAAGCTTTAAGTGGTTTCAAGATTTTATCAGCAAAATCTTATTGAGGAGTTAGAGCAGTTAGGAATTTGTCTTGCACCTTGATCTCAACAGAATATGTGAGCTATTTGACTTTTGCTGTGTGTATAAATAACATGCTTTTAGAATAGACAGGCCATGTTTTGTATGACCACAATCTCTAGTATTTATCCAGAGGTCAAGAAAATTGTCTTGCATCTCCACCGTTTCTCATTGGAGAGCAATAAACATAGTCCAAAAGGTGCAATGAATTGACAAAATTAATTTATGTTTGTGAAATGTACTGCAACTGGTACATCAATAAACTTTTGATTCTTGAATAAATGTTTTTCATTGGTATTGTAAAAGTGGCGGTATTTACTTGTGCAGTCCCTTTAAATGCATTTTATTTTCCCTCATGGTAGGCCAGTATAGTAGATTCTGGCCTTTATACTTTTGACATACATGGTAACAGTTGTGGCATTTGTTTGCTGAACAGTCCCTTTCAAATGTAGTAGTAGTTGCTCAACATTACCAAGTTTATTGAGAGTTAGAGAATATAATGTGAAGTTTATAATATAATGGTAAGAGTTGTGGCATTTGTTAGCTGAGCAGTCCATTTCAAATGTATATTATTTTCCCCGAAGTGTAAATCTGGCATTGAATTAACATTTTCCCCAGAATTGCCTGGAGCAGTGGTTCTTCAATTCTATCAGGTTTGTTGGGAGTTTGAGAATAAAATGTAAAGTGTAGATTCTTCACAAGTTGGAAGCATCAAGATTGTCCTTTCTCAACATCAAACTTGATGTGAGGTATAATGGATTGAACCCTCAGCTATTTACCAATCTAATTAGAAAGAAAAGCATTACAGTTAAAATTCTTGATGATATCTAATGTGGGATGTAATGTGGGATTTTATATTTGATATCGTTGATGGTGTTTGATGTTCATCCATGAAGTTATTGAAGTTGTAAAGAATCAAGGTGGATTATGTTGGATGATGCTGAATATAGTTGTGAACAATGAACAAATGCTAGGGCAGTAAATATCAAGGGTTGAAAGTTATGTTGGTTAACAGTGGCAGATAGTTAATACATTGCATTTTTTAGTTTCTATGCATGTCATGAAACAACTTCACTATGAACTTTATTGTCATTCATTACTCATTGCAACTGACCTTGAATCAAGTCAGTGCAGCTTGTGAGGTACATTACTGCATAAGAAGTTAGTGACAGAAATTCCCAACTATGACAAAGCTGTCAATAACCTAGACCATTACATCCACAGCTAATATATAGATTTTTGGCTTTGTGCCTGCTTACCAGTGGCTGTGATGTAATTTACATTAGCTTGCTCAAAATTGCTAAAGTGGCCAATATTTATTGATTTCTTTGCTATATGGATATATGTATGTATTATATTTCCTTTATCAAAATTTAATTGCAAAATGAAGCAAGCATTATGTTGGATGATTTCAGTTCTTTTAAAAGTATTCAATTGCCCATTCAACAAGGAGTAACACATCATACATCCGCATTGCTTCCAAATCACAAATACATAACCCATAATTCTAGTTTACATCAAAAGTATACACACGTTTATCAAAGGTGATTTCAAGGCAAGAATTGTGCCCGCATTTTTCTATTTCAGTGCAGATTTGACTAAAGAATAATACATTGCATCTTTTTAACGGTAATTCCATGTCTTATACATTATACATTTATATAACATCAAAGTGATCTAACACCTTTAGCAATCCTGCTTTGACTATAACATGTTGGTAGCTTGCAATGTGGGTACCTATTGTTGTTGATGTGGCTTTGGGCACATGTTCTTGGTCTCCTTTATGTCTATATAGCTAGTCATAATTGGGATAGATCCATGCAAATCTGATTGTGGCTGTCTGGTTTTCATGCTCAGAGGAAATAGGGAAGGATCCCCTCGCGAACAAACTGCAGCATTGAGTAGCTTTTGGCGTGCAATCCTAGCCATTTGTGCATTAGAGCTTGATTGTAGTTTGCAAGAAGGTTCCCTTGCAAATGATAGGGATTTATCATGCAACCCTTTGTGAATTAATTGTGGAGTGACACGATAAGATGTTAACAAGGGATTCCTTGTGAATGGTGTAGCACAGGGTCAAGCTGTAGTGCATCACACATGCAAAGGATATTCAAGATTCATTGGGCATCCACCATGTCACCTTAGTTGGAGTCTCGATGACGGATCACTTGCCAATGATACAACATGTGGGGTAGAGCCAACCCAGTGAGCATTTTCATAACCAATCAGTTAGTGTCCCTTTAGCTCATACAAAAATGCCAAAAACACCAAATACAAGCCATTTCAACCCATTCTTTCACACCTGCAACCAAGTATTCTTAGCATAGAAAATGGGCAAATTGGTGGCTATTTTGGGGGTGTCCATCCAATTAAAGATTACAATGGGTCGTTAAAAAGGCATTATAGGAAAAAAAGGGAAAATTGCAATAGCTCCAAATTGGTTAAAGAATATGGCAAAGGGCCTCAAATGCCTCTCTTTTAGTCAATTATGATAGAGGTAATCAAGGAAGCCAATTTTAGGCCTTGCCAGAAAAGGTTTCACATTTCTTGAAAACAAAGGAGAAAGGTGGTTGTTTCTTTCATTGGCCATGGGAGCTACTCCAAAAATGCAATAGAGTGTCGAGGAGGCTTGAGGTTTTCTAAAAGGGCAAGATAGATCAATTGTAATCGGCTTCTTGCCTTGCAAAGTAAAGTGCACACGAAAACAACCTCAAAGATAAATGATGCATATTAAAAGAAGCAATATTTTATAATGTCAGAATCTTGGAGTGATTTGGAACCAAAGGCTTTTCCATTGTGCTCTAGAGTCTCAAATTGCAAAGCCTAAAATCTGACAATGGTGGGTGCAGAGGATACTAAAAGGAAGAGACAATCTTTGGTATAACAGTGAACAAGGAAGTCACTACTTTTTAAGATGAAGAAATATTATGGAAGCCTTCGAGTGTCCATGACATGTAAATAGTTTTGTTGGGCAATAGACAAATGAATCCAACAAAGTGCGTGTATCGACTAGGCATTTACCATGAATCCAACCACATAAACGATTGCACCATTTGTTCGTGGTCTTAGTAAAGGGCCTCAAATGCCTCTATTTTAGCTGAACATGACAAAGACAATCAAGAAAGCCATTTCCATATGGCAATAGAAAAGCTTCCACATTATTTGACAAGAAAGGAGAAAGGAAACTACCTATTACAGTGGCCATGGGAGCTATGCTATAAATACAGCAGGGGCATCAAGGAGGTTCAAGGGTTTTTGAAAGGGAATGACAAGTAAATTGTAATTGACTTCCTTTTCCTCAAAGCAGAGTGCACACAAAAATAACCCAAAAGATCAATGATGCATATTAAAAGAAGCAATTAAAGGTAATAATTTTTATAATGTGAAGCCTCCCAAAGTGATAAAAAAATCAAGAAGTTATGAAGCACAGGGACAACTAATGGCCTTTCAAAGTTTGTTGTCGTGAAGAGCCTGCTCTCCCTTGACAACATAGGATATCGAGCACGCCAATCGCTCCCACCATGCACCAATCCTACTCATTCTTTCTCTTGATGTCTCTCTCCCAAGAGATTACTATTAACTTATTGATCTAGTTGGGGAAAATTTACAATTGTTGAAATGTAGAATTGAATAATTATCTCAAAATAAAGGAGATGATGTTAACTTATCAATCTAGTTGGGAAAATTTACAATTGTTGAAAAGTAGAGTTAAATGATTACCTCAAAATCATGTTTGTTTTTTCATAAAAATTAGCAAAATAGAGCATTAATTTTGGTTTGACAAGAAATTGTCAACATGGGTGAGACTCAAACTGGCTACAAAGTTGAAGAACCGTAAATTCCTTGAGGAACTATGAAGTTGGAGGTGCTAAAATAGGATTCGATGGGCTTAAAAGAGAAAAAGAGTATTTAATTCTAGTAGAAACTATGAGGAGGTTGAAGTTAGACAATGCGAAGTTGACACAAGCATAAGAGCAATAGATTTAGCATAATGCTCAATTGCTTCAAAGCATAATGGAATTATAGAAGCAATTAATGCAATTTAGCTCCAATAAAACTAATGGGAGCAAACACAATTCAAGGAGGGAATCTCATAGGAGACTTTAGGAATCCCCTTTTGGTGGATCTAATTGTCAACTAGATAGTCCTCAATCTTCTACAGGTTGTAGTAGAAGAAATAGGCATCGTAGATACAACTTGAAGGAAGAGTTTCACAATGCAAAACCGTCAACCATTTCATGGTGAAAACATAAGGAGAAGAAGTCGAGGTAAGGTTCTTGGGTATGAGAAAATATTTCATACTTCATGACTACCATGGGAACATGAAATCTAAAGTTGTTTATAATCTAATAGGAACGACATCTTTGTGGTGGTATTAGTACATTGAAGTGAAGAAACTCAATGAAAGGAGAATTGTGGAAGCAATTCAAGATGCATTTTAAGTAAGAATATCTTTATGAGGAATTTTGCCAATGAAAATTCCATGAATTTCAAGACTTCAAGCAAAGATAGATGTCCATTGATGACTTTGAAAGGAAATTCATAGAGTTGTTGAAGTATGAAAGATAAGAAGCTGAAGATAAGCTACCATTTATACAAGGAGAAGGTTGAAATGACTTCACCTTAGATCCTTGAGGAAGCATTTGGGCATTTCTTGGAAAAAACATTTTAGCATTGAAAATCGATGAGAATGGGTGAAATTTGTCTTTAATTTCCCCCCCCCAATAAATCTTGCTTATCCAATGTTAAAAGAATATTGTCGGCTAAGAGACATTTAATATCTCTTAATCAACATTAAGTATCCATAATAACAATTTAATGTTTGTCTATATACCAACATTGATAACATGTTGAGTAATCAATGTTTGTGGAATTTTTTTGTGCCTTGGAATCCTTCACACATAACCACAATAAAATTTAATTTCAAACCTCTAATATATAATAATTAGCACTTAACTCATATAATTGCTAATACTTACTGTTCACCTGGCACATACATCAACAAATCTTAATCTTTATAATTCCTAATTGATGTAGCCCTCGATTTTTATCGCCCCTAACTTTTAGCCTCTAATTCTTAACAAATAATACTAGTAATCTCTACCATTTAACTACTTACAAGGCCTATTTTTCATAATCCATATAACATTCCCTAAAATAAATGAAACCCTAGGGAATCAGAAATGGATGGGATCTTCTAGCAAGGGTAAAATTTGGACAACCCCATCTACAAAATGACATACTTGTGTCCTCCTAAATAGCAAGGGTAAAATATTTTCAATGAGAGGATTTCATGTATCTAGTGACATGTGGGATTATCAATTACATACATAGATTGAATAGAGGGTATTTAATTGGACTTGTTGCTTTTTAGCCCTTGACATGGATGCTTATTTGAAGCTACAGGTTATTACTCGGTATACAATTTAGATGCTCAAGGAATCATGAATCATTATGCCCATTATACATGCAAATATTCTAGTTCAATACAATGGAATTTGCTATTTGTTTCATCCCACATTGGAAAATCAATTACCGAGTAGTTCAAGTTTCGATTTTTTAGTTTCCCTTCTCAAACCCGACGAAAACAAGAACAATTGATTTCATGAGGCCATTTCAGTTATGTCATTATTTTGGTAGGAAAAAAAGTTAATAAATATAGAATCTATAGCAATGTGCTTTTGATCACTTTAGAATTTCACGATTTCCATGTGTATGTTTTAATTAATTGACTCCCATGGATGTGAATGGGTAATAAGAGGTGTATACATACCTTGTTTCATGTTTAGTGGCTTGGCGATGTTGCAAGGGATGCATGATTGAATAAATGCTTTGATGTCATGTCACATCATTAGGTAACATACAAGTGCTTGCAGTGTTGTGTCTTTCTATATCTAAAATTTCCTACAACTTTTGAGTAGTTGCCCTTTTATATATAAAATTTCCTACAATTTTTTAGTAGTTCCCCTTCTAAAACTGATGCTATTGAGATTCTTCCAAGGGAACACAAAGGTGTCTAAGTTGATTAAGCAAATTTTTAAACAGTGAAAATCAATAAGTTGTCGATCATGTTGGAAGTCTTTGTTGAAAACCTGTATATGTAGACTTACGTCCATTGATATGAGTTGTGTCCTCTTATTGGTGTCGGCTTACATAATTGGTTGCCTTGTCTTGATCTTTCTTATGTCAGATAACTAAATGGAATGGTTGTAGGTAGGTCATCCATTTCATATGTCAAGAGTTCTCTAAATTGCTACATGTATGTAGGAAGTTAGGAACTGCAAATGCTTATGGTCTAAATGGATCTTTCTTCTGTCAGATTAATGGAATGGTTGTAGGTAGGCCATCCATTTCATATGTCAAGCATTATCTAGGTTGCTATGTGTGTGTAGGAACTGCAAATGCTTATAGTCTAAATCGACAATAGTCTCTTTTCCAAGGAGGTAACATCTATAGTCATCTGATTTCAATAATAGCATACTGATACAACTCAATGCATATCAAGTATTTCCATCCCACACTGTTTAATGTCTCTAGAAGAGTTGCAATTGGTGCCCATTCTATCAAAGCACTACATCAAGAGCATAATATGATGAATCAATCTTGAATTCAAAAGGTTGTGTAAAGTATGGCATGGCCAAAATAGGTGTTGAGTAAAGTTTCTACTTCAGTTTGTCAAATGCTTTTTGTTATTTGTCAGTCTAGTAGAATGTGATCTTCCCACTGTTTTCGTCAAGTAACTAGCTCATTTTCCATGCAATATTGAGAACATGAGGACTCTCCTTTTATATAAGTTAGCTAGCCTAAGAAAACTACAAAGTTTAGTCAACTTATCTCATTTTGATTGATCCCAGATGACTTGGACCATTTCCTGATTAACATGGGCCCTTGTGACATTGATGATATAGTCAAATATTAGATCCTCTTCAAAGCAAATGAGGATTGCCCCAAGTTGCTGCTTGTGTTATCCTTAAAGGGCTCCAATACTTATCGAATATGTTGTAAATGTTCCTCTCATGTTTGATTGAAAATTAAAATATTGTCTAGGTAAACAGTGACAAACCTTGACACATGGTATTAGAATTTTTTTAGACAGTTGAATATCATTTCTTCAATGGGTTAGCTGAACAAAATAAGAAACCACGTGTAGAGTCCTTTTTTCTTGAAGTTTGTCTTCCATATGTCTTTAGGGCTTAATGAAACTTAATAATATCAATCTTTCTGAAATACATGGCCCCTCGAAGCTGGTCAAGAGGTTATCAACACATAAATTATTCAGAGCCACTTTGTTCTAGACCTATAATGTCACCACTTTGTTGAGCATAGAAGTAATGGCAAAGCTATAAAATATTTGTTTATTTTAATTTTTTCAAATACATTCAGGAATGGTGTTAGGGCATGTTCTATATATCCAACTCATATGACTCCATTGAAACAGATTTGTTACAGGTTGACAAAGGATTACAACCCGCAGACTTCTACCAAACGCACTCAAGCCCTGCACAAAAGGGATAGGGAACTTCCGATAAAACAGGTTTGATGCATGTGTGGCACATCGAATGATTAAGGAAAATAAAATAACAAATTGAACAACAAACCTATCTTTAGAATTAGTCCAAACATACCACACCATATTATTTGGTCCTATGGAGGTTAAAATGATACACTAACCTATGTACAAAATTACTCATTTAATGATTGCATCTTCAGACATAAGATGCATTTTACAGTTTAGGACAAGGGAGATGTGTAATGCTGGTAACTAAATTTGGTATTTAAAGTTGAGGTGAGACAGGCATAAATCAATTCAAATAATTAAGATTTGTAATGTAAGAAAGAAAATTTAAGAACCAATACGGAACACATTCACACACACCAGTGGTAGATCCATCTGAATCTACCCTGATATTTACACCCATAAGCTCACTTCCAAATTCAAAGGTTCTTTCAATAAGGTTTGCTATTTAGAATTAAAAATATAAATATATAGTAATTCTCAACCATCCCTGTTAGTTTTGTACCTAGGGAGTGTTCTCCTAGTGACTTTTGCCTTAGTCACTTAGAGAGGGGACATAAAGTGACCCTTGCATTAAATGACTTAAGTAAAGCATTTAATTTGACTTTAGAGCATTAAAGTCATTTTTTGATAAATTTAAGTGGGTGAGTGAAATTAATATTTTAGAAATAAAATATGAGCATTTAATTTTAGCCCTTGATCTAATTTAATCTCCACCATTGGATTAGACTCACCCTAGGGTTTTCTCAAAAAGGCATGGGAAAGGCATTTTGCCTCACTTTTGCAGATTGAAGTGAAAAGAGAGAGTTTCCATTTTTCTTGAGCAAGAGGAAAAATTTTGCAGCATGAAAATCGAGGGAAAGAACAACAGCAAAGAGGGCACTGAAATCAAGGAGAAGACAGCAGCGTTTATTGCTTGTGTGTACAGTCTGTATGGTACAGTTTTTGAGGCAATAGGCATGATTTTTGAGGCAGATTTCTGGGCACGATTTTTGAGAATTTTTTTGGGCACGGATTTGGAGGTCCATATGGTCCGTACAGTGGCACAAAAATCGAGGCAGAAACAGAAAAAATCAGAGTTTGATTTTTGCTGCTCAGCACACAAATCGAGACATAAATTTATCTTCAGGGTTGAGATAAGTTGGTTTGATATTTCTGTGTATTGTTGTAAATGATAAACTTCTCCTGAAAAATAAAAATACCCTCTCTGACTGGTTTTTCCCTAGTGGGTTTTTCGAGGGCCATTGGCTAAAAATCCTAGTGTTCTGTTTTAAGTCTGAAAATTTTTGTTTATTTCCAGCACTTTATTTTTCCTAGAATGTTATAAACAGTGATATAAATTTTACTTGAAACCGATGACTGAAAACTAGTGAAAAATCTACAATCCCCATATGTTGGCATTGGAATATTAATGCGTTGGCATTTTAAAGAAAGCTGGTATACAGTGCATTCAGATCATAGCCAAAGAAGAAATACATATCTGAATCTCTGCGTTAGTTTTCAGTGGGCTGGCACAAGAATACCTCCCAAAAATACCCCAGATAATCAAAATCAGAAACAGAAACTAGCTAAGCATTTATAGATCATACATCATAATACTAAAATTATTATGAAACCCTTATCTGAATGAATGATGAATTTGAAATTCTCATGCACTTATTCACTTCCAATTATGACTACCAAAGGGTCTCTCTCTTACTCCCAGTATTAATCTTATCTCAGAAACAATTAGGAACGCACCACCACAGTAAAACGTTTCCTTCTCCATCATGGGATATAATCATTGAAAATACCATACACTTACCCATACCCATACCCCACCAACCTTCAATGTCCTTCACTTCCAAACAAAACTGCTAAGGGTCGATCCCTCTTCCTCCCAGTTCTAATCTTATGTCAGTAACAAATAACGATGACCAACTCTACATACAGTCAAGGGTGCTTTTCCTCATTATGTGATACTACCATGGAATGTAGTTCTCCTGCAACACTCAAAAGACAGACTTTGGCAAAGTGATTGAGGAAAAATCTACTGGTAAAACATGTCGATGAAGAATTTGAAAGTCGGTGGGTATGAAACACTTCCATTTAACCACCAAACCAAGTTTTAATTAAATTGAAAAGATTAATACATAAGTCAAGCTCAACTTGGCACACCTCGTTAAATTAAATCTGAACTCAAAACAAGGGTTTAAATTTAAAGAAAAAATTAATTGAACTTTCCAGAGTGAATACAACTCAACTGGAGATATCTTACTTGTAAGTATAATCTACATAAAACCTCGGCCTTGGGCACGGTACTGCATTTGGAGGATATAGAATGTGCTGTTACCTAGAATCCCTTTGGCCCACGAGCTTCACCACCTATGGTATTCGCCTCCTTGGCCATGAAGAGGCAATACTGTGCAATGTCCCTGAATTTAGGGACACTACGAAGATCAACCTTTGTATCATCTGTCAATGTTATAACCACGTCTCCCCATTCTCCAAACAAGCGGGGAACCACCTGAACATCCTTGATGACTGCATAAGTGAAATCCCTGCGGTCAGAGCCAGTGAGGCCGGAGATGACTGTGACTCTGAGATTGGTGAATCTGTATCTCAAGAACATTGCCCTGAAAACTGCTGCCACTGTGAGCGGCATCCAGAGGAGTGTGAAACCAAAGATGACATTGGCCACAAGGTCTCCATAATGGGCTCCTCCGTCGAAGAACACTTCTTCCTCTCCTATTGTTGGTGTTGCTGAAGAAGAAGCCACATTAGGCCTGTGAGAGCTTCTTCTAGGCTTCACATAGTGATGGTTAATCCATGGATTCAGCGTGTATTTCACAGGCTCTGCTGGAACGAAGGAAGAGGAGATTGAAGAGATTTGCATAGAAGAGCACCGGCATTTCGGCAGTTTCCATGGGCGGATTTTGCTCAGGTTGACATGAAGATGAAGGATTGGATGGGGCAGTGTGGTTGAAGCAGCGATCCTCATCGTCATTATTCCTTCAATACTCGCTGTGGAGTGCACTAGCAGTAGAGTTCTGTGTCCGTGCGCTCCTTATCCTCTTTTATCTTCTTGATGCTTGTGTTGGGAGCGGGTTTAGATGTCGGGAAAATCGTAATTGGAACTTGTAACTATGGGTAATTATATCCGGTGTAAATTTCACAACTTAGTCTAAGTGAGACAATGAGAGGATGCACCATAAAATTAAAATCAAATTAAGTTATACAATTTTAAATATAAAAAAAAGCTAAAATAAGAATGAATTTTGTCAGTTTTATGGTGAATTAATAAGAACAAATTAAGTTATACAATTTTAAATATAAAAAAATATCTAGAATGAATTTTGTCAGTGTTATATGGTGAAATAATAAGATAAGAATGAATTTCATGAGTTTTATACTGAAAAAGGTGTTGGGCAATTAGTAAACCAGCTTAGATCCAAATCTTAGGCTCTATCAAGCTTCGAGAGGGATCGAATCTCTCAAGGTGCAAACCTCTTCTTAGGTATTGCATTCAATGAACTATCAACTTTGGTGTGTCCTATATATTACCATTGATTTGATTCAAACCAAAAGACACATATTTTTATTTAAGGTCCACATATAATATTTTTATTATTAATGTTTAATATTATTTATGCCGGACATATAATATTTTTTATTATTTTTTATGTTGTTAGGAACAAACATTACAACATTTTCCCATACATGGTTTTAAAACCATATGCAAGGCCCTCCTACAACCATGGGTTGTTTAGGAAGCCTTGCACATGGTCTTAAAACCATTTGCAAGGCCCTCTTAAACCATGTACAATAAAACCATGGGTTGTTTAGGAGGCCATGGGTTCTTTAGAAGGCCATGCACATGGTTTTAAAACCATGTGCAAGGCCAACATTTGTTTGAGGATAATTCAATTTTTTATTTGTTATTATTTTGTTAGGTAAGAACATTACAACATCTCCTCCATATTGTGTTTTTTTCGTCACCCACATTTTTTTAAGGGATAATTAAATTTTTACTTTTTTTATTGTTTTGTTGGGTAGGAAGATTACAACATCTCCCTCATTGTGCCGAGAAACATTATTTTTATTAATAACAAATAATTTTTTTAATTATAGGCCAAAATAAATGTCCCCCAGAAAAACCACATAATATGGGGAACATGTTGTAATATTCCTACCTAACAAAACAATAAAAAAGTAAAAATTTAATTATCCTTAAAAAAAAATGGAAGATGTTGTAATATTCCTACCTTAAAAAAACAATAAAAAAGTAAAAATTTAATTATCCGTAAAAAAAATGTGGGTCAGGAAAAAAACACAATATGGGGGAGATGTTGTAATGTTCCTACCTAACAAATTAATAAAAAATAAGAAATTGAATTATCCAAATTGAATTATCCGCAAAAAAATGTTGGCCTTGCACATGGTTTTAAAACCATTTGCAAGGCCTTCTAAACAACCCATGGTTTTATTGTACATGGTTTAGGAGGGCCTTCCAGATGGTTTTAAAACCATGTGCAAGGCCTCCTAAACAACTCATGGTTTTATTGTACATGGTTTAGGAGGGCCTTGCAAATGGTTTTAAGACCATGTGCAAGGCCTTGCATATAGTTTTAAAATCATGTATGGGGAAATGTTTCGTTCCTAACAAAATATAAAATAATAATAAATACTATATGTCGGCCATAAATAATATTAAATAATAATAATAATAATAAAAAGATGTGTCTTTTGATTTGAATCAAATTAATGGATACCTAAGAAGAGATTTGATAGCCTAGGATTTGGATCTACGCTGGTATTAGGTTGTTTTCTCGGGGACATTTATTTTGGCCTATAATTAAATATTTTACTTTTTATTAATTTTTAGATATTATTTTTTGCCGACATGTTACAAACATTACTACGTTACATCATGTTACAAGATCTCCCCCATACTGGGCTGTAGAGCGCAAACATCATGGGTAGAAAATATTTGTCAGCTCTATAAGTTTAACAAACTAAAACTATGACTACTTAGGAACACTTATTTTTAAGTCTTTTGATTACAAGCATAAAATTCTACAACATTCCACATATTTCCTATCTCTTTCTTAAGGTCCCATAAACCAATTGGATCATCATCATCATCATCATTTTTTTTAAATTTTTTTTTATCATTTTATATATTTAATAATAAACTTTAAAGTAATTTAAGAAATTTAGAGTTGAAATAAATTTGCACCAATAAGTCCACGTACAAACACTTTACTCACACAAACAAATCATAAACCAATGCTATCAACACTAGGTAGAACACCTTTAAGTAATTGCTCATACAAACAAATTATAGATCAACACACAAATGTTTTTAGGTGACAAGTCACAAAGAGGGAAAGAATGAGCATCCTTAGCCAATAGCTACTTGAGACAATATATTAAAGGAAAAATAATTTAAATATTGATTTCTCACAATTAATCATCAAACAAATGACCCTCCATGCTTTTCAATTGGAGATCATGGACCAATCGGGTGGTAAGCTACTTATCAATAGCCATTAATATCGAGTTGGATCACTCTATATCTGTAAAATATCGTGACAGTCGAATTACATAAGTACACATGTGTACTAATGCATATTAAAGAAACACATTTTACTGAAGGACACATTATACCAAATGGATCTTAACTAACTTTGAAGTGTCTAAATATCCTAACGTCCCCTTTAAGAACAACCTAGTATAGGATTGAAGGATTTATAAAGGTGGAAAAATATGAGAAGGAAGGAGGCATTAAAGCATATCCCCCCATTAATAACAAATTCCTGAACTCCTTATTGAAGTTTAGGAAACTTTGCTTATGTAAGAGACTTTGTAAATATGTCCACAACTTGATCATTTGTAGGCACAAAGAGCACTTTGAGAACGCCATCCCGAATAAGATTTTCGATGAAGTGCAACTGTAGCTTAATGTGTTTGGTGCGTTGATGTTGAACTGTATCTGTGGTGAGCTTGATGACACTATGATTGTCACAATGGAGGGTAATCAGATGTTGCTATTGGAATCCAAACTCTGAAAGGATCTATCAAAGCCATAGGGCTTCTTGGCTTGCATTTACTACAGTTTGATACTCTGCTTTTGCTTAATAAAGAATAAGAGCTTGTTGTTTCTTCCAAGACCAAGTGACAAATTCATAAATAGGACTAAAAACATAACCTGTAGTGGACTTTCGATCATCGAGGTTGTTGTTACAATCAAAATTAGTGAAGCCAATCAATAAAGGAGACCCCCCCAAATTGTAAAGTATCCCATACTGAGTTGTACCCCAAATATACCGAAGTATAGTTTTTTCTTATTTCTAATGACTTTCATGGGGCAGTTACATATACTGGGAAACAAGACCAACATCAAAGGAAATAACAGAATGGGTATGAGTAAAATACAAAAGACTGCTAACTAATTGACAATACAAGGTGGCATCTATTTCGGGGATAGTGCATGTGGTGGAAATTTTAACTTTATAACGAAACTGAGAAGGGGTTGGTTTACAATCTTCCATGTGAAAGCAATGAAGAAGGTCACAAGCATACTTGACTTGGAGACCAAGAAAATAATGCAATTTTCCTAAGTCAATCATTTCAAGTTTATTCTTAACGCTAGATTTTGGATGGGTTAAAAGTTTATGGTTACTACAAGCAAGCATAAGGTCATCAACATAAAGAATAAGGATAATGGTTTCCTACTTTTTTGGTACAGACATTGGGGTCAAAATAACATCTAGAAAAATTGGTGTCAAGAAGAAATCATACTAAGCTTGAGGAGCTTGCTTAAGACCATCGAGAGATTTCTTAAGGCAACAAACAAGGCTTGAGCCATTTTGAACATAGTCAAGAGGTTGTTCCACATTGTGAATTTTTTCTTGCAAATACCCATGCAAGAAGGCGGTTTTGACATCCATTTGATGGACCTCCCATTTATGTAAAGTGGAAAGGGTGTAAACAAGGCGAATGGAGTTCATTTTGACTACAAATGCAAAAGGTTTCATTATAGTTAATTCCTTCAAGTTGGGAAAATCCTTTGGAAACTAACCTTGCCTTAAGTCATCAACTCTTCCATCTGATGCATATTTAGTTCTATTCACCCATTTACATGCGACAAGTTTATTTTCCTCAGAAGCGATATATAATCCCAAGTATCGTTTTCAATTAAGGAATGATATTCTTTATTCATAGTTGCATCCAAATTTGGATGGATGGAAACTTCTATAAATGTATTTAGATAATGAGTCTCTAAAACCTGTTGGACCTAGTGTTTCCATTGATGTCAAAGAGGATTGGAATGTATACCTATGTGCCTATGTGAAGCCAGTTTGGAGAAGTATATAGAATAAGGTTTCCCAAAAGGAACATGTGCGCAAGGAACACCAATTCATGGGAACTTGCCCGCACAAAGTAAGGACATGAAGCTCTTTAAATGGAGGCTTAACCCATATAATAATGTAAAGCAGTTCTCTTAAAGGACCAACTATTCACGTTGGCACTTGTATAAATAAGTGAAGCGCCTCCCTTGCTTGTGTGTGGAGTAGTGAGAAGCTCAAAAAGGGGGTGAATAAAAGGGGTTTCGAGGAGATCAATAACTACTTGTTTTGGTGCCGAGCAGTCGCGAAGTTGCAGTCGAAACACTTGCAATTTCAAAGACAAAGGCATGCATGGTCACAACACAGTGAATAGTCGTAGTTCAGAAGACAAAGGCGTGCATGGTTGCAACGTAGTGAATAGTCATAGTTTGAAGACAAAGGTGTGCATGGTCGTAGTGCAATGAATAGTTGCATTTCAGAATACAAAGGCATGTATGATGGTAGCGTAGTAAATAGTTGTAGTTACAAAGACAAAGGAGTGCACGATCGTTGCATAGTGAACAAAGGAAGTAAAGTTGTAGAAAAGGGTGTATGTTATTATACCATGAATAAAAGGAGTGTGAAGTTGTAGTTGGAATAAATTACAACTTTGAAGATGAAGGCCGGAGTAGATTAAGTAACTAAAACAAACAGACATCAACACTACAAAACCAACAAGACTTATCAGGGTGGAAGGACAGGGCAAGGAGTGTTAATTGGTGCTCATCGGAGGTTGGTGCTTCCATCTAGTTGGTGTTGGAAAATACAGGGAGTTAGCACTTCCTTTAGATTGTTGTCAGAGAAATTTGTGAGTTGGTGCTTACGGGGGTTTGGTGCCTCCATTAACTTGGTGCTGGAAAAGCATAGGGAGTTGGTACTTCCTTTAGATCAGTGTCTGAGAAATTTGTGAGTTTGTTGCTTATAGGAGGTTCGTTCCTCCATCCAGTCAGTGCTGGAAAATAGGGAGTACTGCTCCTCATGAATGTAATTTTTTAATGACTTAACAAAATTTGTGGTTTTATGCCAATTGGGTTTCCATGTAAAATATCTGATGCATTGCATATGTTTTAAATGATTAATGTCATGCAATGCAATTAATGTTTTAATTGGTGAAATAATAACTTACCCTTTACTTTTAGTATTTTCAACAAAACTTGATCCAAAATAGAAGATGCTCACCAGAATTGTGAACACGTTCAAGGATGAATTGTATGATCACTAACAAGATCACCAACTACATCTCCTATTGAATTTACCCATTTTAGGAAGCAATGGTGTTGGTATAGATTCATGTTCAATGGAAGTAACTGGAGGAATGCGAGTAGATGAAGGTGGATTTTCATTCTCATTGTCATCATCTGAAGATGGAATTGGAGTAGTATCACAAGTAAAGAAGTTGGGAATAAAAAATAACATAGTTTCTGAAGATGGCATAGATGTCGAATTAGGCTCACAGACCAAGAGATTTTCATCAAATTTAACGTTTCTTCTCATAATAATGTTGTTTGATTTAGGTAGGGAATAAAAAATAACATAGTTTCTGAAGAAGTGTCTAACCTTTTATATCTTCATATTATCCAACAAATATACACTTCTCACTATCAGACTATAATGCTTTCCATTTTTCATTAGGAATGTGCGGCCATGCTTCACTACCAAACAAGTGAAAGTGACTTACATCAGATTTAATATTACTCCATACTTCTTTCGGTGTTATATCTTTTAAAACCTTTGTGGGAGTGTGATTAACTAATCCAATTGGCACACTTAATGGATTCCACCCAAAAAGGAGGACTTAATCCCTTAGATTGGATCATACAATTTTCCATTTCCTTTAATGTGTGATTATTTTTCTTAGAAACACCATTTTGCTGAGGTGTGTATGGAAAATTATGTTGTATTTGAGTTCCTCGTGTAATAAAAATGGAAGGGAAAAGTGATGACCTAAAGTTGCTAAATGTGTATAACCTAGTAATATCATCAACAATTTTGGTTCCTGGGACATGTTTAGTATCTTTGAAATCGTTGATACAACTTGGTAAGGTGTAAACTCTATTGTCTTACATTCACCAGAATCAGTGACCTGATAGACTAACAACAAATTGTAGGAAATACTTGGAACACATACTACATATTTGAAATGACCATCATCTAGATAAATTGTTCCAGATCCTACAACTTAAAGAGAGCTATCATCACCAACAAATCTTTGTTAGGTGTTAAATTCATTTAGAGAAAAAAATGACTTTATCCTTAGCCATATGATAAGATGCTTTAAAATGAATGAGCCACTCATTAGAATAAGAATAAGATGCATGAAAGGAAAACTAGAAGCACAAAGTGCATTTCCATGAGAAGAAAAGTTAGAAGAAGAATCAAGATTGATGTTATACTTCTTTATTGATGCTTCCAAGTCTTCCATTTTTTCGAAACACTTATATTCCACATGACCATCTCACCCACAAAAATTGCATTTTTGATTAGTGTTCTTGCCTTTTGATTTAGTGTCTTTATCACCATTGGGTGTAGGAACTACGTATGCATTAGATGGAAGCGTTGAAAGACTTAATGCAAGGCTATTTGCCAAAGGATTCTCCCAACTTGAAGGAAATGACTACAATGAAACCTTTGCCCTTATTGCCAAAATGAACTCCATCCTCCTTGTTCTCACATTTGCATGTTCGACTAAAACATGATATTTCCACATAGGTTGAACACCTTAAAAAACCACACACACAAATAGATCACATATCAACACATCGATGTTTTTATGTAGTTAAACCCCCTAGAGAGGGAAATAGTCTACACCTTCAACCAATTAGCTACTTGAGGTAATATATTAATGCAAAAGGAAAAATGATTACATATGAATTTCTTACAATCGATCATCAAACAAGTGACCCTCCATGCTCTTTAAATAGATATCATGGACCAATCAAATGTTAAACCACATATCGATAGTTGTTAAAATCAAGGTGAAGATGAACGATTGGATCACTTTATATCTAGAACATATCATGATCGTCGGATTACATAAGTACAAATGCATACCAAATAAACACACTTTAGTGAAAGACAAATTAGACCAAGTTGATCTTAACTAACTCTGAAGTGTCTAAATATCATAACATGATTATGGGAAGGAATTTGACATGAAGTAAAATTACCAACTTGTAAATTTTACGGGTTGGAAAACTACCTACCCATCATTTCTTATACTTGTAGAAGGATTCCATCACTTTTCATCTGCCACAGGAGGTAGGTCCATTTATTGTAAAACAACCAACCCGTAATGATTGACAATGATAAACTCTCCTCCTTAACTCAATTTCGATTTAACCTTAATTCCTTAACTAAATTCCTCACTTCCCATCTATGAACCGAATCTTATATGTTTGTGTGTGTGTGTAGTTTTAAGTGTTTAATCATCTCATTGTTTTATGATTTTTTTCTAATAATGTGGACTCTTGTTTAATTGCACCGAGAGAAGTGAGGTGCTCTCAACCCAGTATGGGGGAGATCCTGTCACGTTAGTCAGGTTATGCTAGCTGACATAAAAAAAACATTATGTTAACCGACATAAATAAAAAATAAAAAATGAGAAATATAAATTACATATGGACTTAAATAAAATAAAATAAAATAAACTTGCATATATCCATAAATTAGAACCCTTTGGGTGCTTGATAAATCCATGTTTATAATGGATCTATGCTAAATTACTAGTTTTGTTCTTTAGAAAATGATCATTTGTATTTTTTTAATTTTTTTTCAGTTTCATTTGTCTTTTTATTCTCTCTCGTATATATTAACCGTTAATGATTACTGTAAATGCTAAACTCTTTTTTAAAAGATATTCAACCTTCTTCTAAGATTCAGGCCTTTTTATTTTATTTCATTTTTTATTACTTTTAAAATAATTTAAATTAACTAACTTTCTTTATAATTCAACATAATAAAAAAAACATTTTTTTATAATAAAATTTAGATATATTTTGGTGTGGCTTTAAAGTAGAATTTTGATATATTTGATTATGGCTTATTAATTAGAATAAAGGAGTGTCATCCAAATAACATTGATGAGATAATGAGTGTTTAACCTAACACTACACCAACACCTCTGCTAAAATAAAAAAGAATATAGAGAAAAACATGTGGCCTAATTTATCAAATAATAAAAACCCAATAATAAAACTAAATGAAAAGTAATTAAAAGATCCATATTAAACCCGGATTTACCAAACACTAAAGGGATCAAAATGTTTGACGTGTAATTTTTTATGAACATTTAAAAATTTAACAAAAAAAATAACTTACACCTAAAGAAATTGGATCCCTCTCGGTGCTTTCTAGATCCAGGTTTAAGATGGATCTATGCTGGTATATATTAAATAAGCGTCAATTTATGAGGAGAAAGCCCTAAAATAAAGAAATATATTACCTTTGGTTAATGATTTTTGCGTGTGTAAAGTTAAATTAAAAATCAATTTATTCACAAAACACTAGGTAGGAATAATAAGAAGTTGAAACTTTAAATATTAGGGATTTAAGACTTGAGTAATAGATATTGTTACACACAATTCTTGTCACCATCATGTATTGAGAACCAAACCACTAGAATTTGCCTCAAATTCCTCAAGTGATGAATTAGACACTGGTAAGGATTCATATTTTCATATTTGTGTCCACCACTGCTTCTTCCCTTGATGCAATAAGCATTACCCTCTTCAGTAACGCCACTTTTAAATTGACAATGAGTGGTGCCACTGCCTAATCCCTTTTAGAAATAAACGGTTCCATGTAAAACCCTAGTTTTGACCCCGTGGTATTGAATTACATATGATGTAAGTATTTTTATTTGATCATGGTGTGGAGCCCAAGGCAAAGGCCCCACCATGGATTTAGTGTCTTATGTATCGATGATTAAAATCGATGCCGATGGTTTATGTGCTATCCAGGAACAATATGCTTGAGACATCATGTAAAATGCAAATTAATAAAAATACCACAACTAGCTATGTGCTGCAACGTTAAAGAGATGGGGGCATGATTTCACAAGGAACAGGGAGGCGGAAATAATCAAACCCTTGGGCTATGGGGAAAATCCAAATGTCAAGGGGAAAAACCATCAAGCTGTAAACTACCCCTTTTGTCTTTTATGACCAGTCATCTAAGTGAGTGAAGGAAGCTATTTCCTTGGGATGGGAAGGGTATGGAGGTAAAATTCAAATTGGAGAAGCCATCAGTCTTGGGGAAATGTGCTTTTGACTTGTGGGGCAAGTAAATGCTTGGGAAGGAATGCCCAAGCCATGAGGAGTTCTCCATGGTTGGGGAAATCATTTTGTGATTATGAGTGTCTATATAAGAGAGATTCACATTTCAGTGTTTTTTGGGGGTCGTTTTTGTCTCCCTCACGATTTGGGTCGTTTTCTTCATTTCCCATGCCCAGAATTTGTTTTCTGCGTTGTTGGGTGAATGGGAAGGAATGGGCCACAATTTTGGGGTTTGGGGTGGTTGTTTTCCTTTGTGGGTAAGCTGGGAGCTTACCTCATGATTTTCTGCATTTTTTTCCAGTTTCTCCAAGCTGGGAAATCCATTTTGTTGATGCTGTGTGAATGAATTGAGGAGATTTATGACCCGTGGGTTTGGGGAGGTCAGTTTTTCTCCTATGGTGCTATGGATGATTTCCTGAATTTAGATCTATGATCTAAGGGTTTGTAGAGGCGGGTTTGCCTCAGTAAAGACATTGAACATTTTATGGATTCGTATTGTTCACCCAAAGTGTTTTTCCCAATTGACTTTTATGTTTTGGGTTCCCGGGACGTTTGGCCCTTACCCAATAATGGTATTTTTATATTGGGTGCATCCTTGTTATGTCTTGGAAAAGTAAGTCCAAGGAACCATATGTTGATTGGATGACTACGTGTTTGATGTATGGTTTGACTTGGCTGAGTAAGCCCAAGGACCCCTCCATGTTATTGGCTTGTTTCCTTAATAGTCTATGAAACCCAACGGTGTGTTGGCTTGACTGTGAATGTATGGTTTTGGCTATGTGAGAGCCTATTATTCCCTAGTGCCTTGTGGAATGATGCCCAAATTGGGGGAGGCAGTGATGCTGAGAGATTGATGAGCACACTAGCCTACGGTTGGGTGGAACGTTGCAGCGACGTAGCTAGTTGCGGGCCAACTTCTTTTCCAGATAAGTATTGTATTGTATTGTATTTCCGCAATTGTAGTTGTTTTATGGATTACTATGAACATGTTGAATGCTTGAATGAATGTTTTGGCTTCCGCTGTAGATTGCAATATGCATATGTGTATGTTTTTAATTCAATGCATTTTTATGTTTATGTTCATGGGGCTAGATTGCCCATTTTGACAGCAGCAACAACCTAGTCACGTCCTCTCCATCGTCGGTATGAGGGGTGGGGATGTCACAGTGTGGTATCTGAGCTCATGTTGTAGCTTTGGAGCCTCAATGGGCCTTGAAGAATCAACCGTTGTTCAGCAGGAAGGATCTAACAACAGAAAAATTCCAATTTTTTCTAAGTATTGGAGAGAATTCTCCTTTGTCGACTGAGAAAGATGAAGGGAGTCGATACGTTGACTGAGCTGGAAAGAGGGATTCGACGAGAATCATTGTGCCCATGTCGGGAGAATTAGCAGAAATATTCTGACACATAGGAGGGAGTCAGTTGAGTTCCGCCAATGACAAAGAAAGACAGGAAAATATTTGGATTTTTGTCCTTAGTGTGCTGATGGTAAGATCGGTTAGGAGAAGTTGAGTAGACACACGTCAGCTCACCTAGCCGAAGCAGAGCTGCTACATGTCGGCTGGAGAAGGATATTTGAGCCGTTGCATGTCGGATGGCTAGGGTAAATTTTCACCAATGCATGTTGGCGAGGAAGGGGAGATGCGAGCCGATACGTCGGTTGCGTTGCCAAAAAGAAGCTGATGAGCTAAAGCGGCGGTGTCGACGAGGAGAGTCGCGCGAAGCCGAGCCGATTCGTCGGCTGAGTTGTTTGGTTTTTGTCGACATAGCGGATGCAACTACCTGAATTTCACCAACGGCAAAGAAATTCGTTGTAATCAGCGGAAGAAGAAGAAGAAGAAGAAAACGAAGAAAGGAAAAATTTTGGAAAATTTTTCTAAGTATGAAAAATTGGAGAAAAGTCTGAAATTTTTTTGCAACAGCGACAGAAAACTTGGGAAGTATTCCACAACAACGGATGGAAGTTGAAAAGTATTCCAACGTGGCAGAAGGATCCGTCAGAAGAAAGCCTGGAAGTTTTTCAATTCAGGGAATGAAAGTCGAAAAGTTTTTTGACGTAGCGGACGGTTCGATCGAAAGGGATCTGACGAAGTTGCTGATATGTGTCGGACAAATTTGGAAAAAAATTTCGACACATCGGAAGGATAGATGATCAGAGGAAAGATGAAAAATTTGTAGAAACGAAGATTTTGATAGGTGCCAGAAAAGTGAAAAATGGTAGTTAGTTTATGTGCCAGATTGTGCGAAATCCAATGATTTACAAAAAAGAAAGTGAATGTTGCCCTTGACCCACCCTACAGTGGCATATGGAAGCCACAAGGGGAAATCCGTCTTGACCCTCGTTGTCCCCCTGAGACAGTCAATTAAAGATGATATGCAGATAAAGGAAGAAAAAAAAAGTACAAGGACATTCTATAAAGCATAACATCATTATGTTATAAATCAAGGGACACCATACAAAGATGATATTGAATCATATTTAGATGGTGTATCTATGCAGGTTGTGAAGGATAGGATGGATGCTTTGAGAAAATAAAGAATTGGACCATTGATAGGGGAATATGTTCACTATTGTGAAGCTGAAACTATGGGCCAGGGAGTAGGGATCATTCCTAAAATTTGTGCAGTGTTAAAAGACCCCCAGGTAGGTAATAACTCAACTATGGTGGAAGTTGAGGGTGAGATTGCTGGGAAAAATGTTTTGTTTTGATTAACCCACTATATCACCCCTAGAATTGTGAGATGTGCACTTTGAAGAAGTCAAAGCATAGAAGGTCATGGTTAGTTCAACTATCCACTGGATCCGGGAGGAAGTCAGTGAGGTGGTAAAGAAATGTCCATTGGTCAGGGATGGATTAGTCACCCGTGCAGATCTAAATATTCTGCCACTTGGATCCTATGATATACTCATTGGAATGGATTGGATAGGAGCACATAGAGCAAAGCTTGATTGTTACAACAAGACTTTTGAGTGCTTGGATGAAAAAGGAAACCTAAGGGTTGTGAAAGACATTCTAAAAGTGATCTCCAGTAGGCATATTTCAGCAATGTAGCTGAAGAAGTTTTGTAGGAAACTTTGTAGAGTGTTTGCAACTCATGTTTTGGAGGCAACAAAGAATGAAGCTCCTAGGTTTGAGGACCTTCATGTGTTGCAGGAATCCAGGGATGTTTTCTCGATGAAGCTCTAAGGTTTCCTCCAAAGAGGGATGTTGATCCCACGATTGAACTTGTGTGAGGTAAAGCACCATTGTCCAAGACACCCTACACGGTGAGTACACTATAAATTCTAGAGCTGAAGATGCAGCTGCAAAATTTGTGGGAAAGAACTATATTAGGACAAGTGTGTCCCCGTGGGGAGCACCAGTTTGGTTTGACAAGGATAAAGATGATATACTCTGGTTGTGTATTGATCACAGATAGTTGAGAAAATTCATTGTGAAGAACAAGTATTATTTTCCTAGGATCGATGACCTCTTTGATCAAGCGAGAGGATCAAAGGTATTTTCCAAGATTGACTTGGGGTTTGGTGACCATCAGGTAAGAGTCAAGGATGAATATCTTCATAAGACAACATTCAGAGAAAGGTATGGTTCTTATGAGTTGTAGTGGTACCATTTGGTTTCACAAATGCACTAGATACATCTATGTGCCTCGTGAATAATGTTTTCGGTAAGTTTCTGGACAAGTTAGTTCTTGTTCTCCTTGATGGCATTCTTATTTATTCTATGAATGAGGAAGAACATGTGGAACATTTGAGGATGACTTTGAAATTTCTTAGGAAGCATAAGTTGTATGAAGGTTTGAGAAAATGTGACTTCTATGAAGATATAATTCATTAATTGGGTCACATTATTTCAGATAAAGGAATATCCGTGGACCCTGAGAAAATTGAGGCCATGATGAGTTGGTTTGGTCCAAGAAATTGAACAAATGTAAGATCTTTTGTGGGACTTGCAGGGTATTGCAGGAAGTTCATTGAAGGATATTATGAAGGTAAAGTGGAGTCTATGTATAGGATGAGGAAGCCTACATGTGAACTTGTAGTTTCGTGAGGGAATGGCCCTTGTGTGTATGAACATACATATGAGGACTTCCTAAATATTGCAGGTAGAATGACCTGAGTAGAGTAGTATGGTTGTGCCCAATGAAACCCAAGGCAGGAAGCTGCCATGTGCCATGAGAAGGATCTCATGATGGAGAACAGGTTTTGAAACTTCAGATTGCAAGTTTTTCTGTTGATTATGGGAGACTTCGATCTCCTGTGATGGTTTTGAATCATGCTAACCATGGAATATATGCTTGTCTTGCATTGCTGATGTTTGAGGTTTCCTGTTGCTAACTATGACTATTTGGCTGATTTAAAATTGTGTCAAGATGACATGTTGTATGTGGAAGTCTAGGTTTTGGGACATCATGTGTAAGTAAGGGATACGTACTCCCACTTTCAAAATCCAAAGAGTATGAGGACGACCTCATAGTTGCAAAAATTCGATTTTCTGCAGGAAGCATAATTGTGAATTCATATTTTTATTTTGACTATCAATGTTATTGATCGTTTGATGTTTGGAAAATCATGTATGCATGAAATAGATTTGAAAATATATGATTAAAATTTTACGATGACATCTCATGTAAACTGCATACTTGTATGTAATGCAGGTGAGATGGTGAAAGTATGCCCTTGGAGTACGTAGCTTCTCGAAAGGATGTGTTTGGGATACATAACTCCTCAGAAGGATGTACTGGGTGTACATAGCTCCTCGGAAGGATGTACTGGGTGTACATAGCTTCTCGGATGGATGTGTTCGAAATAGGTTTGAAAATCTATGGTTGAAGTTTTATGATGACATATCATATGAACTACATGCTTGTATGTAATGCAGGTGAGATGAAGAAAATATGTGCTAGGTGTACATGGATTTTGGAGGGACATGTTTGGAATAGGTTTGGAAACCTATGATTGATTTTATTTATGATGACATGTCATATGAATTGCATGCTTGTATGTAATGCAAGTGAGACGATGAAAACATGTACAGGGAGTACACAGATCCTCTAGAAGGATGTACTTGGGTACATAGCTTCCCCCCCCTGCCAGTTAGGCACCGATATGCATCACTGGGGATGCTTAGAGTGTAAGACATCTGTTTAGACTTCTTTCTACACAAATTCATGTCATAAGGGGATTGTCACGAGAGTGGGGGATCTGTGAAGAGAATAACCCCTAGGTATTATGATGTCAGGAAAGGAAGAGCCTGAGCATTGGTAAGCACTTGGAGGAGGTGTTGGGACCTTAAGCTGTCATTAAGCACCTGAGGAGGTGTTAGGCTCTAAAGCGGGGCTGATCGGATCTCGTTTGAGAGATGATATACATATAAGTATTGGATTGCTTAGAAAATACTGGTTGATTTTCTATAATTGCAAATGTACATAATGATTTAGCTAAGATTTCAAAAATCTTGTTAAGAAATGAATCCTGCGGAAATTAATCTGACATGTGAATTTATCTATTATGGTGCATGGAAAGGAAGCACCTGAGCATTGGTAAGCACTTGGAAGAGGTGTTAGGCCCGTAAACTAGAGCTTCCATTGAGCACCCAAGGAGGTGTTAGGATTTGAAGCGAGGTTGACCAGATCTCGGTTGGGATATGTTATACATATAAGTATTTTGTTTACTTATCAAACTTTTGTTGTTATTGATTTTCTTTAAATATACATGAGCATATGATGCAACCATGATTTTGAAAATCTTGTTATAGATTGCACCCTATAGGGATGAATCTGACATATGAATTAAATTTATTGTGGTGTTCAGAAGGGAAGCACCTGAGATTGGTAAGAACCTATAGGAGGTGCAGGCTCTTGAACATAACTACTATTGAAGCACCTGAAGGGGTCTTGGGCTCAAGAATGGAGCTATCAGACCTCGGTTGAGAGGTATTTTTAGGTGATCCAAGGCTTGCAGAAATTTGGATACCCTTTAATGCACACCCAGGTCTGGGGTGGGGTAGGGTTGTGAGTGCCATAGTTGTATAAAGCCAAGTCGGATACCTATGGAACCAAAAGAAGATACTTATGCAAATGAGTATTTGGTTCACTTGGCAACTTTTTGTTGATTTTATATCAATATACATGTGCATGTGATTCATCTATGATTTTGGAAAATCTTACGAATATTGACATGGAAATTGACTCATTTCTTGGGGCTTGAGCATAGGTATCGCTGGTTTCCAAAGACACTGGAAATTTTCCAAGCTGAGGAGAAGGATTATCCAAGAACAGAAAAATATCTTGTGGTGTGTGCTGATGCATGCAAGAAAGGACTTGGAAGAGTTCAATATCATGCCATTGGATAGATAAAGGTGCAGAGGAATACGGTCCTGAAGAGGCTATGTGGGAGTTGGAGGATGCCATGCGACTGGCACATTCATTTTTGGTTCAAGTTTTCAGAGCACTGAGGGAGGTGCTAAATGTAGCAATTGTTGAATTTTTGTAAAGTACTGAGGACAATGCTATTTTTATTTTACTATGGTCTGGAGCCCAAGGAAAAGGCCCCACCATGGATTTAGTGTCTTATGTATCGGTGATTAAAATTGATGCTGATGGTTTATGTGCTAGCCATGCACGATATGCTTGAGACATCATGTAAAACGCAAATTAATAAAAATACCACAACTAGTTATGCACTGCAACGTTAAAGAGATGTGGGCATGATTTCACAAGGAATAGGGATGGGGAAATAATCAAAGCCTTGGTCCATGGGGAAAAGCTAGATGTCAAGGGGAAAACCCATCAAGCTATCAACTACCCTTTTTGTCTTTTATGCCTAGTCATCTAAGTGGGTGAAGGAAGTTATTTCCTTGGGATGGAAAGGGTATGGAGGTCAAATTCAAATTGGAGAAGCCATCAGTCTTGGGGAAATGTGTTTTTGACTTGTGGGGCAAGTAAATGCTTGGGAAGGAACGCATGTATTTCATTTTTCCTTACCCATTATCAATCACGTGGGCTCTCTCACGCTGTAGGAAGGGGCTGAGCTCTCCCCTTCACGATTTTGTACTTTTTAGATGTTTCTCCATGGTTGGGGAAGTCATTTTGTGATGCTGAGTGCCTATGCAGGAAAAATTCACGTTTCAGTGTTTGCTAGGGGGCATTTTTGTCTCCCTCATGATTTGGGCCGTTTTCTTCATTTTCCCATGCTTAGAATTTGTTTTCTGTGTTGTTGGGATAATGGGAAGGAATGGGCCACGATTTTGGGGTTTGGGGTGGTCATTTGCCTATGTGGGCAAGCTGGGAGCTTCCCTCACGTTTTTCTGCATTTTTTTCCACTTTCTCCAAGCTAGGAAATCAATTTGTTGATGCTGTGTGAATGGCCTGAGGGGATTTATGATCCGTGGGTTTGGGGAGGTCGTTTTTTCTCCCGTGGTGCCATGGACAATTTCTTGAATTCAGATCTACTATATGAGGGTTTGTAGAGGTCATTTTGCCTCAGTAGAGACATTGAAATTTTTATGCATTTGTATTGTTCACCCAGGGTGTTTTTCCCAATTTCCTTTTATGTTTTGGGTCCCCAGGACCTTTGGCCCTTACCCAACAATGGTATTTTGCTGTTGGGTGCATCCTTGTGATGGCTTGTCAAAGTAATTCCAAGGAACCATCTGTTGATTGGATGACTGTGTGTTTTATGTATGGTTTGGCTTGGACGAGTAAGACCGAGGACCCCTCCATGTTATTGGCTTGTTTCCTTAACAGTCTGTGAAACCCAACGGTGTGTTAGCTTGACTGTGAATGTATGGTTTTGGCTATGTGTGAGCCTGTTGTTCCCTAGTGCCTTGTGGAATCATGCCCAAATCAGAGGTGGCAGTGATGCTGAGAGATTGATGATCACACTGGCCTATGGTTAGGTGGAACATTGCAGTGACATAGCTAGTTGCAGGCCAGCTTCTTTTCCAGATAAGTATTCTTTTGTATTGTATTTCCGCAATTGTATTTGTTTTATGGATTGTTATGAACATGTTGAATGCTTGAATGAATGTTTTGGCTTTCATTGTAGATTGCATTATGCATCTGTGTATTTTTTTAATTCAATGCATTTTTATGTTTATGTTCATGGGGCTAGGTTTCCCATTTTGACAACAACAGTAGCCTAGTCCCATCCTCTCCATTTTTGGTATGAGGGGTGGGGATGTGACATTCCACCCTGGTAACTCTCTGTCTCCACAGCAAAAGAGCAGTGCTTAGGTTTTAAAAGGAAAAAGAGAATATTCATGAAGCTTCTTGAAGGAAAGATTCGTGGCACCCTTCTCCCTACTCTTGTGCACCACCCGGACTCGAGACCCCCCCTAGTAGGATCTCCCTTCCACCTCATCCACCATTTACTCAACCATCCCTATCCTCCCAATGGCAATAAATACTGGCTCACTCCCCATGGGTTGGAGGAGGAAAGTTATGTTGTTGCACCTAAGTTCTGGCCAAATCTAGGGTGAGCATAAAGAAGAGAAGTTGGATCTTTGAGGACAAGACTTGGAATGTGAGGAGGCATGAAAACACTAATGAACAATGGTTTTAATCTCTCTTCTTTTATGTTAATGCCATGATGGCCCCTGTTATAGCTCAAAATGACACATCTCTTCCTGTGACCGCTTTCCCATGATTTCGTCACATGTCGACACTTCCATGATGACACTTCATGAAAGTCATTAAAAGTCACTGAAAAAACACCTGACTTAGAGGACCCATATATTGATTTTTGTACCTCCATTTGACCTTATCTCTACACCGTTGGAAAGGTATATGTGTTAGCTAAAACTTTCTAGAAGACACCAAAGTCTGAAAATGCCCAAAAGTACCCTTAAAATGAGTTTTTTTTTTTTATGTGTACACGAGTTTCCTTAAGGAAACCTGCGTACGTACGCGACTTGCTATATATAATACTATCATACACCTTAAATACGTGACTATCTGCATTGAAACCTGCGTATACCTCCTCGCGTACATGACTATTGTCTCTGCAACCTGTGTATGCCTCCTGAAAATGTCAAAAAAATATGTATTTTGAAATTTGGGTAGTTTGGGTAGTTATGCAACTGACTCCTTCAGTTGTAACTACTTTGTCTTCGACCCTAAATATTCATTAAGCATATAAATAGAGGTAGGGAGGTCCATGAGAGGAGACTTGAATCTTTGCATTGTTATGCTGGAGGATTTGGAGCTCTCTTTGCCCACACCTTTGCCCTAGAATATTTCTCCTTGTGTTGCAGAACTTGGAGGCTGAGTTCCTTGGAGAAGAGAAGTAGCAGAACCAAATCAAGGTTTCGTGAGGTGCCAAACATGGAGAGAAGGTATATTTGTACTTGTTTTCAAGATTAATAAAGATGCGATGTCCTTCTCTTCCCAAATCAACGTGTCTTGTATATTGAATCTTTGATTATGATTATATGATGTTATTTATCAGATTATGTTTTCATGTTTCATTGAATATAATCTCCTTTCATATAGTCTATTTGGTTTGAGGAAGGTATAATTCATTTTGCAGGTCTCTTGGAGCAAGAGGAGCAAGAGGAGCAAGAGGAGCAAGAGAAGGATTAAGGGCTGCTTGGATCAACCTTCGTTTGTCAATGTATGAACCATTCTAATCTCTGAAACTTGCTTATATATGCTTGCTAAACATTATACATCCACCTTTCAATCCCAGTACATTGATGGCCTCTTAAACCCTAGCCATAGGAAAATTTCCTTTACAACAGAACTGGCGACTCTGCTGGGGATAACCTTGTCTATTTGGGGTTTCTATGTATTTCTTGCAGTCTTTTGCAAGGTTTTAGGTCTTTCTTGCCACTTAGGAACACTTTATCAATTTTATAGAACATCTCCCCTGCCTTCCTAAGGCAATTTTTGACCTTTTTTGGGATTTTTTCCACCCATATGTGAGTTGCAGACTGAACAGTCGCGTGTCTGGTTTGGTACACACGACTTTCT
The DNA here is from genome assembly GCA_001517045.1 of Pseudotsuga menziesii. Classification (NCBI taxonomy): domain Eukaryota; kingdom Viridiplantae; phylum Streptophyta; class Pinopsida; order Pinales; family Pinaceae; genus Pseudotsuga; species Pseudotsuga menziesii. Next base: position 946,256 of record LPNX010665759.1, read on the forward strand.
ATACTATTAACCCGTGTATGATATGTGACTTGTCAATGGTACAACCCACGTGTGCTTGTACATGCGACTTGCTGTACTTTCAACCCACGTATGACACATGACGTGTCAGTAGTGAAACTCACGTATGCCCCTTTAAATAGTGTTTTTTCCTCTTTTGTGGTTTTTTCTTATGTTTGAAGGTTGTTTCGTAGGTCTTTTGGGGTCCTCTGCAGGTGCATGACTCCAGGGAGTTAGTTACATCCTTTTTGTTTGTTCTTTATCTATGTGGTAAGTCTTTTTATAGCATTAGGGTTTTCTCTTTGCTCATCCCCCCCACCCCCTTTTCTTGGTATGATTTTTGGCTTATGTTTCTGGTCAGCCTTTGTTAGTGATCTTTGTCTGAGTTCAGAAGCTTGTTGGTGTTTGTTTCCTTCTTCTTTTGTTGGTTAACTTCACCACGCCAAAATAGTTGACTTGCCTTTTATGCGAGCCTTCCTTTCAAGTAGGGTTTATACTGACTTTAGGGAATTCTAGAGTTTGTTTGGTGGTTGTATAGCAGAGTTCCTTTTGCTTTGTTCTTGTCATCTGCATGCTTTTGTTTGTAGGTAGTTTTTCTTTTGCATTTATAAGAGAAAAATTAAAAGAACATATAGTGTTTTAATATGCATGTAGATTAGGGTTTTGTTTCTAATACACTACATATCATTATTTTTAAAAAAATAAAAAGAAATTGTTCTTTTGTGGATTTTAAGTTTCTATTTGAAAAATAAAGAGAATACTTTTTGCTTTTTGCATTTCATTTCTCTTTGCTTAGTCATTTTGTTTCAACTTTGAGTCAAAACACCACATAAGTTTCACGCCATTTACCCTCTAACTAAAAAAAACCCTTAAAATAAACTATATAATTTAAAAATTATTAGTAAGTTTTATTTTATAGGGTCATACACCAACTAGCTCAGGCTATACTTGTGGAATAGGGAGTTTAAACTCCCCACAAGCATAAAATTTTAGACGTAGTTGGCCAATCACTAGGTAAACCCTTCTCTATGTTGATTGTATTTGGGAAGATCCTCTCAAACGAGAGTTAAGCACAAGGCCACGTGGAGACTTGGTCTGAGGAGATAACCCTGCGATTCCTTGTCAAAGCGTAGACCAAGGTTTTTGCGCATCTGGGGATTCTGTCTTAGACAGGGTTTCGGGCTTTGCTACCCTGCCCGTGCGTATGAACCAGGATTGTGACTGTCCCCCCAGACTGTTAATATAGTTAAGGTATCCTTTAGTCTCTTTGACATCTAGGGTTCATACACAGGTACACCAGAAGGCTATTTCTGGTTGACCTTGGACAGGCTTGGAAGGTAACCCCAGTAGAAGGTGTGGGAGGGCGATGGGTGATTCCTTCATTTGTGCCTAAGAACATCTACAGGGATGCAAAGTAACTATCTATCATCTTTCTTTTGGAAAGCATATCTTATACCTGTTTGTCTATTTGGCTTTAGGAATTTTTAGTGAGTGCTGTGTGGTTTCTCTGTACTTAGTTTGCCTTTAGGTGCGTGCTTCGTAATTTTGGTTGCCTTTCAACCTCAAACCTTGTATCCTATTTTGAAAATATGTCTAAAGCCCCTTTGAACACCAACCAAGGGATCCCCATCCTGGAACTCCTTGTACTATTCCTCTCACGGGGAATGTTGGTGTTCCCTTGATGGCCACCTTGAATCTACCTGGATTCACCCTAGGGCTACCAGTGTGGTTGTTTTCCACTCCAACCGTCCTGAATGCTCGTGATGCTTCTCAAGTAAGCTCCTTATATCAAGGGCATCAAAACACTGCTTCCCCTTCACCTGTAGTTGATTCTCCTCCTCCTTCTGCCTCATGTGGTGAAAGTACTGATACTAGTAATCGACAATCTAAAAGGAGTAAAAGAAGAAGGAATAGGAAGAAGGCACATAAGCAAAGGGGCACCCATTCAACCTCTACAGGTCAAGTTGAACCTCACCACCTAGCCTTTGTAGTTCATGCTGGGGGCACCTATCCAACCTCTGCAGGTCATGTTGGATCTAAGCACTCAACCTTTGCAAGTCAAGTTGATCTTCACCATTCAGCCTCTGTAGTTCATGCTGGTGGTACGCATCCAACCTTTGCAGGTCATGTTGGACCTAGTATTTCAGCCTCTACGAGTCATGCTGGGGGCAATCTCTCAACCTCTGTGGTTCATGCTAAAGACAATCTATCAACCACTGCGAGTCATGTTGACACTGTTGAAAAGACTACCTGTTCAAAACACAAGCAAAGTTTCCTTCTAAGCTTTGTGAGGGAGACCACCTTACTTATAAATGCCCTTCTATCGTGGAGGTGCGAAGAGTTTGGTTTCATGGTCATCCCATTTTTGAACATTCTGAAGTTTTTCAACAACCGGTCTCTCTTAGTCAGGTTGGACCCAGTCACCTAGCCTTTGGTGGTCATGCTAGGGAAAAATATCAGCCTCTGTAGGTCATGCTGAGAGTAAACAATTAGCCACTGCTAGTCATGTTGACACCATTAAGAAAACTGGTTGTTTGAAGTGCAAACTTAAGTTCCCTTATAAGCTATGCGAGGGAGATCATCTTACTCACCAATGCCTTGCTATCGCAGAGGTGCGAAGAGTGTGGTCCGAGACTCAAGAATTTTATTCTCTTGAACAACCTATAGTTTCTCAACAACCTACTCAACCTTTGGTTGATCAAGTGGTTGAACCAATCTCAGCTTTGGTCAATCCCACTCTTCTTTCAGAGAGTGATCCTTATGTGACTGAACCAATGACATATTTGGTTAATCCCACTCTCCCTTTGGAGAGTGACTTTCATGAAGCGGTTGAATCGATTCCATTGTCGATCAATCTCACTATTATTTCGGAGACTGAAGTGTCTGCTAGTCACATTTCCTTCACTGCCAGTTCAGAACTTACTAAACAAGGGGGAACTAAACTCGCTTCAGATCAACCCCCACCAAGCTCTTAGATTGCTTCCTTTGATTGGGATAGCCTAGTTGAGCCGCGCCTTCCTTTTGATGCACCTTTCTAGATAAAGGTCAAATTTGAACAATACATGATTGCTCGTTGTATTGTTGATGAAGGAGCCTCATTTAGTATCGTGTTTGCTCGTGCTTGGCGAGGCATGGGATCTCCTAGCCTTGTGTTGACTGCTAGTCAGTTACTAGCATTTGATAGGAGAACTTGTATAGCCTTGTGAACTCTTACTCAAACACCTATTACTTTGGGTGGGAATACTGTCTTAGTTGACTTAATGGTGATAGAAGACCCCTTAGACTTCAATATGCTCCTTGTACGTGATTATGTCTATGCCATGCAAGCTATGGTGTCAACATTCTTTCGTCTGATGTACTTTAATCATGGTGAAGAAATTGTCACTATTGATCAGTTGGATTTTCTTGATCCGTCTCTTGACCCAATTAGAGACCATGTCTTTCCTTTATCAATTCAAAGTGTTTCTATAGACACTACCCCGCCACAAGTGAGCATCATCATTTTGCTATTGCCCAAGCTGTGCAAGACCTTGTCACACTTTATATTACATTTTGTTGAGACATAGATCCACCTTGTATTTTTGTGGATATGATCGATTGTTGAGCATGGATCCACCTTGTTCATTTGTGGCCATGACTCTTTTAGATTTGATATGGCGCCTTTTTTCATATTGAGTGACCATGATAGTTTCATGAGTTATACATATGTTGGATCCACCTGTATCTTTATGGCAATGTTTTGTATATGGACTTGCATGTCCCAGAGATCAGTTTTGTCTAACATTTATCTCTCTCCCAGGTACCTTTGTTCGAGCCTTTATCAATTCGGCTATCATTTTCACCTCTAACCTCATACATTAGGTGGAATCTGTTATAGCTCAAAATGACACATCTCTGCCTGTGACCACTTTCCCATGATTTCGTTGCATGTTGACACTTCCATGATGACACTTCATGAAAGTCATTGAAAGTCACTGAAAAACCACCTATCTTGTAGGACCCATATCTTGAGTTTTATAACTTCGTTTGACCTCATCTCTACACCATTGGAAAGGTATCCGTGTTAGCTAAAACTTTCCAGAAGACACCAAAGTCTGAAAATGCCTAGAAGTACCCTTAAAATGAGTTTTTTTTATGTGTATGCGAGTTTTCTTAAGGAAAACCACGTACGCACGCAACTTGCTATATATAATACTCACCTATGCCTTAAATACATGACTATCTGCATTGCAACCTGCGTATACCTCCTCGCGTATGCGACTGTTGTCTCTGCAACCCATGTATGCCTCCTGAAAATGTCAAAAAAATACGTATTTTGAAATTTGGGTAGTTTGGGTAGTTATGCAACTGACTCCTTCAGTTGTAACTACTTTGCCTTTGACCCTAACTCTTCATTAAGCATATAAACATAGGTAGGGAGGTCCATGAAAGGAGACTTGAATATTTGCATTGTTATGTTGGAGGATTTGGAGCTCTCTTTTCCCACACCTTTGCCCTAGAAGCTTTGTCCTTGTGTTGTAGAGCTTGGAGGCTGAGTTCCTTGGAGAAGAGAAACAATAGAACTAGATCAAGGTTTCATGAGGTGCCAAACTTGGAGAGAAGGTATATTTGTACGTGTTTTCAAGATTAATAAAGATGTGATGTCCTTCTTCTTCCCAAATCAATGTGTCTTGTATATTGAATCTTTGATTATGATTATATGATGTTATTTATGAGATTATGTTTTCATGTTTCATTGAATATAATATCCTTTCATATAGTCTATTTGGTTTGAGGAAGGTATAATTCATTTTACAGGTCTCTTGGAGTAAGAGGAGCAAGAGGAGCAAGAGAAGGATTGAAGGGCTGCTTGGATCAACCTTCATTTGTCAAGGTATGAACCATTCTAATCTCTGAAAATTGCTTATATATGCTTGTTGAACATTATACATCCACCTTTCAACCCCAGTATGTTGATGGCCTCTGAAATCCTATCCATAGGAAACTTTCCTTTACAACAGCCCCTTTCCCATAATCTGTATTGGGTTATGATCACTCATTTTGTTATCAGATTCCTTAGTCATTGTTATAGAGTTATAGATAATTTTTTGGTACTTTTGATATTGTTTGTGGCTTGATGTGTTTATTGCAAGTATATCTGTGGATATCTAGCACCATAGAAGGTTTATACATCATACTACATAATAGGTAAAAGACTCATTCCATACATCTATAAATTCTAGGGAAAGTGCTTATCATTGTTATCAATCATTTGTTTTAGCTGTGAAGGATTCAAGCTAGGGAAACAACTCCTGTTTGTAGGAGGTGAGAATTTACAGCAACATATACCAAAGGGAGTAGGCAAGTTGGAGCTTTGAGGACAAGACTTGACATGTGAGGAGGCATGACAACACTAAGGCACAATGGTTTTAATCTCTCTTATTTTATGTTAATGCAATGATGTCCCCTTTCCCATAACTTGTATTGTGTTATGATCACTCATTTTGTTATCAGATTCCTTAGTTATTGATATAGAGTTATAGATAATTTTTCGGTACTTTTGATATTGTTTATGGCTTGATGTGTTTATTGTAGGTATATCTGTGCATATCTAGCACCATATAAGGTTGATACATCATACTACATAATAGGTAAAAGACTCATTCCATACATCTATCAATTCTAGGGAAAGTGCTTATCATTGTTATCACTCATTTGTTTTAGCTGTGAAGTATTCAAGCTAGGGAAACAACTCCTGTCCGCAGGAGGTGAGAATTTCCAGGAACATATACCAAAGGGAGCAAAGTGTGTCTAATGTTAGATTGAAGATATTTTACATTGCAAAGTTCAAATAGAAAAAATATTAGAGGGAATTTTATGGATATTGGTTTGATTGATTTTTACAATTGCTTAACAATATTATTTTTTAGTTTTAATGCCTTCAAGAAATATCAAAGCACTTAATACAATCTAAATTAGAAGAGCTATAAGTAATTTAGGCACTACAATCTTTGGATCAAATGTAGAATATAGTATATTAGCCAAGAATTGTAATTATAAGTACAATGCAACGATTCATGAGTTTATGAGTTCAGATACTGTTGATTGGGATTACGTTAGGCATTATGCATGAAGACACATTTATGAGGTACACTTATTTGATTTAGTAGGTACTCACAATTGTATTTCAATTCATTTAATTTTATTTGGTGATTTTTAATTTAGTTATACTTAGTATAGAATTTATATTAAAATTTTAATAATTCTTTTTTTACACTATATCTTGTTTACTTTTATTTGTATTTATATTGAAAATGTGTTTTGACTTTTTTATTCTATTAATTTGGACCATTGAAAACAATCATCCATCACTTACTAAAAAGATCCATAATATATAATTTTTTGTGAAAGTAAAATTGATGTGCTAATTAATTTATATCAACGCAAGTTGAGAGATAATAAAAATATTCGAATGTCATGGATTTCTTATTTGACGATAAAAGGTGAATACCAAATTTCAGCACTGATTTCCATTATTTTTAAATCAACATAGATCCATCTTAAACCCATATCTATCAAGCACTGTGAGGGATCCAATTTCTCGAGGTGATTTTCTTTTAATCTTAAATTTGTTACACGTCTAGAAAACATTTACACCTCAAGAAATTTGATCCCTTGGTTTTTAATTTTTTATTTTAGGAGTCAAGATGGATTTTTTTAATAAATTTTTTTTTTTGGATTTAAAATTTTATTTTATCATTGAGCTGACATGAGATCTTTTAATTACTTTTTATTTGGTCTTGATTTTTTATTTTATGAATTGACATGCATTTTTTATTACTTTTTATTTTTGGTAACATAATGTTATGTTACATTACGTTACATGGCATGGCATGATGTGAAAACATATCCCCCATATTGGGCTACAGAGCATCTCGTTGCTCTCAATGCAATGAGTGATTAACATATTTGGTAAAAAATGTAAATCCACTTTAAAACTGTTATTATTTTACATCGAAGGTTTTTGGCCACTTTGTTGTCCCTAAAAAACTAACAACACATAGTCACATGGGCGTTTAATGTAAAGATTGAACTTAGGGTAGTGGAATATCTTTGGAGATTCTCCAATGGTGATTAATTCAATCCAAGGGCTAATTCTTTGGAAAGCTTGATGTTGAGACCCATTTATGAAGAGATCCTCATTTATAAAGCAATTTATAATTACATCTCTTTCATCGTGTGTACAAAGAAATGAATGAGCTAGTTGATGGTCTGTCTAAGGATATCCTTCTGCTAGATCTAGTACAATGGCATATCTGGGAGGAAGTGGAGGGTCATTATTATGAATATGTCCATCAATCATTTTATTATGAGTTTTTTTGAAGGTGATTCAAATTGTTTCTTTTTCATTATATGATTAGATGATACTTTTGTTTTATAAATGTGTATAAATGTAATGTAAATTTTGAATATCTTTATGAATATGGATGAGAGATCTAGGATACCAATTTTGAGACATGTATTTGGTGATTTTTGTTGGGATGATTGATGGGTATATAGGTTTTCATGACATGGATTCCTTAAAAGGAATCAAGAAATGTTATAAGGTATCTATAAAACGTAAATTTATTTTGATTAATTTGTTTTCGAGGAAAATAAAGCGTCATAAAATGATAATATGCATCACATATTCACATGAGGATTCAAATGTGAAAACTTGAACTTATAGCATTGGAAGATGAGGATTTTCATCCATATAATGGTAGGGGTTTACTTTTTTTTCAATATTGAAAAAACTATACTTTATGTTAATAAGCATATGCCCATATTGTCATGATACAAATTCCCCAATATGTACTTGAATAGAAAACACCAAATGGTCTCAATATAATCCAAATATAGGAGCCCCAAATATAGTCCAAATAAACCATCAATAGGAAACATATATAGACTAGAAAAGCCATGAAACTATCCATATAGGCTAGACTAGAAGTAACAAGAAAACTATCCATATAAAGTCTTAGACAACAAATTTCTCCCAAAAAACCCATATCTACTAGCTAATATACCAAAACATAAAAAACAACTATAATATTTAATTATAAGCTAGTAAGACATGAATCAATAAGATATTGGATAACAGATCTTCATCTTCATTCAACCTTCCACAAAAAACATATGTTATCTCATCATAAAAGTTGATGTTCCGAGAACTGTTAGCAAAAATCAATCATCAAAAGTCGATAAAAAATAAAGGGTTGAATATAACACTGGTTATAATCAAGCTATGTACTGAATGTATGAGAAAAAAGTTGTATATTGTATCTTGGATGCACTGTCAACCCATCAAGGATCAATAGTTCTTATTTTGTCCCTAGGTTATCAACCTGTGATCTTGAAAGAGCTGATAAAAGATAATCCCTTTCGTCATGCTAAGAGTGGCTTTCGATAGGGAATATACGGTAGTGTTGAATTCTCGATACATATTCTCAAAATTGATTATTGTAAAAGAGTATCTAAACAATTTTATCCTTGATTATCAGCTATTTAGCATAAGCACATGCATGTTGTATTTCTCATTTATACAATATATAGCCATTCTTTAATCACCCAACACCCTCAATTCCTTTAAACCTAATTCCTTAGCACAATAGAGAAGTGTTTATAGGGCTATAAACTATAATCTTGTATTTGTGCCAGGGCCAAAATTCAAAGCTATATTATAGAACTCTGAATCATTTAACCATATTACAACCCCAAATCCTCCATATGTTGCATCCATTTGATATGCTCCATAAAAAAATGTTGTGCAACAATATGTAGGAAACATTGGGGGTCTGTGATTTACCAGTTTGTTCGTTTTAATAACACACCTACTACCAAAAAAAGACGCAAGGATTTTTATGCAAGTATCCCATACACATGGTTTTCCACCTTCAAAAATGACGAAATTCCTTCTTTTCCATATCTCCCATCAAATAATTACAAGTAGTGACACAATGCCAATGTTTTTTTCTTTCCAACTATTCATGCATTTTGCTAGTGAATAACATTTCAAGTTATCAACAAACCGTATCTCACTCTTTATACTGTTCCATACACCTTGGGAATAAACACATTCAATAAATAGATGATCAATGGATTCTCTATCATATAAGCACAGGGAATAAAGACCAGGTCTGTTGAAACTTCATCTCATAAAATTATCCCAAGTCAAGATGTTGTTATTAAGAGACAACAAAAAAAATATCTTACAATTTAAAGCTACTTACCACTTCCATACCGAGATATGCCGCCAACATACTTCATCTCGATGATAATGCCACAATTCCTCATAAGCTCATTTGGTTGTGATGTTTTCGGTATTTATATTCCATGTTCATGTAAGTTTGTCCTTGTCCCTAGATAACATTACTCTGCCTCTTTTAGTCCCTTTACTGTAATTATCCCATTCAATGCAATGGTTCTCAGCCAAACTCAACTATGAATAATTTAGACAATCAATTCCTATATGTTCCTGCATCCCCTGCACCACAAAATGGTCTAGCATGGCTCACCCTTGTCCATGTAGAAAATTTACAAGGTATGAAGATAAGATATACTCATCCAGTCCACCTACAATAAGATACTTTCCAACCTGAATAGGTTCACCATTTCCAGGAATCCATGCAATCCAATGTCTCAGTAACTGTAGAGCGTTCGTAAGGCCACGCCAAATATTTGATACTCCTTTAGCTGGTTTATATGGAGTTCTAATCCAACTCTCAAGACCTATCATTCAAAAGTATTTATCCATAATCACACTATGCCATAGGTTTCCCATAAAGAGAGCTCTCCAAATATTTTTTGCAGTTAATGCCAATGGAAATCGATAAATGTTTTTTGTACCCCATTCGCCCAATGTTTTTGGTTTGGAAATTTTATCCCATCTTACCAAATGGTATTTTTATGTACCATAGGATCATGGCCAAAGAAAGTTGAAGATTCTACGATTTATTGCATTGAGGATGGATTTTGGCACTTTGCATAAAGATATCCAATAATGTGACATATTCATTAATATATAGTTTAACAAAATCACTATGCCACCCATTGATATCCATCTCAGAATCCAATGGCTAATACCAACCTCAAATATCTTAATCAACCAAAACCAATCCTTTATAGAGTAGCTATTTGGATTTAATACATACCCTAGGTATTTTGTGCCATCCTCAATGGGTTTGAAAGCATATTTAAACAAATTTTGTGAATGACCAATATATTGTTCTGCCACACCATGATGTAGAAATAAATATTTTTTAATCACTAATAAGCATACCGATTCTCAACATAATTTGTCTAGTATGCACTTATAATTGCTCCATTCGCTTAATTCTCCCCTCTGGAAGATCATCACATCATCCACATATAAGAGATGAGTGACTCTAATGATACTGGATATGCAAATTTATTTGATTACCCCTCTCCTTTTCATGTTCAATTAGCTTGCTAAACCATTCAATAATAAGAAGAAATAAGAGAGGTGATAAGGGACAACCCTATCCAATGCCCCTAGAACATATGAAAGAATGAGTAGGAGAACCAATTATAATTACTGAATATGAAAAATATTGAAAACATGACATGATCCAATTTATTGATGCAAGGCCTAAACTAATATACAATAAAATCAATATGAGGAAACCCCAATCCACATGATCATATGCTTTTACCAAGTCCAACTTTAAGACCAGGGCTTGTTGCTTCTTAGTATTCATGCTTTGTAAAACCTCATGCACAATCCCAACTGCATCTTGAATCTACTTGTCATCTAGGAAACCAAATTGTTCCCGAGATATGAATCTGGATAACTCTAGTTTGATCCTATTTGCAATTATTTTAGATATGATTGTACATTAAATTACACTAAGTTTTGTCTAAAATCATCGAAATTTACAGGTTTTCTCACTTTTGGAATCAAGTATATGTACGTAGAGTCCAGACCCTCATATATCTTACCTAGTGTTCTGAAATCTTCTACATTAACTAGAATGTCGAATCCCAATTTTTGAATGATATACATTTGGTCAATAATAGAACATTTACCTGAATATGAGAATAAACTATGAAAGTGATTAACTGCTTTTGCTTCAATCACACTCAGATCCTTAATCATAGTACCATCCTCCTTTTAATCTCCCAAATTGAATTTTGAACTCTCCTATCATTAGCATATTGGTGAATTTTTTTGGTATTTTGATCTCCTTGGGTCATCCAAATCGCCCTACTTTTCAATCTCCATTTTTCTTCCTCCATCAACAAAATATACATTCTATCCTCCTCAATATCTGATATCCACTACTACACATATTCAGGGTAATTTACACTTTTATATTTCTTTTCTTCTGAAAGTATGCTATCTCGCCTTCCAAAGATATGAGATATTGTTGCATTTCATACTTACGCTTCTTTTCCCATTTTAGCACATAATTTTTTAAAGATCTCAAATCTGAAAACAATATTTTCATAGCCGATCCATGATCCACCACCTTTAAATTTAACCATTATTTTCTGACCGTAACTGTGAAATCCTTCTCTTTTAGCCATGAATGATTAAATTTGAATGGACAAAGACTTGTTTTTTCTAGCAAAATCCATTTCCAAAACCACATGCGAATGGTCAGAAAAAGAGTAATGTTCCACCTAGGTCCTATATCTACTCAATGATTCTATCAAGGGTTCAAATACCAAAAATATATCAAGTCTCTTTGAGATAAATTCTTTTCCGTTCCTATTGTTTCTCCATGTCGGTTGATAAAGAGCTTGCCCTATATCTATTGGGCCTTCATCTTGAAAAAAATTGGAGAAGAACTATCATAATGGATCCAATATAGCCCTATCACCCCAAACTTCAGAATCTCCCATAGTGATGTTTAGATCACCCCTAATAATAAGCAATGACACTAAAAATATTCCATCGTCCCTTACACCAGTCCCAAAAATATCTCGGTCACAGTATGGTCCATAACAATTTAAAAGGTCAAGATCCATATCAATCCTTGTGAGCTGGCCTAACAAAAGTATGCCTACATTCATAGAATATGGAGTGAATCTATCCAATATAATATTGTAGGACAAAAGTAATTCCCCAGAGAGTCCATAGGAATCAATAGTCACCATCTCCCATCCCTTCAAAAATTTAGCAAACAAGATTCTAGCTTTTTCCCTCAAGACCATTGTCTCTTTTTGATTTATAACAAAAACCAAAGAAGAGAAATATACATAAATACATACATACATACATACATAAATATACATACATACATATATATAAATTTGAGCACAACTATCCTTACAAAAAGGTTTCCATAGTTCCAAATTGTTTTGAAGAACAGTAACTGAAATAACTACACTGATAAGTTATAACTAACATATATAAGGTTCTTGTGTGTTTTGTGAAATAAATAACCCATTGAAGGGTATAGTGTGACAAAATTGCTATTTAATAGAACACAAAGAAATATATAGAGAGCATGATAAAGTAACCTATTTTTCTTGCTTTCTAACCCATGAACCGACTGAACAACCGAAGTTTCTTCTGTTTGATGAACTCCTTTTCTTGAGGTTTCCTAGCAGTGGCTGCACTGATTCATGCTTCTTAGTTTCTAGAATTCATCTTTTATAATATCCACTATTCCCATCAATTCATGTAGTTCACACACATTGTTATCTATTCTTGACTCATGGAAACCCATCTAGTTTTCCAAATACTTGACATCTGCAGCTACATTCCTATTCTTGTTGACGTCAGTGCCAACCATTTCATAAATACATCACAAGCCATTTTTAATTTCCGACAAAGTTTCCTTGATGTCGTTGATGTCTGCATTTCCTTGGTTATTCTCCATTGAAGCTTGAGCATTGTTTAGCACTAGAGGATTAGAACAGATAGAAGGGAGATCCTGCAAAGGATGAAAAGGACTAGCGAAAATAAACTTAGGACCATAGAAGCTTGCAGGCCTGTACCATTCCTCTGAGAGCTGGATTTGTATAGGGTCACTGTCGAAAGCCTAATTTCTTAGTAAAAATTTGAACAAAATACCGATATCTTTTGCGGGAGGGCTTAAACTAGAAGATTAAAAATGTCTGAGCTCCTGTGGCTCACAAGGAAATGTAGGAGGTGGGGGAGAAGAATTCATCCCTCTTGACGTTTCCATGAAGTGTGCCAATGATCTTATATTTTCCTTGAAGAGCCAAATATAAGGAAATTTCATTAAAACCTTCACCTGATCAAAACTGCCATGAGGCCAATGCTGCCAAATCAAAGAACACTTGTTGTTCATGCGCCGTTGGGGTGGACGAAGGTAAAGGTTGTGGGACCAAACCGTGCACCCCAAAATAAAATTAATTTTAGGGAGCATGCTTATGATAGGAGGGGTGGTCCTTGTTGCCGCCTTTCACACACCTGGGTCACGTGGCAGAAATCTTCAAGCCACTCGGTGTGTCCTTGGGGGCAAGTCTCGAGTCAAGGCTGTCACCTTGTTCTTGACTCCTCTGTTTAGTCTCAACTCCTAACGAAGCCAAGGGGGGTAGACCCTATTAAGTTACTAAGGATGATTTCTTAGTGTGATGATGTTAAACTAAATTAGTTACTTAGGAGTTTGAATATTTTAACTATAGACAATTAAAGATGATGAGATACGGAAATAAACACACGAAAGCACAAAGCTGATACACAATATATATATGAAGCAAAAATGACCAGTGCCTTAAAATGGAGTCAAATCAATAAGATCAATGTGCTTGCATGTGCTTGGAGTGAATGTTTTGCGATTGCATATTGGTACATTTTAAGTTAAAATTGAAGTATGAGTTGATTAAATTAGGCAAAAGGGGGACTCCAGATATACCCGAGAGTACTTGGAGTATGTCCAAAACTAAACCTTTACGGCTACCCGCAAGGAATATGTGGGCTGAAATGGAGTCTCTGGGGCTATTTTTCGTAACACACCCGTTAGGGTGTGACAGAGATCGGCGCCCCGAGGTCACTTTTCATAAGTTCCCGCTTCCTTTGGGTATTTTGCCACCATAGAGGTTTGATCTAGGTGTTGGATTTTCACCTGATGGTTTGTCAGTTGGGGAGAGTGAGTCCTAATTATACTAGTCACCCAAGTGCTTTTGATACAGCTTGACTGATCGGATGAACCGCAACCAAGTGTAGAGCATACACACTGGAGTCTTGTCAATTTTAGTAAGTTTTAAACTGGATGTTCTTGTTTAAAAGAAAATCCTCCAAGAACCTCTTTCGATCCAAGTGGATCTCAATCAGGGAATCGAGGAGGGGTTAATTTTAAATTTGCTGATAAACAAATGATAGAAAAAAGCAAACAAATACACAGTTCTAGTTTCTTAATTAATCCTACCACGAATCTCTTTCCCCTTTCGGGTCAATCGGGAAATCGTGGGGTAAGTATTATGATTACTTTGAAATGTAAGATATGGAGTATGGAATTAATTAATAAAATCAAGTATACTACCCTGCAAATTAGATCAATTCTAGTAAAAAATAAATAAACATAAATCGATGAAAAAGGCACCGACGCAAATCCCCCCAGGGGGGATGGGGAATGGGCTCGAAAGAGCCTATTCCAAAAGTGATTTTATTTATTCTTGGTTACAGAATCAGTGAAATGAAACTATCAGAAACTTCTTGGTCCTTATACAGGCTGAAACCAAGATTTTACAACTTTGGAAAAGTCTTGAGTTTTTAGTGAAAAAGGAGACCCTTGGGGGGATTTGAGCGCTCCTGAGGCCACTTCGGACAGCAGATTCCTTTTCCTTCTGTTAGACCTGATAAAATACAGCGAGCATATTATAATATCAATTTCCCAAAATCACTTTAAGAGTACCTTTGGATCAGCCTACCTTATCTCACAAAAAATGAAGTTAAAACTAGCTAAACAGGCAGAAAAGGAAACAAGGAAAGCAAGCTTTCCTTGGGATATTGGATTGCTGTTTGTGCAGCCAACACAAATGCATTGATATTGAAGAATATTGAATTTTATAACAGTGAAAGGAAATCTAATGCATGCAATCTACAAGTTTCCTTTAAATTTTCATGCAAAAAAGACGATTTCCCTACAACTAGATCTAGAATGCTTATGAAAACTTTTTAAGTGCAAGATATAGGTTATGAGCTATGAAATATCAGGTCTATGTATATTTTACTTTGATGAAACATATCCAAATGAAATCACAGCTATGAACTGAACCAAGTTACCGGGTAAAGTGTTGATTTTGAGGGAGGAAGAAGAGGAGAAAAGTGTTGGTTTCCTTGAAGATCCGCAGTAGAGCTTTCAGGTGGAATGTCAAGGGACTATGCCTTTGAAATTTTTTGAGGAGAATGAAGAAGCAAACTAGATCAGCATCCTCTCCAAAGTATGAACCTGCAACTCAGCTGAAATCAAAGAACTTGCCAAGAAACTTGTGAGATCCGATTAGTACATACAAAGAGATTCAAGATAACATGCATATAAGCTTATAGGACATGCTAGATCTAGATCTCTAAACATGCATCCAAGGAGAGTGACAATCAATAAACTTATTGAACAACACCTTTCCTATCAATATTGTAATAAGCTAATTACCAATCTTAACCACAGATCTACAAGAAATTAGCAAAAAAAGACCACAGATACAGGTTACCTCAGTAAAACAATGGAAATAATCATCCACACATGCAATGGCACCACACCGTATTGCCTCTAAATATTTTCTTTATTTCAAATGAAGAATTACAGAGTTACAATAGCAGCAGCACCTCAATCCCAGTTCTAACTAGCTTGGAAGAGGAGGCTGTGCCTGGATATATACAATTTGCAGGCCATCTAGCCCAGGGGGGGGTGCAATTCCTCATGGAATCAAGTGAAATCAACTGATGGAGAGTTCATCAATGCAAAAATGAAGCTGTACTGAGCCTACTTTTCAACCGGGGGCTTGATTGACCTGACACATCAACCCATACACCGCCACATCGGCCCACAGAGCATCTAGGAGAGTCCACACATGTGGAGGAGAGAGAGACGACGCAATTCCCCATGAAGACCATTGTAGATCAGCTCTGGATCTGATTTGATCCCCTCCTTCAGTCAAGGATTTGTCAGATCCAATCAATCTGCTCCAGATCTGATTGATTTCAGTCAAATTGGTTGAGTATCCACTGATTTATTGATTTTGGATTTGCTCCATTATTCATCAATTTATTAACTAAAATAGTCAATAATTGATTTTTGGGGCTTTTTGACCTGAGTGATGGAAGATCACTCAAAACTTAGGAAAAAGTGGGTCCATGGGTTTACATGGTGCTCTTAGCTTGAAAATGAGCATCTACATGACTGAAACCGATTATTTGGCCCACTTTTATTACAAAATCAATTTTTCCAATTAAACTATTAAAAAATATCCTAAGTTTTGGAAAAATTTAATTTAATAAAAAAAACACTGAAAAAATTAAAAAATTGAAAAATTGAAAAACACCTAGGGGGACTTAGACATGTTCATATGACTCAAAAAAGATGTCTAACATGTTTATACATTGACACATAGACTCTAATAACCTCAATAGGCCCAAATGCCAGGCCGACCACCCCAACTTTGGAGGTATGGAGTGAAAAACTCAGAAATTATCAGTTGTTTATTCAACAACCAATAATAACCAAGGGAAAACACACCCTGGGCTGATCGGATTGACAAATGAAGTCTAAGAGACCGAGTCTTTTACAGACACTATCATGCTAGAACATTTATTACAATTCCCCCATGGGGTATGAACATGTGATATGACACAACAAGCACTTCCCAGAAGTACTTCCAAAGGTCTTTTTGAAGTCCGAACAAGTTAACCCTGTCCGGTTCACCAGGCTCACTTGATAAAAAACCACTAAGTACAACTTAGGTGGTAACATTCTGGCTCCATCTGGGACACATTCTCTGACTGATCTTCTGTTCAAAGGAGAGGATGTGAGAATTCTGGAATCTCTGGGTCCTGCAAGGCAATTAGAGTTTGTCAGTAACATGTATATATAAGAAAAAATTAGCTATAAAAAAAAACTAATGTACATAATTAATCTATAATGTGCAAAAAGGAATATTTTACAAAAACTAATATACAAAAGAAAATTTTCAACATGGTACAAAATAACTATAATACAACAATATCTATGATACAACAATTTAGAAATATATGCAGAGCAAGGTTTAGAAATTGGCCCTGAAACCAACGATGCCACTAAAGGCATCAAACTGTCTCGGCGAAAAATAACTTGAGGAGGAAACCATTCACTGGTAAGCTTAGTCTTTCTCCTTCCAAGTCATTTAGATAGAAGGAGTTCGTTCCTGCTATTTCATTGATGATGTACGGTCCCAACCACAGGCTGTCGAGCTTTCCATGTTTCCTAGGTTTTTCCCGTCGTTTGTCCCAACGTAGAACCGTGTCACCTACTTGGAAGGAACCTGGCCGGGTAGATTTATCAAAGGCTCTCTTGACCTTGTTTGAATTTTTGATACTATGGTCAAGAGAGTCTCTTCTGCTCTCATCTAGCTCGATCAACTGGTTTATTCTATTCTGGATGGCCTCTTGATCTGAGTTGAATGTCTGGAGGAGCTGATAAACTGGAAGCTTTAGATGGACTGGTAAGGTAACATCAAGGCCATAGACTAGTTCGAAAGGGATCCTCCCTGTTGAACTTTTCTTAGTGATCCTGTCAGCCCATAATGCCAATTTGATTTTGCTATCCCAAGCCTTCTTATTGTCACCCACAATTTTTTTGATTATGGTCATTAAGTTCTTGTTACTTGATTCTGCTAGACCATTTCCTTGGGGATAGTAATTAGATGAGTGAGATAGGATAATGCCATACTTGAAACAGAAAGACGACATTTCAGAAGAAACAAAGCATGGGCCATTATCCGTGATTATTCTAGCTGGCACACCGAATCTTGTGATGATTTTATCTTCCAGGAAATCCATGACTATGGCATCGGTTTCCTTTTTGGTGGGTATCGCCTCTACCCACTTGGTAAAATAATCTATGGCGGTAAGAATCCAAGAGTAACCATTGCTTGAGTTATCCTTGAACTTACTGATGAAGTCAAGCCCCCATTGCTGAA
Organism: Pseudotsuga menziesii; assembly: GCA_001517045.1. NCBI lineage: Eukaryota > Viridiplantae > Streptophyta > Pinopsida > Pinales > Pinaceae > Pseudotsuga > Pseudotsuga menziesii. Next base: position 964,382 of record LPNX010665759.1, read on the forward strand.
AAGGGGCTTGGACCACTATTGTATTTAGAGGCAAGGCTTTCATTTGTTGCTTTCCGGTGAATAAATGACACTGGGGACAAACTCTGACAGCCTTGTGCACATCTGAAAATAGGTCTGGCCAATAGTAGCCTGCTCTAAGGATTTTATGGGTGGTTGTTTTAGCTGCAAAATGTCCACCACAAAATCTTGAATGGAACTCAACCATGAGTTTCTTGGACTCAGGTTCATCGACACATCTAAGTATCAAACCATCTGGGTTTCTCCAACCCAAACCATCTTTGGTCAAGCAATACTTAGTTGCCTTTAACCTTAATGCCCTTCTTTTATGACCCAGTAAGTGATCGGGGCATGTAAGGTTGCAGAGGAAAAATATGATGTCGATGTACCAGGGGTGTTGCTCTAATATCTGAAACTCATCTGATACACTTTGCTCCGAATTGCTGCTCTGGAAGATTATTCCTAAAGCCTTCTCATTTCCTTGGGTCAACATCTTTGCAAGACCCTGTCCCTTAATTAATTTAGTAGGTCTTATCTCCAAATCATATTCTTGAATTTTTGAAACCCACTTACCCCTGATTCCTAGACAATCCTGCTGGGACATGATATCTTTAACAGCTGCATGGGGTACATATCCAATGATTTTGGAGTAACCTATATAAGTTCTGAAATGTTTAAGGGACTTGACCAGAGCATAGGCCTGTTTCTCCATCGTGGTATACTTCAATTCTAAATTTTGTAAGGCTCTACTCATAAAGGCTATGGGTTGCTCTTGTCCCTCCTTATTCTTTTGAAGTAAAACACCAGCAATGGTGTCTTCTGAGGCAAAGGAAAATACTTGGAATTCTTTGGAATAATCTGGACTAGTCAAGACCGGGGACATGGATATGGCATTTTTTATGGACTTGAATGCATCTTTCCCTTCATCTGTCCACTCAAACTTAGCATCCTTCTTTAATAGCTTTTGTAGAGGTTTCATTAATTCTGCTATGTTTGGGATGAATCTTCTTATGAAATTGATTTGACCATTAAAGGACTGGAGAGCTTTTAGATTGTGAGGCAAGGGGAATTTATTAATAGCTTCAACTCTCTCAGGATCAACCTTGACACCATCTTTAGAAATGATGTGCCCCAACAACTTGCCTTCATCAACTCCAAATATTGACTTGGTGGGATTCAGGGAAATACCATATTTCTGACATCTTATAAAAACCTGCCTAAGATGACTTATGTGGTCAGATATTTCTCTTGAAAAAACAGTTAAGTCATCCTGATATATTTCAATCATTTTTCCTATAAGTTCTTTGAAGGAAAAATCCATGGCTCTTTGGAAGGTGGCACTAGCATTCAACAAGCCAAAAGGCATTCTTAGAAATTTATAAGTACCCCAAGGTGTGGTGAATGTAGTCTTATGTTTATCTTCTTTATTTACCAACACCTGGTTATAACCGGAAAAACCATCCAACATGGACATCATTCTTGCTCCTGTTACTCTTTTAAGTAAAGTTTCCATATCGGGTAATGGGTAATTATCTTTGAGGCATGATGTATTTAGATTTCTAAAATCTATACATATTCTAATTGACCCATTCTTTTTTCTAACAACAACTAAGTTGGAGCACCAAGATGAATGCCTTGTAGGTGCTATGATCCCTGCTGCTAGCATCTTTTGAAGTTCCTTTTGCACAATGGGGGCCAACTTAGGGTTTATTCACCTAAGTTTTTGTCGGAAAGGTTTGGCCTCCTTAGCTTCTTCTGTGAGGGGAATAGTGTGTTGAAACACATCCTCCATATAGGATTTAAGCTCATCATAACTAAAGGCCAACACATCTCTATATTGTTTGATTAGGTTGATCAAGTTGTTCCTTTCCTTTTCCGAAGTACCTTTTCCAATTTTTATTAACTTGGGATCCTTGTCAGTTCCTATGTTTATTTCCATATAATTCCCAGTTTTTATTTCTTCTTTTTGTTTTTTATGATGATCCTGATGATCGAAAAGATTCTCGAAAGCTATAAGGCTACTCGGGATGTGATTCCTTTCATTATCCTCGCACTCCTGATACTCTTTACCTTCCTGCTGATAACTGATCTTGCAACCCTCAAACTCTTGTAGATTGTGGATGAATCTCAAGAGTTGCTCATCATCTTTGAATACTTGCCAGTGGCCTATATTATCTGGAATTGAAGGTCTGAAATTTATTTCCATCTTTCCATTCCCATTAATCATTTCATCTGATGGCTGGAGGGTGGATGCTACTACTGCTAATTTATCTGCTAACCTATTCATTTCCATATGGACCTTTTGAATGTTAAGTGCATCAAACCATTCCATAGTGTCCCATGTGGCATTCCTATACTTTCTTAGTCTGTCATTTTTTCATTGATACTGATTCTTAATCTGGAGGACAACTAAATCTGAATCACCCTTTATGTTCAACATCTTTATCCCCATATCTTTAGCAGTTTCTAACCCTAGGATCAATGCCTCATACTCAGCTACATTGTTTGATGCCTCAAACTCTAATATGAATGCAAAGTTGTAGACTTTATTTGAAGGAGAGATGATGACGATGCCTGCACCCTTTCCGGTTTTGGAATAAGCCCCGTCAAAGTACATTTTCCAAACTTCATCGATATTTTCATTTTTAATGTTTTCCTTAATGGGGGCCATGAAATTTGACAAAATAGCATAGTTTCCAAAGTTATCAGTGAAATGAACAAAATCATTTCCGGGGTTCTTAGGGTTTTCTACATGCCGTTTCCTCAGCTTTTCTCTGTGGAGAATCACCCCAGTGTTCTCTGATGCAGGTATAGTAGCATATGTCCAATCCATTTGAATGTGCCCACCAAGAGTTGCGGCCCATTTTCTGGACAACAACATACCCCAATTATCTAGAACATCTATCACCACCACATCCATTGACATGTCGATATCAGGATACTTAGCCAACTTAACTTGTAAATTTAAGATTATACCTACCACTTCAACTTCTCTTGCATCCATGGCACAAACATTGTGGTAGGGTCGCGTGACCCTTAGATTTAATTTCTCCATTACTTTTCTTGTCATGACATTTGATGAAGCACCTGAATCTAACATACAGTTATGAAGGAGAAGTTTATCAACTAAGAGGGAGACATAAAAAGGTGGGTGATATTCTCTTCTCGGATCAACACTGTTGAGGACTATGGGCATATCTATGGGTTCAATATGTTCAGCTTCAAATATAGCATTATTATTAGGAAGAGGATCTTCTTCGATAATATTATGAGCTTTACTTTGACTATCCTGTAAGGCTTTCAACAACTTTTCTTTTTGACCGGGAATTTTAAGGACATCAGTTGCATAAACATGAATCTTAGCACTACTTATCCATTCTCCCATATCAATATTTGACTCAGGGACAATAGGAGGATCTGGGAGGGGAGGAGTGGTTACCTTTGGCTTGTACTTTTTAGACGGTGATTTCTTTTCTCTTCTTTGATACACAGCTCCCTTGAACCTGGCCTCCTTCATTTCCTTAATTTCTTCCGGAGGAGGCATTGCACCATAAAAGTTAGACAGGAGATCCTTCTCGAAACTGTAATCTGTGGCCTGCTGCCAATGCTGGTTTGATAGAGGATAGGTTCGGCCTACCATGTACACATGATCAGACTCGCCTGATGTTGTTTCCTGATTACTGACCTCCGCCATCCAATGTTCTATAACTTGGTTTGCTATGTAGTAAGTACTTTCTGGGTGGAATTGCTCACAAGGTCTACACCATGGAATTACTTCATCTACCAGGTTAGTTGAGTCTAACTAGTTTGGAATCCTAGGCTCTTGCTGAGGAAACTTCTTTTGATATACTTGATTCTGTTTTGGCTGAAAATTCCTAGGTCCACTATTTCTCTCCAGTGTGACTATTCTGTTTTGGATTTTATTCATTTGCATAGATTGGTCTGTCATGAATTGATACTGACTAGTCATCACTTTTTCAAACATGCTAGTTATCTTTTCCATGGGGTCTTTAGAGGTTGCCTTTTCCTCTAATTCAACATCCTTTCCCTTCTATTTGTTGTACGAAGTGTTTCCCCTAGTGTAACCTGGAATGTTGGTTTTGCCCTAAGATTGCATATTCCTTTCTATTTTCTCGGCTAGATCTTGAGTAGTTTTTAGATCAACTGGATCTTTATCCCTTAATTGGTATCTCAAATCACCAGTGAAAGCTTAGATGTAGGATATCAATATGGAGGCATCCCTTGGCTTGATGTCTCTAGGGAGGTCCGCAACCACACGCCTGAACTTAGTATTAAATTCATCCATGGTTTCATTCTCCATCTTCTTTATATTATGAAGGGCAGCAAGCAAATGTCTTGGTTCTTTCTTTTCCCCCCATTTCTTCTTAAAACCTTCTAGGAATTCATTAAGGGTTTTATACGAATCATCACCAAGGTCGGCATACCACTCCGCAACATCATCCTCTAAGGATAAAGCAAAGAGCTTCATTTTGATATCTTCATGGTTAGAGGCAGCATTATCACAGTAACTGACTAGGTGCCTTTCAAACTTTCAGAGATGAGTCTTGGCAGTGGTAGCATTATTTCCCTTGAACCTGGGGAGCTTCTTCATAGCATCATTCGGAATGTTATGAGGAGCACCTGCTATCTAAGAAAAGTCAAGGGGTTTGTAAAAATCCGTCATTTCTTGAGATTGGAAAGTATGACACTCTACAAATATGTGATGGATATCTAAGAGGGATTGGTCTCCTAAATCTTCAAGGTTTCTACGAGAAGTCTGCCTATTCAATCTTTCCCTAATAAAACTTTCGGGATCAGGGAGAGGATTGAATAATTGTCGGCGGTTTCTTTGTGTAGAAATTCTTGAAGGGATGTTAGACAGTGGAGTCGCCAGATGGATCGAGTTTTAATTTTTATGTTTTTTAAAGACTAGATCAATCAAAAGTTTTTTATCTTTTTAATTGTTAGCAAAAAGTTAAGCTAATTCGTACTCGGGAATAAAAATATTTATCCCCGACAACGGCACCAAAAAATGTTGCCACCTTTCACACACCTGGGTCACGTGGCATAAATCTTCAAGCCACTCGGTGTGTCCTTGGGGGCAAGTCTCGAGTCAAGGCTGTCACCTTGTTCTTGAATCCTCTGTTTAGGCTCAACTCCTAATGAAGCCAAGGGGGGTAGACCCTATTAAGTTACTAAGGATGATTCCTTAGTGTGATGATGTTAAACTAAATTAGTTACTTAGGAGTTTGAATATTTTAACTATAGACAATTAAAGATGATGAGATACGAAAATAAACACATGAAAACACAAAGCTGATACACAATATATATATGAAGCAAAAATGACCAGTGCCTTAAAATGGAGTCAAATCAATAAGATCAATGTGCTTGCATGTGCTTGGAGTGAATGTTTTTCGATTGCATCTTGCTATGTTTTAAGTTAAAATTGAAGTATGAGTTGATTAAATTAGGCAAAAGGGGGACTCCAGATATACCCGAGAGTACTTGGAGTATGTCCAAAACTAAACCTTTAGGGCTACCCGCAAGGAATATGTGGGCTGAAATGGAGTCTCTGGGGCTGTTTTTTCGTAACGCACCGATTAGGGTGTGACAGAGATCGGCGCCCCAAAGTCACTTTTCAGAATTTCCCGCTTCCTTTGGGTATTTTGCCACCGTAGAGGTTTGATCTAGGTGTTGGATTTTCACCTGATGGTTTGTCAGTTGGGGAGAGTGAGTCCTAATTATACTAGTCACCCAAGTGCTTTTGATACAGTGTGACTGATCGGACGAACTGCAGCCAAGTGTAGAGCATACACACTGGAGTCTTGTCAATTTTAGTAAGTTTTAAACTGGATGTTCTTGTTTAAAAGAAAATCCTCCAAGAACCTCTTTCGATCCAAGTGGATCTCAATCGGGAAATCGAGGAGGGGTTAATTTTAAATTTGCTGATAAACAAATGATATAAAAAAGAAAACAAATACACAGTTCTAGTTTCTTAATTAATCCTACCACGAATCTCTTTCCCCTTTCGGGTCAATCGGGAAATCGTGGGGTAAGTATTACGATTACTTTGAAATGTAAGATATGGAGTATGGAATTAATTAATAAAATAAAGTATACTACCCTGCAAATTAGATCAATGCTAGTAAAAAATAAATAAACATAAATCGATGAAAAAGGCACCGACGCAAATCCCCCTGAATGGGCTCGAAAGAGCCTATTCCAAAAGTGATTTTATTTATTCTTGGTTACAGAATCAGCGAACTGAAACTATCAGAAACTTCTTGGTCCTTATACAGGCTGAAACCAAGATTTTACAACTTTGGAAAAATCTTGAGTTTTTAGTGAAAAAGGAGACCCCTAGGGGGATTTGAGCGCTCTTGAGGCCACTTCGGACAGCAGATTCCTTTCCCTTATGTCAGACCTGCTAAAATATAGTGATCATATTAGAATAAAAAATGCCCAAAATCACTTAAGAGTACCTTTGGATCAGCCTACCTTATCTCACAAAAAATGAAGTTAAAACTAGCTAAACAGGCAGACAAGGAACCAAGGAAAGCAAAATTTCCTTGGGATATTGGCTTGATGTTTGTGAAGCAAAGAAAAATGCACTGATATTGCATAATATTTAATTTTATAACAGCGAAAGGAAATCTAATGCATGCGATCTACAAGTTTCCTTTAAATTTTCATGCAAAAAAGACAATTTCCCTACAGCTAGATCTAGAATGCTTATGAAAACTTTTTAAGTGCAAGATATAGGTTGAGCTATGAAATATCAGATCTATGTATATTTTACTTTGATGAAATAGATCCAAATGCAATCATAGCTATGAACTGAACCAAGTAACCGGGTAAAGTGTTGATTTTGAGGGAGGAAGAAGAGGAGAAAAGTGCTGGTTTCCTTGAAGATCCGCAGTAGAGATTTCTGGTGGAATGTCGAGGGACTATTCCTTTGAAATTTTTTTAGGAGAATGAAGAAGCAAACTAGATCAGCATCCTCTCCAAAGTATGAACCTGCAACTCAGCTGAAATCAAAGAACTTGCGAGATCCGATTAGTACATACAAAGAGATTCAAGATAACATGCATATAAGCTTATAGGACATGCTAGATCTAGATCTCTAAACATGCATCCAAGGAGAGTGACAGTCAATAAAATTATTGAACAACACCTTTCCTATCAATATTTTAATAAGCTAATTACCAATCTTAACCACATATCTACAAGAAATTAGCAAAAAAAGACCACAGATACAGGTTACCTCAGTAAAACAATGGCAATAATCATCCACACATGCAATGGCACCACACCGTATTGCCTCCAAAGGTTTTCTTTATTTCAAATGAAGAATTACAGAGTTACAATAGCAGCAGTACCTCAATCCCAGTTCTAACTAGCTTGGAAGAGGAGGTTGTGCCTGGATATATACAATTTGCAGGCCATCTAGCCCAGGGGGGGTGCAATTCCTCATGGAATCAAGTGAAATAAACTAATGGAGGGTTCATCAATGCAAAACTGAAGCTGTACTGAGCCTAATTTTCAACCAGGGGCTTGATTGAGCTGAGACATCAACCCATACCCTGCCACATCGGCCCACAGAGCATCTAGGAGAGTCCACACGTGTGGAGGAGAGAGAGAGGGAACAATTCCCCATGAAGACCACTGTATATCAGCTCTGGATCTGATTTGATTCCCTCCTTCAGTCAAGGATTTGTCAGATCCAGTCAATCTGCTCCAGATCTGATTGATTTCAGTCAAATCGGTTGAGTATCCACTGATTTATTGATTTTGGATTTGCTCCATTATTCATCAATTTATCAATTAAAATAGTCAATAATTGATTTTTGGGGCTTTCTGACCTGAGTGATGGAAGATCACTCAAAACTTAGGGAAAAAGTGGGTCCATGGGTTTACATGGTGCTCTTAGCTTGAAAATGAGCACCTACATGACTGAAACTGATTATTTGGCCCACTTTTATTACAAAATCAATTTTTCCAATTAAACTATTAAAAAATAGCCTAAGTTTTGGAAAAAATTAATTTAATAAAAAAAACACTGAAAAAATTAAAAAATTGAAAAATTGAAAAACACCTAGGGGGACTTAGACATGTTCATATGACTCAAAAAATATGTCTAGCATGTTTATACATTGACACATAGACTCTAATAACCTCAATAGTCCCAGATTCCAAGCCGACCACCCCAACTTTGGAGGTATGGAGTGAAAAACTCAGAAATTATGAGTCGTTTATTCAACAACCAATATTAACCAAGGGAAAAAACACCTTGGGCTGATCGGATTGACAAATGAAGTCTAAGAGACCGAGTCTTTTACAGACACTATCATGCTAGAACATTTATTACAATTCCCCCATGGGGTATGAACATGTGATATGACACAACAAGCACTTCCCATAAGTACTTCCAAAGGTCTTTTTGAAGTCCGAACAGGTTAACCTTGTCCGGTTCACCAGGCTCACTTGATAAAAAACCACTAAGTACAACTTAGGTGGTAACAATCCTTTATGGAAACCAAGCCCAAATTATTTTTGACTCCTTGATTAGCCAACTTATCTGCAGTAGCATTATTTCCTCCGAGGATGTGATAATAAGTGGCTTGAATATCTAGGTTGTTGCGACAAATGCGATCGTAAATTATTCTAACCCATTCTCATTTTTTGAATAACCTGCTTCGAATATCCAAAAACTATTAGTTTGGAGATTTTATTCCTCCACGCTAATTCCAAGCCAAGGTAGAGTGATAGTCATTCCACTTCATTGTTGGGATTATGAACTATTTCCCATGCATAAGAAGTGACTATGTTTCCTCTGGGACCAAAAATTATCCCACCCACACTTGCCTCCATAGGGTTTCCTTTCGAAGCTCCATCAAAGAAAAGAGTATGGAAGTGTTTAATCCTTCACCATTGAAGAAATTCCTCTTTTTCTTTTCTAACCTCCCAATGATGGGTAACACGACAAGTTTTGGTTTGAGGATAACTCTTTATACCAAGTTCTCTGCACTATCTAACTTCCCTGAGATTAAGGTTTTTTGTCTCTAGGAGAGTAACCTGCTTAGAAGCCATCTTTTCAAATATCATGTTGAGGACTTTGTTGGCGACTCTCTGAGGTTCAATTTTCTTCCCATTGAAAATTAACCTGTTTCTGGCGATCCATATCTGCCAGCAAGTGCTTTGTGGAACCATGTTCAAAATTATGCACATGATTTTACTTTTCTTTGTATACCCTGAATATAAAGCCGTCCATTTTGTAACCAAATATCGGATATTGTTAGGTAAGTGAATACTTCCTACCAGAGAGCCCAGATTATATTTCCAGAGTTGAGCAGCTACAGGGCAATTCAGAAAAAGATGGACGATCGATTCTTCATGTGAGATACAGAGAGAGAATATGGAGGTGCCTTCAAAACATCTTTTTATTAAGTTATCTACATTCATAAGCTTATTTTGGACTAATAACCAATAGAAAGCATTTATTTTGGGAATGAAATCAGAATTCCATACCTTTTTCCAGAAGCTAGCCTGAGAATTGTCTTTGTTGTTCTTCATAGTTTTGTACCCTTCATTGACTGTATAGCAGCTGTGAAGGCCCCATCCTCTGATGTCTTTGGTCCTAACATTGGAGGGGGAAATGCCATGAAGGTAGGAATATAAGAGACCATAATCATTTTGAAGATGAGGAGGGGGACACATAGACTTCCATCCTGACCATTTCCCATTGCTATGCCAATCTGAAATGCCTTTAAGCTTAATAAGATCCTGCTCTTGTATCTAGTCTCAAAAGTTGACTAAATTTGGAATAGTATCCAGAGGAGGGTGTCCTAGAATTTTTTTTGTCCATATATTTATTTTCTTACAGTTACCAGGGATCTAATAAATATTATCTTTAATTAAACCAGTAGAGAGTTTGCATAGGCTCCATATGGAAGTACCTTTTCCATTACAGGATGAATATATACATTTCAGTCTAGGATTTTTTTTTAATATTTTTTCCTGAGTACCTATTTGCACCAGTCTTTTTATACAAAATAAACCTCTAGAACAACTTGGCTAGGAATTTTTCATCATTCTAGGATCCCTGATTCCAAGCCTTCCTTTTTATTTATCTTCCAATATTTTGTCCCAATTGATGAGATTGAACTTTTTTCCCCTGCGTCTTCCCTCCTTTCCAAATAAATTTCTTAATTCTTTACTGATGTTGTTAATAATGTACATGGGGGAGAGGAGAATGGTGCACACAAAAATAGGATAGGAAGCTAGAATGGATTTGATGAGGATAATAAAACCAGCTAGATTGATCCATCTTGATCCCCCAAGCTTGCATTTTTCCTTTCATATTTTTTATTATTGAGCTCCAAGCAATAGAATTATTGACACATTTAGAGACTAGATTTCCCAAGTATATGAAATATGTCCAGTAAAGGTTTAATTTGATACCTAATATGCAATCTATCTCTCTAAGAGTACATGGGTTACTATTCCAACCACAAAGCCAATATTTTGTAGAGTTGATCCTGCTACTAGTGGCTTTTAGGAAATGGTCGAGAGAAAGTTTGATCCTTTTGGAAATTTGGGTCGAGGCACTTTCAAGTAATATGGTGTCATTGGAAAATTGAGAATGTTTGATTGGTTAAACCCCCCTAACAAAGGATATGTCAAGGAGGTTTCCTTCTCTTTTTAGTCTATTTAGCCTTATGCTGAGCGAATCTGCAACTAGAATATAGAGGAAGGGGGACATTGGAAAACCTTGTCGAATTCCTCTTTAAGATTGGAATAAGGTGGTTGGTCGACCATTAACAAAAGGTGCTATCTATGTTCTTATAATACAAGCTTTGATCCATTTAATAAATTTTGGTGGGAATACAAAACTTTCCATAACTTGGAAATTGAAGGCATGACTAATTCTGTCGAAGGTATCTGTGAGATCTAGCCTTATAGCCATACTTGCTTCCTTACGGTTATGACTGGAGTGGATTGCCTCCTGCACTATATGGACGTTGTCATAAATCTACCTGCCAACAATAAATCCTCCTCGAATTTCTGATATGAGATGAGAGATTTCCTTTTTAAGCCTATTTGCAATGATATTGGAGAGGATTTTATATGACGAGTTACACAGAGAGATTGGTCTAAATCACTTTATGGAGGTTGGATTATTTTATTTGGGTATGAGAGTAAGGAAGGTGGAATTATTAGCTACTCCAATCATGCCTAGATATTGAGACCAAATCAACATCATTTGTAGATCCTTTTTAATAATATGCCACCAGCTTCTATAAAATTTGATTGAAAATCCATCAGGCCCGAGATCCTGATCTGGATGAAGGGACCATACTATTAGACAAACATCCTCCATGGAGACCAAATGAGTTAAGAATTCATGATATTCTTTTAAAATCTAGGTGTTTCATCGCTGAGGGTTTCAAAATCCTCAGCTGTGGCCTCATCTTCATTGGTGTATAGGTCCTCAAAGAAGTGTTTTATTAAAACTATTTCCCTAAAGAGTTCCCAATGGTTTTAATATCTTCATCATTTCAGCAATGCAGTGGGAGGTGGGTTAGTTTCACCCATACACGAAAAAATGAGGGGATGTCCTTTTGTTGATCAAAGGATAAATCCCATTCTTTTAAGTACATGCCCCTTGGGCCCATGAAGTACGACCCATTTCTAAAGATGAGTTCACGATCTTCTTTCTTTTCAAATTGGAATACAAAAAACCCTCTACCACAAAAGTTTTGTTGTACTTCACCTTGAATAAGAGGTATCTAGTTCTTGTTTATCTAGATCTTGATGGATCGTGGGGAGGGACAAAGACTAGTGAAGTGTCCAACCAAACCTCTTTCATACAGTGCGACCACCTTGAACTTAGATGCTGAGGAGGATAGTTAAGAGCTTCCACGCGTTTGACAAACCTCGAGTCGCTATGAGAAGGTTTGAAGGAGGGATGTGAGGCTACAAACCTTCTGAATCCATCATCCACATAGGCACGATGATCATCCAGATCCAGATCGGGTAGATCCATGGCAGGGACGGTTGGAAAACCCTAGTGAAGTGATGACTAGGGTTTAGAGATTTGTTTTCCAGCAGTTCCTTCTATACTTGCTTCTTTTAGTTTTTTAATCTGAGACAATTGTGTCTTGAACAAGCACAATATTTGGATTAATTTTGGGAAACAACCTCTTTAAGGATAGTTTTTTGGAGCATCCCCAAAATCGAATAATGATCACTGTAATAATCATGTTTTCTCCCTAGGAAGGGATTTATTTCCTCTAAGGGACCAATCATTTTTAAAAATAGGTTCTGAAGAGATCACTTTGGGGACATTCTTTGAATCTAATTTTGATTTCGATTTCCTAGCGCTTCTATTTTTTAAAGGGGACATATCCATAGAAATCCCACCTTTTAGTGCATGGTTATTCTTCTTCTTAGAAGTGTCATATTTCTCCAAATCCATGTTATCCCCATCAAGAAAATTCTTCAAATCCAAATTCTAAAGATTACCCACATATGTTAGAATGGGTTTCCATTTTACAATATCATAGAAATATGGCGTATTACCCCCATTATTGACCCCTCTACAAATGAAGTTTTTTCCCATATTTGAAATCATAGAACCCACCCCATCAGCCTACATAATAGTCTCCTCCCCTCCTATATTAATACCAATAGATGTATTATCCCCCAAAACCGCCCACACCAAGTCTCCTTGCCCCAAATCAACACAAGTCTCATCTAAAGGAGGGGATTCTATATCCTCCTCCCGACCATCAACCCTACAACAATCCCCCTCGCTACAGTTATTTTTTTAGTACATAAGACTGATGTAGATCCTGGTATGCGCGAGGAAGAGCTAGCATTAGAGGAAATTTCAACTCAAAATGGGCCTTTTAACCCTCATTCAAATTCCATGTCATGATGTGTTAGCCAATGAAATTGTTTTAAATTTGAAATACCGTATAGGTCTTAAACACCTTTTTAATATAAATTTGGGGATAGGTATCATAAAAAAACTGTTTTTTTTGTTCGTATTTTCGACATATCTCCCTGTGTTTTTACTCAAATTTCGATCGGGAGAGCTTGTTGGATGAGGAATTAAATTCCACATCCAACAAGTACCCACTCGACATACTTTTCATGGAACCCCCTACCCCAAAAACAAGAAAAACCTAAAAAAATGTATGATGATGTGCCGAGTGGGTACTCGTTGGATGCAGAATTTAATTCTTCATCCAACAAGATCTCCCGATCGAAATTTGAGTAAAATCATCATCACGTTTTTTCAGGTATTTCTTGTTTTTGGGGTAGCAGGATCCGTCAAAAGTATGCCAAGTGCATACTCGTTGGATGCAGAATTTAATTCCTCATCCAACGAGCTCTCTCAATTGAAATTTGAGTAAAAACACAGGGATATATGTCGAAAATATGAACAAAAGAAGTAGTTTTTTTCTTTTCTTCCTCCAAAATTAAAAATATTATTTTTTATTTTAACTATTATTTTATTATTTTCCTTAGGAGGTCCATTTTGAGTTGAAATTTCCTCTAATGAAATTCCCTCTCAAGACCCCAATCTATTGATATTCGGGGCGTTTGACCCCAAAATATTCTTATACAATGTGGAACTTGAAAAATGTTCAATTTCTTCAGATTTGAAAGAATAAAGAAGATGAGGATCCAAGTCATATATATTACTGATTAAAGATGAGAAATCACTGGTTCCAATCCCCTTTTCCTCTTGAGGAGTAGGAGGCTAGGACAGACCCAACCTTTTCGAATGTTCAGAACCACCGACATCATTAGCAAACCAATCACCATAGAAAATTGAAGAATCATTACTGTCCAAACCAAAGCTAGATGATTGGCATGATCTCCACATATAGCCAACGTATTTGCATATGGAGCATTTGAAAGGAAAACCCTAATAGTTCAGCTTTTGGATAAAAGCTCTATCTTGCCATTCTATCTCTATTTCATCCAGGAAAGTCTTGGTGACATCTATCTCAACCAACATCCTTCCCAATCTCTTATCCTTCCCTTTGAGCACATCTTCCCAAACATGTAAGAAGAAACTAAGATGATACCCAACTGACTGAAAGGAATCCTATTGCCACATGGAAAAGGGGAAGTCTGGTAGCACCCAAATATGGTGAAAATAGATATTCTCAGTACATGGATCAAACTGTGATTGCCACCTCTTCAACATGAGGCCCCCATGTCCCTTTAACCAAGAATTCCCAATCACCATAGTTGCATGCTATGCCATATTGAAGCTAAATCCATACCACCCCTTAGATAAAATTGGAGCTTAAGGGAAATAACCAAACAAAGCTCTCTAAACCTCCTCCACCCATGTATCTATCTCATAACGATCCATGGCTTTATAACTGAACTTTCCAACTAGAGCCGCAAGAGGCGTATTAACCACATGCTCCAACCATAAGTCCCTACATAGAAACTTTTTCATCCATCATGACACAATGTCCATCTTCAAGATTTTTGGCCTTTTCATTGATGGCAGGGTTCCTTAGAACCATATCCCTTCCTGAACCTCCTGCTATTATTTTCCTTGAAGAGTTTTGATTTTTCCTTACCCCCATTGTTATAGCTGATTTCACCATTCCAGGTGAATCACACTTTGTATGGCCTTCCCCTGTCCCGCTGCAGACTCCTTAGACCCCTTGGACCATTTTTTGTCCTTTGATGTTTTCCTGACCATCCCTAAAAACATGTAAAAAATGATACATGCGACTTTTAAACCTATATTCGCGTATATACACGGGTTTGACCACTAAAACCACGTACATTAGGATGTGTACAAAATCCAAATCCTTTTGGAGTTTTCCTTAACATGGATCCGACTCACTTGACTCCTGGCTTTCCCTGTGCCTTGAGATCGCTTGGATTCGACCTTTCATTACCCCTTTGAAAAGCTATATAAGGAACTCTATGGTACATTGAAGGCATATGAGAGAATTGAGAGTAAAGAAACTATAGTCCATTGTTGCTAGAACTTATGCTTGAGTTTGCATCCCTTTGTCCCTTGGAGCACTTTTGTGTTCTTCCCACACTTGCCTTTTGCTTGTGAGCTTGCTATCGAGAGATGGAGGATTGAGGTGGTGGAGGCCCAAGTGGGGGATTCAGTTTCTCCGATTCGCAGACGTGCCGACAGAAGTTGTATCTATTGTAATATCTGATTTATATTAATAGAAATATCTTTTCCTGTCCAATAATGTGTGTTTGAATGAATATTTTATCCATGGGATTATGCCAAATGCTTATACATTATTGATTATATATGCTAGAATAGATATAACACCATGATATATAGAATTCTTGTATTGTTTACTTGTTGTTGAGGAAGTAATATATCAATTCAAGCTGAAGTTGGAAAGCTCAACGGGGATCTACTTCAACCGTCCGGAATAAGGTACAAGGTCTGATCCTTTAGTGTTAGACATTTAATTTCTATTGCATATTGGAAAGGATTGATTTTTGGAGTCAAGCTGTCTATTGTGGTACCCCAAGCTATAGGAATTTATCTCCGTAATAGAATTGGCAACTCCGTTGGGGAGTTCCTAGTAGTTGTCCTTTGGGGGTTGTTCTATCGGCATTCAATGAATTTGAATTGCTCTTTCTCTCTTGTTTCTGTGTCAGGTCTGGGGGCATGTTTTCCTGGTAGTGTCTGATTGGTGTGAAGTTTGTCTCAGCTTGTTTGTTTGCCTTGATTTTTATGCACCTTTCTTCCTGTACGCGAGTTTTTAACTTACAGTCGCGTATATACGCGGGTTTCTCTGCAATTTCCACGTATACACGCGAGTTTACTGCGAACAGTCGCGTATGCCCTTAGTTTTTCCTTTTAGTGGAAGTTAAATGGTTGCTGGGTGAAGTTTGATGATTGCTGAGTCTCCTTTGACACTGCCTGAGTCTGTTTATACCTCTGTTTTTGACCGGAGACGTTTTTTTAGGCTAATTTTTTTTTAAAGAAGGTTCTTGTCATGGCATTTTCAATTTTTTGTTTGGAATTAGTGCATTAGATTTATTTTACCTTAGTGCTTTGCTTGAGTGCTGTTTGAGTGTGCTTGCAGAGTCTGGGGGTTGTAGAATCATTCTTTTGCTTTTTGTATCTCATTTTATTTCAAAAAATCCAAAAACATTTGCTTATCATCATGCATTGCATTTTGCATTTTGCATTGTACTTGCACTAGATTTGCTTTGGAGTATTAGTTAGAATTTCATTCAGGAAAGCTTGCATTCATCATTTGAAGAAAAATTGTGCATTTCACGTAGTAGCATACCCTGTTTTCATGGACACAATGCATTTGCATTGATTGTTAGGTGTGCATTTTACTTCATGTTGCGTCATAACACCATTAGTTGCATGGCCATATCTCTCTTTTGAGTAATAAATCCAATTAAAATCAACGCTTAATTAAAATGAACTACACTCTTTTCGTTTATAGGGTGCACCAACAATATTAGGTTTTAGGATCTTGGAATAGTTCATTGTGAGTAAATTCTCGAAGATCACTAAACAACAACATGTATGTGTCTGTCTAGGTGAGTGTGTGAAATCCTTGGTATAACTAGTGTTTCTCAAGATCATCCTCTCAAAAGGGAGTTAAGCATGAGGCAGTGTGAGCGGTTATTGATTGGGATGACCCCTAGTCATAGCTGAGTAGCACCGAGGATATTTCCAAGATTGTATTCGTATCTGGGGGCTTTTTCGAGAGTTTTGGGCTTTGCTACCCTGCCCATACAGTCAATCCTGCCTGCGACTGTCCGCCTGAGCATTGATTATATTGAGGTGACCTTAGTGGCCTTACCTAGGATATCAAGGGGGTACTTTGCAGGGGTTATTCTGCGGGTGTCTCGACCAGGTTGGGGTTGGACAGCATAGTTGCTTTACGAGTTGAAGCTGAGGGCCACAATAATTGGTTACGTACCTCTGCTTGTTGTGTATGGGAGTCTCAAGCGTCTCCTAGGTGAGACATACCTGCTTCATTCAAGAGCTCACTTATCCTACCCTTTATTTCTTGCATTTGGTTTTACATTTTATTAGTGTATGCTTTGTGCACGATAGCTTGCCTAGGGTTTGCGTAAATAGAGAGTCTTTTCTATTTTTTGAGTCATTGTGGATTCGGGTACATCTCCTCGCCGTTCTCATTGTTTAGCAAGACTTCCGCCTTCTACCTCTCCTCCTCCTTTGGGAGAGAGACCTAGACAGTCCAGGTGGACTACTTCGCACATTGATTCACACACCATGGGAGACCATATAGAAGGTATTCTTGAACCACCTTCTCCCATTCATGTAAACGATGGGGAGTTTAATCCTACTTACAATTCTTCACCCGACTCGGCTGAGTTAGGTCCTATGATTTTTGAGATAGGAACCTTTCAAGATAGACCTACTCACTCTAGGGTTGATTCCCCATTGACACGTTACCGGTATGGAATGCCGAAGGATGCCGAGACTCATTTTGAACCCGCCAGCACTAGTTATGGTAGTTATGGTATGTCTGGTTTTCCCACACATGATTTGGCATTTAATGTCAAATATGAGTTTGAGCCTAACACTATGCCTGGGGGCACTCTCATTCCTTACCATGCGGAGAGGTTTGGGAGCACTAGTCACATTGCACCTTCCATCCCGGTGGTGGAAGTTACATCACATATTCCTCCTAGGTCTATGGTTAGTGATCCTATTAGGATACCAGATTTGAGATGAGTGACTATAGGGAATAGTACGTACATAATTACACAGATCCCTTCATCCTCTGTCCCTAGTTCTTCAAATGTTCACCCTCCACCTCATTCACGTGGTCCTTCGGTCCGAAACGTTGCTACGAGTTATGTCCGTACTGTGGTTACTAGACCGGTTGTGTCTCAAATTCATGTACCTCCCGTTGTTTCAGGAGGTCATGCTCATACTTCTAGAGGTCAAATTCCTACTTCCGGAGTGTATATTCCTACTTCTGGAGCGTATGTTCCTACTTATGGAGTGTCTCATGAGATGTCCCATGAGATGCAGTATGGACAGGGTTCTTCACCTTATGGGGGCGGGTATCAACAACCTACATATTCTTTGAACTACGGATTTGTAGCTCCTAATTATAGTCAAGGTCCACCACACTATGGTGCTTCCATGCCACCCTATACGGGTCAAACAGGAGGAGGGAACTATCACCAAGGCCATGGTGGTAATCAGACCTATATGAATTAGGGAGCGGTCCATCGACCTCATCATCCTAGGCTCCCTTTCCTCACGACGCTGAATCTTCCTGACTTGTCGAGATTGATGAACGATCCTGTAGCTCATGACCCGGCTTGACAGGCTGTCCCTACTAAGCTTCCCTCAAACATACCTAATTTCAAGGGAAAACCAGGAGAGGATTTGAGTGAACACGTTACTACATTTCACCTATGGTGCTCTTCGAATTCCTTACACCAAGACTCCATCCTTTTAAGGATATTTCAACGCACCCTTATAGGGCCTACCATGAAATGGTATATAGAGCTACCTAGGGCGGCATTCACTTTGTTCGATGACCTTGCGATGAATTTTCTTAATCACTTCCAGCTACCAGTGCATTATAACGTTGGTACTGAACTCTTGTCGACATTTCGACAGGATAAAGCCACACATATCTCGGATCATATTCAAGAGTGGTGTAGATGGAAGAGGTTAATTAAAGCCTTTATACCGCCGAAATTCCTCCTCAAATGGTTCCTTAAGTCATTATTGCCATATATAGCGAAGGATGTTTCAACATCCGGAGTGCAGAATGAGGAACAAGCGATTTTTAGGGCGCAGGAATTGGACTTGATTTATGCTCAGTCCGGTTTGTTATATGAGATTATTCCCAATGCTCTGCATTCTAGTTTTGACCCCAAAGTCAAACCTGGACCACATGTCGATGGCATTGTGGGTTGTGCAAGTGTGAAACCTGTGGATTCGGTTGCAAAACAAGTTAGTCAATTATCAATCAACCAATATTATTCGGGACAAGCTATGGCTTCATCTAAAGTCGCCCAAACAGCGAGTGTACTTTCTGTGCAATCGTCAGACTAGAAGGGTAACCAGCAGCCTGGACGGAATAGAAAAAAGGGTAAGAATAATCGTAAGGGTGGAAATAAGAATGAGAATGATAATAGTAATGACAAGAATGGCCGTAATGCTGGGGGGGGAAAGCAAGATAAATGTAAGGTTAAGTTCCCTTGCAAGTTGTGTAAGGACGATCACCTCACTTACTTGTGCCCTCGTATTGATGAAGCTTCGAGGTTCTTGGCACAGGGCCCACCTGTGCTAACTAACCCTTTACCGCACAATCAAAATATGAAATCGAAGTCCCATGACCAGTCTGGTGCTGATCAAGATCCATCGGAGGGTAGTGGTCATGGTTGCATTAACATGGTCCATGCTGCAAAAGTTGTGAGCCGTGCAAAAGATTATGGTTCATCACAACCCAACCCAGGAAAAGAGCCTGATCCACCAGGGTCCCCTTTGCGTATTGAGAAACCTATGGATAAACCTGAAGCTGTACCTTGCATTCCTAAGGGATTCCTTAAGTGTTTGGGGTACAATCCTAATGCCCGAGCCACCCGGAACTATTCATTTGTCAAGGATTTGGGCCACACTCCTTGTGTGATGTTTGCATTGGTAGTGCTTCAGAGTTTTCCTTCGCAAAGGAAGGCGTTGCTTTCTACCCTTGGTGTGAACGATGATTATTATTCCTTCGTGATTAAATTTGAAACTGTAGGACTTCATCCTTGCTTGTCTTACTATGTGTCTCTTTTGATTCACGTAGAATGTCTTAATATGACCGTCAAGCGCACTGTGATTGACGAAGGCGCTGTCGCTTCTGTGATGTCTTTATTGTGATGGAAGGGTTTAGGTTCCCCTGAGCTATCTAAATTAGTGACCATGTTAACTGTGTTCGATGGGAGATCGTTTAGGCTGCACAACATCCTTCCTTCCCTTAAAGTCCGTTTGGGAGGGAAGACCGTTGCGATAGAGGTCGAGGTGGTTGATGCGCCCCTTGACTACAATCTCTTGCTGGGTAGGAATTGGATGTACAGTATGCAAGCCGTTGCTTCTTCCCTATTTCGCGTTGTATGCTTTCCACATAACAGGAATATAGTCATGATTGATCAAATGATATTCAAGAATCCGACTATTACCGCATCTTTGGGAGCTTCGATCCCGATCGTCGAGCACTCTCAGCCGGCAACTGGGAGTGTGGGTGTAGGCATGTATCCATCCCTCATGGGAAGCTTTAGTTGTCCTGCATCGATTCTTATGGTAGGTTCTAGTTTCGGTGAGGATTCAACATCTATGAGATCAGTGTCTTTTTGCACGAGTCATGTGGAAGATCCTTGGATTTTCCCTACACCGAGTACTCTGAATGATCCCATTGTGATGGATGTGTCATTGCCTGCAACTATGATAGCTTATCAAGCTAATCTCGAGTGTGTTGCAGAGCCTAGTCCTTCCTCTTCATGGACGAAGGAGGAAGACTCTTATGTGCTGTCAGCATGGGCAGTACAGTCTTCTCAAGCGCACGACTGCCTTGATACGGTTTTCCCTTCAGATGAAGCGATTATTGAGGCTATGTCAGGAGTTGAGCCACCATGGGAGGAACCCCATCATAGATCTTACTTTCTTCCCGAGCTTGACCACTTGGAGCGTGAGGAATTTAGGGCAGTTCTTAGTGCGAGAGTTGGTAGTCCTATGGTTCCCTTAAGCTCTCCTGGTTAGATGGCTGATGGAAACATGGCGAACATATCTTCAACGATTCCTATCAACATCTCTCGCGATCCTGGCAGGATAGAGAATGTCTATATTGGGGCAGAATGTTCCCATGCTGAGATTCTAGAATATACCGAGCTGCCCCAATATAGACATTCTACCCCAATGTCAAACCCTATTCTGATGGATAAGAAGCAGGGAGTGATCCGCATATTTACTGATTTTCGTGATTTAAATCGTGCCTGTCCTAAGGACAATTTTCTAACACCATTTATTGATCAGATTTTGGATGAGTGTGCAGGTAGCGAGGTTTTTTCCTTTATGGACGGCTTTTTCGGGTATAATCAGATACAAATTAAACTTGAGGACCAACATAATACTACATTTATTTGTCCTTGGGGAAATTTTGCATATCGAAAAATGCCTTTCAGCCTTAAAAATGCAGGAGCTACATTTCAGCGGGCAATGACCTTGATCTTCCACGATCTCAAGTCGATCATCGAAGTTTTTTGGATGACCTTGCTGCTCATTCTCGTATGAGAATGCGTCATCCGTATCACTTGAGATTGGTATTCGAAAGATGCTGACACTATTTGGTTAGATTAAATCCTCTTAAGTGCATCTTTTGTGTGAAGTCAGGTCATTTGTTAGGATTCATCATTTTTAAAGAGGGCATAAGAGTTGACCCTTTGAAGGTTGAGGCAATACTTCAATTGTCTCCCCCAAAAAATATTCATCATATTCAATGTTTGCAAGGCATGGAAAACTTCTTACGAAGATTTGTTGTCAACTTTGCCAATTTGAATAGAGGCTTCATGCGTCTATTGAAGAAGGACACCCCCTTTTGTTGGGATGAGCAAGCCCAGGAGTCATTTGATGCACTCAAGCAAGCCCTAGCATCGGCCCCGGTGATTAGTCCCCCAGACTATAGCCGTGATTTTATACTTTATGTGGCCGCGTCCATGGAGACGATTGGTATGGTTTTGGTTCAAGAGGATGAGGAGCTCCAAGAGAATGTCACATACTATCTGAGCCGGAACCTTATTGATGCAGAGATTTGTTATTCTCATGTCGAGAAGCTTGCTTTAGCTACCGTACACACGGTTCAGTGGTTGAGACATTATATTATCCTTCGCCAGACCTTGGTTGTAGCCCATGTCAATCCATTTCAATTCATCCTCACTCGAAGGATGATTGGGGGAAAATATAATAAATGGATTGTCATTCTGCAAGAGTTCAATCTTGAATTTGTTTCAGCAAAATCGAAGAAGTCTTTAATTTTTGCAGAGCTTATATCGGATTTCCCGAGCGAGGTCGAGGAGTTGGTTTGTGAAGATACGTTTGTCGATGAACACATCTTCTTAATCTCAACTTTATACCCATGGTATGGGGATATCATAATATATTTACAAACATTGAAGGTCCCTACTCACCTCTCATGATATGAACAACGATGATTACGTCACGTGTCTAAGAACTACCTCATAGTGGATAACACTTTGTACCGTCGTGGGGTAGATTCCATTTTATGACGTTGTTTAAATCATGAAGAGGCTGAGGTAGTGCTGAATGATTGCCATGGAGGGGCATGTGGTGGTCATTTATCTGGGCTTTCTACAACTCAAAAGATCTTAAGAGCGGGTTATTTCTGGCCGTCGATCTTTAAGGATTGTGTATATGCGGTCAAGAGGTGCCACCCTTGCTAGGTGTTTGCACGTAATATGCGCTCGAAACCTGCCCCGTTACATCCCATTATCACCGCTGGTCCCTTCACTAAGTGGGGGCTTGATTTTATGGATTGCAACCCAGCTTCGACTGGGGGGCACCATCATATTATAGTGGCTGTTGATTACTTCATGAAATGGGCTGAGGTTATTCCTATAGTCAAATCCGACGGTGAGACAGCCGCCCACTTCGTATTCAACCAAGTTATTACAGGGTTCGAAATTCCAAAAGATCTTGTCACTGACCATGGCTTGCACTTTCAGAATCGTATGATGGAAGAGTTGGCATCAAAGTTAGGGTACAATCAAGAGCATTCCTCCTCTTACTACCCTCAAGCGAATGGATAGGTAGAAGTAGTGAATAAATCACTCAAATCCATTCTCCAATGAACCATCACACAAAGCAAGAATAATTGGCACATCATGTTATATCCTGCTTTGTGGGCATATAGAACTGCTGTTAAGAATACCACGGGTTTTTATCCATATCAACTTGTACATGGAGTGGAGTTGATATTGCTGGTTGAATGTGAGATTCCTTCTTTGAAGCTAGATGTAGAACTCTTACCAGACACTTCACCATTGGAGGAGCGTTTGGTCCACCTTGAGCAACTTGATGAGCAGCGTCGAGATGCCTTGGTGGCTCTAGAAGTCAATAAACGTCGCATAAAGATCCAGTACGATAAGTCTATCCGTCCAAGGAGGTTTAGTGACAGAGACTTGGTCCTTTTGTGGGATCAACCGAAAGAACCCTTGGGCGCAGGAAAATTTAATCCCATGTGGTGTGGTCCTTACGTAGTCAAATGTGTCTTAGAGAAGGGTGCTTATGAGTTAGTGGATTACGAGGGAACGGACTTGGTGGAGCCTAGAAATGGGCTCTATCTCAAGAAGTACTATGCATGATTTTCAGCCAAGGCTGGTTATTGTATATTATTGTACAGTTTTGCATAGTTAGGTCTTTTTCTTATAGTGATCGGGTTTGTGATTAGTTTCCATTTCTTTTGGCAGATGTCAATGGAATCTTCCACCTACATAGGATTCGTGGATGGTGCGAGCCGTCACACTCAACACTCAGCCTCTGCTGCTTGGGTGATTTATACTCCTATGGGTTAGGTACTGTCTTCAGGAGGTGTATGTATGCGGCCATATTCCAAAAATGTTGCTGAATATAGTGCCGTTATTGAGCTTCTACGGGATGCCATTTCACATGGTGTTCTCTCTCTTGAGGTACGTCTTGATTTGGAGTTGGTAGTGTCATAGCTTAATGGTTTGTACCATGTTAAAGATCCGACGTTATTAATAAGATTCTTATGTGTGAGATTATTAGAACGACAATTTGACAATATAACATATATACATATTCCAAGAATTAATAATCAAGTTGCTAACTCATATTCTAACTACATGTTAGATTGGCATTTGTTTCATTCATAATAAATTCATCACAAACACAATTTTTACACATGTAAATAAATAAACCGATCACCATAAAACTTTTTATATACCATCCAAAATGTGGTAATACATAGTGTCATGATACAAAATTGGGGCTCTCAAGCCACCAACATATAATACATGGTAGTACAAAATGTATACACTCCTAGGTATCTAATCCTGTGGAGGAGGAGGAGGGTTGTGATCATGGAAGGTCACTATGACTCTAGCTAGCCGTTGGAATAATCGCACCCATGCTGATGGTACACCCACCATCTGGCGCTGCATAGACTTAGGAAAGTCCTCGATTTGCGCCATGGGAACCATGTGTGTCAACCTCAAAAAATTGGTATGAATGATTTGGAGGGTCCACTCCGCATCTACACCCGTGATATCATCTCCTCTTCCCCTCTGTCTATAATGAGGGAAGCCTTCTGGCCACTGTGGTCCCACATTTGCACACAAATGGTAGATGCCACTATGTATTGTCATGCAAAAATATGTCTTTTGATTCCATATAATCAGAAAACACAAAAAAATTAAATAACTCAAAAATTAAAAAAGAGAGGGTCGATATTTGTTGCCTATATCGCCATATGCTGATACTAGTGGTAGCGGCAAGTCCGAGTTCCCCCGGAAATCTATCCCTGCATAGGGGTAGTCATCGATGGCAACTATCTATCGTCGCCACCATGGAAATAAGTCAGCTGGATAGGGGTTGGCCACCCTACCTCCCCCCAGTCTGCGCATAGCATCTGCCCAACGCCGTTGGGCCGGATCTCGAACCCCGTGAAGAGGAACGTCCACTCTGGGGCTCAATCCTGGAACATGCTCGAAGAAAAACGTGCTCAATATACTACTGAACTTGAAGTTCTGCACTCTGCCTGCCTTACACTCACTGAGCTGATGTTTCATGTTGCTCAGTAGTGTAGTGCTCCAGTCATAAATCATGGGTCTCATGCACTCCATTGCATAGAACATCAGAGGCTGTGAGGCCTAGTGGAGTGATGCCAAGCCTGCTATCCTGCCCAATTTCAATAGTATGGGATTTAGGCCCATCACCTATATAGCATTGGTAGGGACCTAACTCCCCATCTTCTGTGTGTCTGGATAGTAGTACACTACAATGTACTCGTCGATAGTCAGATCACCTCTTGGCCCACCACAAGAATGAAGGTTCACTACCTCCCTCCGTCGGGAAAGCCCAGTAATGAAGTATATGTCCTCCACCTCTATAGTGAGGGACATCCCATATATTTGGAAGGACTTAGAGTCTGGATCCTAGTAATCCACCAGAATCTGCAATAGTCTTGGTTTGGCCCTCAAGCCACCAACCTCAAGCCACCAAGACACCAAAACTTATAGAGTCCACATGCACGTAGATCTTGTTGAGCCATTATATCGGCCCTTACTGCTTCCTCTACCTCACCATGTTCACGCTCTCTCCACTCTAGGACCATCCTGCACAAGAAATTGCAAATTTTGCCATTAGATTATGGAAAAAACCTTATGGGCGGCCTCATATGTGACTGTTTTTAAAACAACCGCATATGTACGCGAGTATGGGGGCATTTTCTACGTATATCCAGCCTTATACGTGGAAAAACCCTCGTTTTCCACGTGGGCCGCATCGCCCTTTTTAGTTTTGCCTAGAAATCTTAATTGACCATGGAATTTGATAAAAAATGCATTGAAATGCAAGAGAAGAGAATGGGTAAATACTTGGAAGAAACGGTAGTGGATTCCGCCGGCTGGATCTCCTGGAATTCGTTGTTGAAAATATGGACTCAAATGGGTAAAAGTTTCAAATGTTTTATAATATTTTGAATTGTTTACTATTTATAGAAAATTTTCAAATATTTGAAATTTTTTACCTCCTTTCCTATAGTTTCAACAATTTCTAACCATTTTGGACCGTTTTTGACATAATTCATGATGTAGAGGACCTTTTTCAGTGCCGTTTCAGCCGTTGAATTGACCCGTTCGTGCCGATCTTAGGTATCATGTCTAAACTGGCATATAGGTTAGGTTTCATCACCGTTTACATTTTGCATGACCTTATGACCATCTCATCATGAACTTAGGTACGAACCCACTCTATTATGTCACAGAACCTTCTTGCTGTTTTAGAAGTGGCATGATATGAGTGGTAGAGCTTCACCTTACATGGGTACCCTAGTTAGTGCCTTATTTGCATTTGGTGCCCATGCCGAAGTTTTCTCCTTTAGGGTGTGGGAATCCGTTGTATAGTACTGCCATGACATTTTGCAAGAGCCTCATACTCCTCTTGATCTTTTGCTGGCCTATTTCCCTCAGGACTCCCTCATGTCAAGTTGTGAATGCATTATCATGAGCTTTTCCTGCCTTATTGAGCTGTATGCTAGCTTCCCTGACATTGCGTTTCAGCCATATAGGCCGAGCTTGTCTCTTGTCTAGTGATACAGAGCCATTTTTTATATCCTTCGCAGCTTGTTTCCCTTTTTACCGGGAGGGGATTTTCCCCCGAGTGTCGATATCCTACACATGTATCCTTGCATTGAGCATATGTATGTTCCACTGCTTGGAACTAGTTTGTTTTCCCTTATGACACTCGTCTCCTCCTAGTCTGTAACTATAAAGCAATTTTATTCTTTTTCAAGCTTTTTAAATAATTGAAAAAGTCCAAAAAAATAAAAAAACCAAAAAGCAGGACAAGGAAAGATGTTATCTTTGGCAGCTGTCGAGTCGTGTCGCCTTCGAACAGAGCACTATATATCACATCCATTGGTTGGGTTTATAGTTTGACTTTAGGAGCTGTACTCGTTTATCTGAGTTTATCTCCACCGACTGGTTAAGCTTCCAGTCCCCATGGAGCCTTTGTCAATGCCTCCTATGTCACAGAGATGTCCCAGTTTGAATATCAAGTCTGCCTTTATTCAGTCACCGTGCGCCGTTATGCTCTTGTTCGAAGGAAGTTGAAGCCTGAGTCGGCCATTTCTCAGTTATCTTGACTTTGCATATCGACCATTCCTGGTACAGTTACTGGTTCGTGCACCTTATGATCGAGTCCTTCCACATTATACAACTTTGCTGAGTACTTCGTGTTGGATGATGGGGGATTCCCTCCTTCCAGCAGAATTCATCCCATTGACTTCAGATCATTTATTATGGGATTGGAATCTAGAGTCATTTTGAGTGCCTTGAGACTTGCAGTCATCAGTGGCAGGTTCTCTCGCCATCAATAGTCTTTGGGAATACATCAATTTCCCTTGATCGATGGATCCTCTCAAGTGTTTGACCTCAACACATTTATTCACACTTGTTAGTTTGCATTCTAGTACCTTGATTCCCATTTTCATTATTAGTGGGTGATCTTGCGTCTGTTAACGGTATACATTAATACTGGTAATCAGATGATAGACTACTATGTTCGACCCCGACACCTCTATTCACATAGTAGGACATGTACTCGTAGCGGTTTGTGTAGAAGACTTCCCAGATTCGTGGCATCTCTTATATGCTACCTCCTTGATCGTGCTAGTGTTCATGAGATTTCAGCTCTCGTGACTTGATTCCAGTATATGTCAGACATTTCCAGCCACTATGGAGATCTTGATCTGTTATATATCTTCAGCCATTATGGAGATCATGGTCCTTTGTATATCTTCATCATGGAGATTCTGATCTATGTATATTGTACATGGCGATGACCACTTATGTGATATCTTGTATCATGCCTATTCATGGCCATTGTACTCTTATGTATCCGGGACTGCTATATGTATTTGTAGTTATGTGCAGAGTTGTATTATTGTACTATGCTGATTGGGTGGCTGGTCTTCCATTTGGGATCCTTCATCACTCCACTTCTGGGATGGACTTATAATGTATTTCGGCCATCGCATGACCCCTATGACCTCACACATTAGGGGGCATCTGTTATAGCTGATTTCACCACTCCAGGTGAATCACACTTTGTATGGCCTTCCCCTATCCCGTTGCAGACTCCTTTGACCCCTTGGACCATTTTTTGTCCTTTGATGTTTTCCTGACCATCCCTAAAAACATGTAAAAAATGATACACGCGACTTTTAAACCTGTAATCACGTATATACGCGGGTTTGACCATTAAAACCGCGTACATCAGGATGTGTACAAAATCCAAATCCTTTTGGAGTTTTCCTTGACATGGATCCGACTCACTTGACTCCTAGCCTTCCCTATGCCTTGAGCTCACTCGGATTCGACCTTTCATTACCCCTTTGAAAAGCTATATAAGGAACTCTATGGTACATTGAAGGCATATGAGAGAATTGAGAGTAAAGAAACTATAGTCCATTGTTGCTGGAACTTATGCTTGAGTCTGCATCCCTTTGTCCTTTGGAGCATTTTTGTGTTCTTCCCAAGATTTCCTTTTGCTTGTGATCTTGCTATCGAGAGATGGAGGATTGAGGTGGTGGAGGCCCAAGTGGGGGATTCAATTTCTCCAATTCGCAGACGTGCCGATAGAGGTTGTATCTATTGTAATCTCTGATTTATATTAATAGAAATATATTTTCCTATCCAATAATGTGTGTTTGAATGAATATTTTATCCATGGGATTATGTCAAATGCTTATACATTATTGATTATATATGCTAGAATATATCTAACACCATGATATATAGAATGCTTGTATTATTTACTTGTTGTTGAGGAAGTAATCTATCAATTCAAGCTGAAGTTGGAAAGATCAACGAGGATCTACTTCAACCATCCGGAATAAGGTACAAGGTCTGATCCTTTAGTGTTAGACATTTAATTTCTATTGCATATTGGAAAGGATTGATTTATGGAGTCAAGCTGTCTATTGTGGTACCCCAATCCATTGGAATTTCTCTTCCTAACACCCATTTATACTATCTGACAACATATGGGTATCACTAATCTTACTCAATACCACACTATTCAAGTGCATGGAAACCCCAACTGTCCTCCCCACCTCATGCACCAAATCAAATATTAAGTTTGTCACACCATTTGTCATCCCCAAGCCACCTATCATGCCATGTATATCTGGGTGTTTTTTTAGATATATCTCCCTGTACACCTCATTTGAATGGATGACACCTTCTTGAAACCACCAATCTTTCTATCGAGCACCCAATATGCAAGTGGATTACTACTAACATACAGAGTGTACAATATTTATTGTCAACCCGAGAAAGTCTTGTATTTCAAGGATAACATGCATAGTATATGCTTAAACACAAAGTCACTGTAATTGATAAATACTATCCTCTGTTCAGCTATGCTCATCGCAAGAATCTACTTAATCTAGTTACCTTCTAAGCAATACAATCACAATTACCTTCTGCTATGCCTTAATCTAAGAATGGAAATATAAGAGTCACATCTAAGTTACAATTGCAGATGAAAGGAAATCCTATTCACATCACTGAATGATTAACTCACCTATCCAATCCGATTGTCCTAGGAACCCACAAGCATAATTGAAATATTGATCTAGGAATTCAAACACAAAGATTGAGTTCGACTATTCTAGGAAACCGAAGTGCAGGAATGAAATTCGGTAATCATAACAATAAAAGACAAATTGCAAAGATTCATGGGATGATAACTAAAGATATGAGGATGCACAGAGCTATTACAGTTACCACACGAATTGCATAAGAAATAATTACCTACCCAGTCGACTGTCACGCTATACCACTACAGATCTCCAAGGAATGCAATCACAACACACTGTAAATCCACACTTGTTACAGCTTCTTATGAAAAAAATAAAATTAACATAACATCACACGACAAAGGAATTGAAAAGTCCTAATTTAACTCAACAATCCCTGTGGAAGGCGGGCCCATCCTTCACACAGAGATGCTGGCTGAACAAACATAAAACCCTTCGATCAGAAGTAACTCCTTGTATTAAAAGACAGAGTGATTACAGAATTCCTTCTCACAGATAATACAATAAATTGATTATATGTTCAGCAACCCCTGGCTCAAAACAATTCTCCATATTTATACCATGTAGATCATGGCACCCTATCCTATTATGGGGCAGCCATGAAGATCTTTGATCTTCAGGCACCCTAAATGACAACAGCTATACAAACGTGGTAGGATGAAAAATAGGAAACATAGGAAAACTGTTAATTGCCCCAGGAGTGACGATATCTTCAGATCACGGCTACACATGAGCAGCAATGTACGATTGACCTCCAAATCTAACACATTCTGTTATAGCTACCTTGTCACAGCTTTGTCTAGGATATCGCACTGGAACCGCATTCTTTAGGTGATGACAAAATGGATGGGGATCAACTTGAGTAGTGAATGCCCATCCTTTTCGTGGCTTGTTCAACCCAATCTTTCTGCAGTCCACTTATCTCAAAATACCTTGATAAACCATACTACATGTTAGCGCATTGAGAAATACAAAGCCTTAATTATCACAATCATAAGTATTAATAAAATAAAACAATGACCAATCATACCTTGGTAGTTTGAAGAGAAAAGTGGGGATAAAATGTTTAATTGATATGCTAGATAGGGTAGGATAGAACAAGAAGAGGTAATTAAGGGTGGTCAAAAGGGGCCATTTATGGGCTCAAAATCTCCCCCCAACTGTTCAATTGCATGTCCTCATGCAACAACCTCCATTATTCTGAATTCGAATCTTGTACTGAGCTCTGTTTGTGAAGAGTGGAGAAGTTGTAGGGGAACTCAGGCACCGCTTCTCTTTCTACGAACCCTCTGTGAGCAATCCAATATCTCCAGCATCGCTGATCCTCTACCTTAGTTAGTGAGAAGTCCATCCTATATGGTTTTTCCGACCACCAGATGAGGGGGAATTTAAATTTCAGACCCAACCAGTTAGCCCCACATTCCATGATACATCCAACATAGCCCTCGACACTGAAAAGTGCCTGTTCAAAATTCCGGAAACAATAGGGGTCTCGGCTTCTGAGTATAGGAGAGGCCACCTGCCATCTTTGCTTACTTCCTTCCAATGCTGCTTGTTGGTGCATGGAAATATGGTTGGTACAAGTAGAAATCACTTCCTCTTGAAGTTCCATTATGTGCCGAGCCTGGATGGGACATGAAAGCAAACCCTTATACCGAGCAAGAAGAATACCAGGATTCTGAGGCTCACTTCGAACCCACAGGTTAGAGTGAGATTCATTGTGAGAAAAGGTTTGAAAAGACCTTTCCCACTGAGCATGATTTCTCACAAAAGAAGCAAAAGCCCTCAACTGAACATCCCCTGAAAAAGGGATAGGATTTGAATGGCAGTCCAGAGGGCAAGCTATCTCATGCAAATATAATTCACACAACAAATTTTGATCTTCAAAATTACTTCTAAAAAATGTTTGCAAAAATTTTGTTGAGGTTGTTATCTCAAATGACCTCCCTTCTTTCACAGCTCTCAACTTAAACCAAACAAACTGTTCAAACAGGAAGACGGGGTAAGAAGAAGAAGGTACCCTGGTGCCCAGGAGTTCTTGAGAGAGAGCATACATCTGCTCTTTTTCCTTCTGCATAGAATGGAGCTTTTTCAGCTCCCTCAAATTGCTCTGTAGCTCTTCCTCTCAAATTTTCTGGGTCATACGTTCTTCTACCCATTTCTCCTCCAATCCCCTGATAATATTTTTATGCTCAATAAGAAAAATTATCCCTCCTTGGTATTCCTCCACTTGGCTCTTCCATTTTATTACCTCCATTCTCAGAATTGAGACTTTTGCAGTAAGGTTCAGGATTTCTTCTTTATGATGTTCCTCCTTGTCCGAATCCAGGTTGATGAAATTTCTAAGGGGATCAATCCTCACCTTGTCATTTGATGTGCCACATTGGGCACCCTGCACATCTAAAGCTATCTTAAGGGTTGCTGGTTCTTGTGTGGAAGCAACCTTTTCTGGACTTTCTTCAGCAACAACATTCACCACTCCTGGAGACACTGGTTCTTGTGTAACAACATCTTCTTTCTAAAGTTCTCTCATGGCAAATCTGGCAGCTGATTGTGAGGATGTTGGTTCTTGTGGAGCAACTTCCTCCTGAATTTTAATTCCATGTTCTATTTGATTGCCAGCTGCTGTCTCAGCCAGAGGCTGTGAGGCTATTGGTTCTTGTGGAGCAGAGCCCTGTTTTTCTTTGTCCTTCTGGTGCTAATATTGGATGTCTTCTTTAGTGTGCAGCTGCTCCTCAAGGATTTCAGTATCACCTGAGGATTGTGTATGGAATTTTTCATCTTCACTCCAATGTATATCAGGGATGATATCCACTTCAAGGTTATTTTCTTGTTGCATTTCCAGAGTCCTTACTGCAACCTCCAAGGATGTTGGTTCTTGTGTGACAACATCCTGGCTCACTTCTTCATCTCCCTGTTGTTGTGGCTCCTCTTCTATAATTTCTATGTCATGGGACCATTCTGGAGTTGTAGTACATAATTCCTTATTAAATTCCAGAGTGCCCTCAATCCTAGGTTCTCCTCCCATCTGGTTAGTAGCTTGGACAAGCACATTCAGGGATGCTGGTTCTTGTGTGGCAACACCCTGTTCAATCTCATCATTGTCTTGCTTTTGTGGTTCCACTTCTATAATTTCTGTGTCATGGGAGGACTCTGGGGTCAAAGTGCAATCTTCGTCTCCACAATCAGGAATAACTTCATCCCTTGGTTCCTTTGTCCCGGAGTTAGTGGCAACTTCAACAAGAATATTCAAAGATGCTGGTTCTTGTGTGACAACATCTTCTTTCTCTGCAGCTTCCTCTATTGCAGGTGCAGACTGTTGTGTTGTAAAGGCACGAATTACAATATTGTGGCCTGCTTCCTTAAATATTTCCCCGCAGGTGGGACAGACCACTCTTTCTTCCTCATTTCCAGGCTCAGTAGAATTTGGTCCCTCCAATTGGTCCGCAGCCTCCACCAATGTGTGTAGTTTCCTTTCACCCTGTTTCCTGCACTCTTCTTTCCAATTTTCCAATTCCCTTCTAAGTATTTGGAATTCCTCTTTTAATAGCATATTCTCAAACAAAAGTCCTTCAATTTGGGGTTCTTCTTCGACCGGCCCTTGTGGGGCATCAATTGGCCTAGGTTCAAGAGTGGGGAACTCAATTTGTGCTTCTAAGGTTGCCCATATTTTTCTTGTTGCTTCTGCTGTTGCAACCGACTTGGTTCTTTTCCTTCTTATTGGTGGGGCTATCTTAATTTCGTCAATTGATCACTTCCTTTTCTTTTGTGGTGCTGGAATATCGGGATTCACAGCTGAGGTAGAAGGAATGTTCCCAGTTCTAGCATTTTCTTGTTCTTCGGGCTGTTATTCCTCAATCAAAGTTCCTCCCCACTCGGGTGAGGATTCAATGGTCCCCAGCTCAATATTTCCTTCCATTGCTATGGATCTGTCATCTTCAGGTTCAATTGTCGCAGCATTTAGTGTTGCTCCAATTTCACCTTCTGCTGTCCGAGTTACCCTGTTATTTGGGTCTTCCACAGGGTTTGTATGTGCATCTTCTCTCAATTGTTCTGTTTGTGCCCCTGGTTGATCCTTTGATCCAGTTTCATCTCCCTCCCCAACTATATTGGAGGGGCTCCGGTCCTCCTATTGTGGTTCATGTCCCCCCAACTGTGGATGGACTTGCTCTTCCTCTATTGGGACATCAGGAAAAGGAGCGGGTTCCTGAATTTGAGCTGTAAATTGCTCCCAGGTTATATTATGTTAAGCAAGGGTCCTTAATATAATTAATTTAATGAGGCCATGGTGGGTCAGTGAGGCGAGTGGATGCTTGGAAACTTGAACAAACCCCACCATATGATGCAAATCATTAAGCAGATAATATGGAATATTTAACAACATCCTATGGCGGAGATGAGACAGTAAAGTGAGTTCAGAATTATAAACGGTTTGGTACCTACCTTCACAAGTGATATATTTCTTGAGAAAAACAACAACTTGATTCCATGGCTGTGGCAATGACTGCAGTACTATTCCCCTTTTTGTCATGTGAACTTGCTCCCCCTCTATTAGAAAGTCCTGTAATGCTGCAGTAGTGGGGACTCGATGTCCAAACCAGGCCCTTCCCACCTGAGGAATACCAGTGACCTCAGCTATAATGGCCTCAGAAACTTCGATGCGCAATCCCCAAACCTGTGAATGAGTTTCTGTGAGGTTCAGAGCAAACTGTAAGGCTGCTTCATGGTTAAATCCGTCCAGACGTTCGAAAAATTCCGTCCAACCGGCATCTTGAAAGATAGCAAAGACTGCAGCGTTTCTCCTGAGTGCTCGTGTATTTAAAGGTTCATAACGAGCTAGAATCCCCATGGTTCTGACCTCAGACTTAGTTTGCTGTTCAATAGATTATAGACTCCGACAATGGAGGTTACGACACAAAGTATGCATGGACCGCTGAGAGGAGAGTTAGGCAAATTTGGAATGTTTCAGCACACCGTATTATTTGAAAATTCATTCTGAATTGGGAAAGGTGGCAGTTATTAGGTAACATAATTAGTCTTGCGCGCTGGATATCCTTCAGAGAATAATAGAACATGTGGTTGCTAACGCTGCGGAAGTCGAACTTGTGCGGTGCGCAGTCATTAATTGTAATCATTATAACAGATATGCTGCAATAATTCTTTCCACCAGTGAAGCACAAACCATCACATCAAAATGGTCGGAATTATGAGAAATGTTACATTATGGGTCAGATTGCCGGCATGAGGATGAGGGATCGGAGCCATATCTAGAGGAGTTGATGGTGTACAAAGCAGTTTTATAATAACACAGGAGTCACAGCCGCAGGCCATAAAGAAGTTGAAGCAGAGACGCGAACTTCAATGTTGGAAACATCAGCTAAATATAGCAGATTTGCAGCTGCTGGAAAAGATGTCGCAGCTGTCGGGGAAAATGTCACGGCCGCTGGGAAAGATGTCGCAGCCATCGAAAAAATATCACGGCTGCGGGGAAAGATGTCGCAGCCGTCGGGAAAAATTTCACGGCCGTCGGGAAAGATGTCACAGTCGTCAGAAAAATGTCACGGCCACTAGGAAAGATGTCGCAACCGTCAGAAAAATGTCACGGCCACCGGGAAAGATGTCGCAGCCGTTGGAAAGATGTCACGGCCGTCGGGAAAGATGTCACAGCCGTAGGAAAAATGTCATAGCCACTGGGAAAGATTTCGTGGCTTCCAGGAAAGATGTCGCAGCCATCGAGAAAAATAAAAGAGAAAGGAAGGAAAATGTTAAGCAGACAGAAAGTGGCTACGCTAGAGTGACGAAAAATGGGTTTTATGGTCAAAAGTGAAACGGGGTGACAGCGTATGGGAATGGAAGAAGGCAGAGTTTCATGATGCGGCAGCTGAATAAATGTCGTAGCTGCCAAAAAATTTGTCGCAGCTGCAGGGAAAGGTATTACAGCTGCCGAAAAAGAGGTGTCGCAGCTGCCGGAAAAGTGGTGTCGTAGCTGCCGAAAAAGTGGTGTCGCAGCTGCCAGAAAAGTGTCGCGGCTGTGACAAATTTATTTAAGAAAAAAGAAAAAAAAATTTGTGGCACGAGAAGACATAGAAAGACGAATTCTGGTCGACAGGCCCAATATGATGCTCATCCCTGGGCACTTCCCTGCAAATCTTGGAAAAACAATGGAAAACAAAGAAGATCAAGTGCAAAAAGGAAAAGATAATATAATGAAAAAGAAAAAAAAACAACAGTTATTTATGTACAATGATTCATGTGCGGTTTACAGTGATTAATTAAAGGTTGACAGAGGCAGAGAGAAGTCCCTGCCCTTGTGTTAGCTGATAATCTAGGTCAGCGACAATTTGCGAGATAAATGCATCCTTTGAAATTGGCTTACGGTACAGTCGCAGCCTGTGACCATTAGAAAATAATGGTACGCGGTTTTCATCAATGGTTACCAGCGGACTGTACCGTTATCAAATACCCTGTCTACTAGGTATGGGCCCAACCATCTTGTGTGTAATTTGCCCTTGAAATCTCTTTTGAATCTAGAGTCGTATACTAATTCCCAGTCTCCTTCACAGAAGAACTTCTTTTTAATGAATCGGTCATGCCAATTGGATCTCTATTGTTGAATTAACACTGTCTGGTCCACTGCAACTAACCGATTATCGTTCAGTTCATTCAATTGATTTAATCTTCTTTTCTGGGCTTCAGTTACATCCAGGTTCACATCGGTGGCTGTCTTCAGGGTCTTGATTTCAAATTCAATTGGAAAGATGGCACTTTTTCCATACACTAAATCGTAAGGAGAGAAACCTGTGGTGTTACGCCAAGTGGTGCGATATGCCCATAGTGCTTCTGGAATCCTGTCAGCCCAATATTTTCGATGGATCTTAACTGTCTTGGTAAGGATGGATTCAATAAATTTGTTAGTGCTTTCCACCTGGCCATTGGATTGGGGATGGTAAGGTGAAGCCACCCTATGTTGAACATGATACTTCTGTAATAGAGCTTCAAATTGATGTGACATAAAATACGGTCCCCCATCTGTAACTACTTCTTTCAGTACCCCGAAACGGGTAAAGATTTCACTGTATAGAAAGTCAATCACATCCTGGTCGTTAGCCTTTTCCAGAGCTAAAGCTTCCACCCACTTGGTCATATAATCGGTACAGACCAGGATGTAGGCTTTCTATTTAGAATGAGGACTGATAGGGCCGATAAAATCTAGAGCCCATCTATCAAATGGTTCAACTACTGATTGAGGTTGTAGAGGCATTTGATCTGATCTGTTGGGCTGGCCCATCCTTTGACAGCTATCACAGGACTGAACATACCTTTTTGCATCCCTAAAAAGAGTTGGGCAATAGTAGCCCATCCTCAGCACTTTGTGTCCTATCCTTCTGTCTGTAAAGTGTCCCCCGCAAGGGTCATCGTGGTAGGCCTTCAGTATATGAAAGATTTCATCTTCCCTTACACACCTTCTAATCTCAAGATCAGGACCTGTGTAAAAGAGATGACCGTTTACCCAACAATACCTGGCACTTTGCTGGATGATTTTTCTCTTTTCTCTTTTAGGCATATGTGGCATAAGCTTTCCTACAATGAAATAATTAGCGATGTCTGCATACCAAGGGGAATGAGCTGAAAGTGCGAATAAATGTTCATCTGGAAAAGAGTCCTCAACAGGCAAATTATCATCACTGTTAGTGAAACGAGATAAAAAGTCAGCGACAACATTTTCTTTTCCGGGTTTATCTATGATGGTAATATCAAATTCCTGTAATAATAAGAGCCACCTAGTCACTTTGGCATTAGTGACTAGTTTGTTCATTAGATATTTAATGGCAGAGTGGTCAGTGTGCACAAATGTAGGATACCCAGTAATGTAATGTTGAAATTTATTAATGGAGTAAACAATAGCTAAGAATTCCTTTTCGGTGACAGTATAATTAAGTTCAACAGGGGCTAAGTTTTTACTAATATAATAAATTGCATAAGGTACTTGACCATCCCGCTGTCCTAAAACTGCTCCAATGGCGATATTAGAAGCATCTGAAAAAATGTGAAAGGGTAGGGTCCAATTAGGTCCTCTTAAGATAGGAGCTGTGGACAGCTTCTCCTTAAGCTTAACAAATCCTGTCTGGCATGCTTCACTCCAAACAAACTGCACATCCTTCATTAACAAAGAAAACAAAGGAGAAGTAAGTTTGGAAAAATTTTCAATAAATCTTCGGTAGCATCCAGCATGCCCCAGAAAACTTCGCACCTCTTTTTGAGTTGCAGGAGCAGGTATATTTTTTATCACTTTGATTTTTGAGGGGTCCACCTGAATTCCATCGACAGAGATGAAGTGCCCCAATACTACTCCTTCACTCATCATCATATGGCACTTTTTCAGTGCTTAAAGAGAGCTAGGTCTGTTCACAGCGAGTTAAAACTTTTTTCAAGTTTTCCAATGCTTCCTCAAAATCCTTGCCGTAAGGAGTAAAATCATCCATAAAAATTTCCATACTATCATTAACTAATTCAGAAAATATTCCAATTATATCTCTTTGAAATGTTGCTAGTGCATTACATAAACCAAAGGGAAGCACTATGTAGGAAAACGTTCCACACGGACAAGTGAAGGTAGTTTTATCTTGGTCTTCAGATGAAATCTGAATCTGATTGTACCCGCTAAACCCATCCAGGAAGGAGAAGAACTTCTTCTCTGATAGGGTGTCAAGTACTTGGTCAATAAAGGGCAAAGGGAAGCGGTATTTTTGTGTGGCTTTGTTCAGTTTCCTATAGTCGACACAGACTCTCCATTTACCATTTTTCTTGGGTACAATTACGAGCGAGGAAACCCACTCACTATATGAAATAGGATATATAAATCCTGCTTCCAAGAGTTTCTGAATCTCTTCCTTCACTATGTCCCTAAGATTGGGGTTCATTCGTCGTTGAGGCTGACACACAGGACGAGAGTCACTTTTAATATAAATATGATGGGTGCATAGGTTAGAGGGAATACCCCTCATGTCTGTATACTCCCAGGCAAATGCCCCATTGTGTTCTTTCAAGGGACTGATCAGGTGCTTTTGTTCATCTAAGGAGAGGTTGGGATTAATATTCAAGGTTCTTCCAGACTCTACCTCAATAGGAATACTTCTTGAATTTTTCAACACTGGGATTATGTGTGTGTCACTGACTAGTGCTTCTTTTGTGAGATTTTCTTGTTCTTCCTT
Organism: Pseudotsuga menziesii; assembly: GCA_001517045.1. Lineage (NCBI taxonomy): Eukaryota > Viridiplantae > Streptophyta > Pinopsida > Pinales > Pinaceae > Pseudotsuga > Pseudotsuga menziesii. Next base: position 1,002,969 of record LPNX010665759.1, read on the forward strand.
GCCCAGAGCAATGTTCTGGATTTGATAAACTTCTTTATTGACTGAGGTGGGTTCATTGATGAAGTTATTAATGGAATCGTCTTCAGTTTCATCCTTAAAAGTTAAGGGCTTCCCTATGGTTAATAATGGCTGAACACCCTCCTCTTCCTCTGGCTCCACCCAAAAAAAGGTTTCAGCTTCTAGACTCGGCCGAGCTGGAGGATAAAGAGTGAGGTTCTTAGTCTTGGTGCCATCAGATATGGTCATCGACCCAGATCGACAACTGATGCAAGCATTAGCTGTGGCCAACCATGGCCTTCCCAGGATCAATGGGTGTCCTCCCAGCTGCGACTTCGGTTGTAAAACCAAGAAGTTAGCAGGATACTCCCATGAATCAATTGAGATGACGAGATCATCTAGAATTTCTTTAGGTTTAATGGTGGATCTGTTTTCGAGTTCTAAAACAATGGGGGTCGACCTAAGATTAGTGAGCCCAAGTGTTCTTATAGTCTCAATTTTCATGACATTAATCACCGCGCCTAAATCTACTAGTACGTTGGGTAACTGTATATGCCTAATATGCACAGTGACATTGGGATTTCTAGGGTCGTCATACTTGGTTACTAGGGTTTTTCCTGTTATTAATGCAGATAATTTCCCTATGACATGGACAGTAGGAGGATCTCTGGGCTTCCTTCCTGGTTTCTTTGTGCACAGGTCCCGAACAGTTCTAGCATAAATAGGTATGTCTTGAAGAGATTGAAGGAGGGGGATTTTAACATAGAGATTCTTGAACTCTCCTAGGAGGTTAAATTGAGGTTGCCCCCCTGCCCTTGGTAGCATTAATCTCTCAGGATACGGTGGTTTCCTAATCAGCTAGGTAGGCTGCGCATCACTGGATTTATCATTTTGTGGTTCAGCCGTCCCATTTATGGGATGTTCAACATATTCAATAATGGGAATTGTATCGGACAGATGCTGTGGATTCACCCTTCCTTAGTGTACAGAGGGTGGAACATCTTCTATAATTACAGGCTCCACTATTTTCCCTGACCGTAAACGAATATCATTGCAAGGCATGGGAGAAAGGGAGTACGCCGGCATGTTGACAGTCTCAAATTGATGGACTGTTTTATTATTTGGGTTAGGATTAGGTTGAGCAGGTAGCTGAGGTCGTATCGGTACATTAGGGACAGAATTGTTCTGCAACTGCAGCTGCGACTGCTGATGAGGGTATTGAGGATATTAAGGATATTGAGGGTATTGAGGAGGGTATGGTGGCTGTTGAGGTGGGGGTTGTTGAGGAAACTGATTCCCTGGATGGAAATTCCTCCATCCAGGGGACCAAGAAGCAGGTTGGTGTGGTGGCTGTGTCTAGGGATTCCATGAGTTATAATTTTGTATTGCAGGTTGGGAAGAGTTCCACGGAGCATAATTTGAAGGGAATTGTGTATTCACATTTTGCATATTATTCCAATTGCTCATATTATTTAAAAGTGGAAACGATTCTGGGGTCATACCTTGATTTCCAGGCTGCCAAGGTTTCTTCTGTGCAATGAAGTAGGCTATCTCCACCTCTAGAGTTCCCTGGCAACGACGACAAAATTTCAAGCACCCAATATGCAAGTGGATTAGTACTAACATACAGAGTGTACAATATTTATTGTCAACTCAGGAAAGTCTTGTATTTCAAGGATAACATGCACAGTATATGCTTAAACACAAAGTCACTGTAATTGAACAATACTATCCTCTGTTCAGCTATGCTCATCCCAAGAATATACTTAATCCAGTTACCTTCTAAGAAATACACTCACAATTACCTTCTACTATGCCTTGATCTAAGAATGGAAAGATAAGAGTCACATCTAAGTTACAATTGCAGATGAAAGGAAATCCCATTCACATCACTGAATGATTAACTCACCTATCCAATCCAATTGTCCTAGGAACCCACAAGCATAATTGAAATATTGATCTAGGAATTTAAATACAAAGATTGAGTTCGACTATTCTAGGAAACTGAAGTGCAGGAATGAAATTCGGTAATCATAACAATAAAAGACAAATTGCAAAGATTCATGGGACGACAACTAAAGATCTGAGGATGAACAGAGCTGTTACAGTTACCACACGAATTGCATAAGAAATAATCACCTACCCAGTCGACTGTCATGCTATACCATTACAGATATCCAAGGAATGCAATCACAACACATTGTAAATCCACACTTGTTACAGCTTCTTATGAAAAAAATAAAAATAACATAACATCACACGACAAAGGAATTGAAAAGTCCTAATTTAACTCACCAATCCCTATGGAAGGCGAGCCCAGCCTTCACACAGAGATGCTGGCTGAACAAATGTAAAACCCTTAGATCAGAAGTAACTCCTTGTATTAAAAGACAGAGTGATTACACAATTCCTCCTCATAGCTAATACAATAAATTGATTATATGTTCAACAACCCCTGGCTTGAAACAATTCTCCATATTTATACCATGTAGATCATAACATCCTATCCTATTATGGGGCAGCCATGAAGATCTCTGATCTTCAGGTGCCCTAAATGACAATAGTTGTACAAACGTGGCAGGATGAAAAATAGGAAACATAGGAAAACTGTTAATCGCCCCAGGAGTGACGATATCTTCAGATCAGGGCTACACACGAGCAACAATGCACGATTGAACTCCAAATCTGATGCATTCTGTTATAGCTACCTTGTCACAGGTTTTCCCGGGATATTACACTGGATCCGCATTCTTTGGTTGATGACGGAATGGATGGGGATCAACTTGAGCAGTGAATGCCCATCCTTTTCGTGGCTTGTTCAGCCCAATCTTTCTGCAGTCCACTTATCTCAAAATACCTTGATAAACCATAACATGTTAGCGCATTGAGAAATACAAAGCCTTAATTATCACAATCATAAGTATTAATAAAATAAAACAATGACCAATCATACCTTGGTAGTTTGAAGAGAAAAGTGGGGATAAAATGTTTAATTGATATGCTGGATAGGGTAGGATAGAACAAGAAGAGGTAGTTAAGGGTGGTCAAAAGGGGCCATTTCTGGGCTCAACACTTTCGATGCCACATCCTCCTCTAATAAACCCTTCAACTCCTTCTCCACACTAGAACCCATGTGTCAACTGATGATAAACTGGCTAAAACAAACCCCAACACAAGGGCATTCGTGTGGTCTTGTGACCCCAAAAAAAATCCAACCCCAATAGAGGGAAATACTCAAAAACAGTTCGATTCTAGCCACTGACAGCTGTGAACTTGCTCTGCTAGTAAGCTACACCAAAAACCCAAGAAAAACAAACAAGGATAGATTCCTCATGAGTGAATAATAAGCCACTCAATATATGAAAACATGCATGAAAACTTAATCAAACCAACCATTGATACTAAGTGTAAATTGAGTAAACACCATATGCCAGAATCGTCAGTCTATGCTGGAAACTCCAAATCTAGAAAACTCGAAAACTATAAACCCTAACACACATTTTAAAATCGTGATGCTCTAGCCCTAACAATCTCCCAGTTGAAATAGCATGGTAGAGGTTTACTTACTACTAAAAAAGGTTTAATGTAACTACATTTAAAGTTAAATGGGGGTTTACTTACTACTAAGGAAGGTTTAATGTATAAATACATTTAAAGTTAAACGAATTCTAGTCACATGATTGAATCAATTTACATTTTAAATTCAAAATCATCGTCTTGAGGCGTCAACCCACCCCATGTAGACAAACTTTGGGACCCTTTTTATTTTTTTTGAATTTGGAGTTTAATCTTTATCGTCAAAAGTACTTTCTTGATTTACCTTTACGTGATGCTGTTGCCTTGATAAGAATGAGTAGTTAAATTTTCCTTGTTATTGCTTGTAAGTTGATGCTTTTTTTAAAGTCATGCTTTAAATTTGATTGATTACATGTCAATACTTTTTTGCTTTCTCATTAATGATTAAATTATGAAAACTCAAGAATGATTTTATGTTGATTGCATCTTTGCTTACACAAAATTTATGCATGTTGATGTTTAGGCTCATGCATGCTTTATGATTATGATCCTTATGCTATTTTGAGATTTGATGTGATTTCGTGTCCATGTGCATAGGTATCTTGCTTCAATATCGTAGTTAGCATTAAAGATTAGTGTCATGGGATGAAATATTGTACATGAAATCCAAGTAGTTAGAGAATGAACCAAAAAAAACTTACTTTTGTTTGCATATGGGAATGACACAGTGTAATGTAGTGACATGTTAGTTCTATGTGACAACACAATGCCATAAGAAAGCAACCCACATAGTGGTGTCACACAATTCACAAGTTTTGTGCTTGAATCACGATGTCATGCATATTTAAAATGGCCATTAAGAGATGAAATTGAGGAGATGGACGAATCATGCATGCAAGTTAGATATGTATCTTCGTACAAGCATTCTATGTGTATCTCACAATCATTGGAAATATTGTAGATGGGTTTCATGCCAAATGGGTGATTTAACTCTAGATCACTGGAAATATTGTTGATGGGTTTCATGCCAAATGGGTGATTTGACTATGTGTTTACTAGTATGTGTACTATGTGTCTGAATGATCTCAAAATGGATATGAACCAACAAATGAATGGATGTGAGAATCAATATTTTTAATGTAATTTAACAATATACATATAAGACACTACAATGTAAATGAGATGTAAGTTTTAAACTTGTGTAGAGAAGCAAAGTAAACAAATTATTTTAAGCAAAAGAAACATTATACCACAACATTCACACATAAAACACATATATTTACTCTGGAAACTCTTAACCAGGAAAACCAACAAACCTTGAAGCCACACCTCCTATTTTCTCATTATCATTATGAATCCCTCAAAATACAAAATATAGGTATTCAACAACATCCAATGCCCTAATCCATTAACCCAGATTAGAAAATAGACTCAAATCCCTTAATCAGGATTAAATTACATATTTTTAGAAGATTCCCCATAACAATTGAAAACAACCCAAAACAATTCGGGGCTCATTGCGCTTGTGTCGAAAATGACCTAATGGGTGTTTCCAAATGGAAGCAACCTACTGACCATTTCCATGAAGGCGCCAGAGGGATCATCAGGCGCATCGCTGGCAGGAGCACCTCTGCACCCACCCCCCCGCCCCATACATGCAAAGAATATAACACATACCCAACATTCTCCCACTTAATGTTTTCTTTGCATAACAATGAGTCATGTTCTCATAGGGTCACAGGTTCAGGGAATCAATTGCCATAGATTCTCTACACCAAGAGAACTTCTCTATACTGACATAATTTTTTAATGACTTTGCAATATTCTTCAATGTGTTAACATTTTCCAGCAACACCTTCTTTTCTTCAACCATATCTCTCACAAAGTGATATTGAACATCAATATGCTTTGTCTTAGCATGATAAGTAGGGTTGTTTACAAGGAATATTTCATTTTGGCTATCGCAATACAACCTTACAACTTTTTGTATGAACCCAACATTTGAATACAATCTCTGCAACCATGTAAATTTTTTGCTTGCATTAGTGGCTGCAATGTATTTAGATTTTGTAGTTGAGAGTGCAACTACAACTTGTCTCTTTCTGATCCAAATGATAGCTCCTCTAAATAGGTAACCACATACCCACTTGTATATCTTCTGCGATCAAGATCTCCATCCCAATCTGCATAAACAGATCCATGTACATTTATTACTTTGTCTAGTCTAGGTCTTCTTAGTAGCAGACTGCATAATCTATGGTGCCACACAAATATATGAAGACCCTCTTTACAATTGTCCAATTCTCTTTCCTTGTTTCTAACATATATATTCTTAAAACTCCCACTGCATGAGTAATGCCTCGTCTATTACATACCATTGTATACATCAAATTACCAACTAGACTATCATATAGAATTCGTGACATATCTTCTTCTTCTTCCTGTGTCTTGGGACACTGCTCTACATATAAATTTACACCAATAGGAATCGATACCTTGATCGGCTTACTTTCCTGCATGTTAAATATCGGTAGTATTGTCTCAACATATTTTCTTTGATTCAACTATATCATCATGTTTGCACGATCTCTTCCTATCTCCATTCCCATATTGAATTTTGTAGCACCAAGATCCTTCATGTCAAATTTGGAGGACAATTGAGACTTCACCTCCTTTATAACATCTTTGTTGTTTACAATCAACAACATGTCATCAACATACAATACTATGTTAATGAAGTGATCACCAATATGTTTGAAGTATACACAATGATAAACCTTGCTTCTCACAAACCCTAATCCAAGTACACATGTGTCAAACTTTTGGTACCACATCCTTGGAGATTGCTTTAGACCATAAAGGGCCTTCTTTAGTTTACATACCAGCTCTTTCTTTCCCTTCATTGTGAACCCTTCTGGTTGTTTCATGTAGATTTATTCTTCAAGATCTCCATGTAAAAATGTTGTTTTCACATCCATCTGCTGTACTTCAAGTTTAAAAGCAGTAGCAATTAAAAGAAGATATCTAACATAACTTAATTATGCAACTAGAGAAAATATTTCACCAAAATCAATCCTCTCTACCTCAGAATATCCCTTTGCTACCAAGCAGGATTTGTATTTCTCCACTTTACCTTCTACATTTAACTTCTTTCTAAACAACCATTTGATACCAATGGCTTTTCTTCCAACTAGTAACTCAACTAGATCCCAAGATTTGATTTTGTCCAAGGTATCCATTTCTTCAACCATGGCCTTCTTCCAAATATCACTATCCTCTAAATCAACTGCTTTCTTCACATTTATAGGATCATCATCAGTAATATACAAATCAAAATGAGAGCGAAAAGAAGGTGGATAATACCTTTCTAGTTTTTTTCTTTCTTCAAATGGTCTCCTCAAATTGGGGTATGAGGTTCTTCTTCTTCGGATTCAAATTCTTTGGTTGAGTTAGATTCTCACCTTCTAACTCAAACTCTATTTTATCTGGTTCCTTTTCCATTAGAGTCGCTTCCTTTATAGCGACTTCTTTGACCTCTCTAAACACAACATCTCGATTGTAAACAATCTTCTTAGATATAGGATTCCAAAGCTTATAACCTTTCATACCATCTTTATAGCCAATACAGATACATTTTCAACTTTGTTATCCAACTTGCTCCTTTTCTCCTTTGGAACATGTACATAAGCATCACAACCAAGAAAATTTAGATGCTTAATAGATGGTTTCTCACCAGTCCATATCTCTTGTGGAGTTTTGTCAACCAATGTTGATGTGGGTGATCAATTTACCAAGTAACATGTTGTCTCCTCCACCTTTGCTTAGAATTCTTGTCCTATTCCAACATTGCTTATCATGCTTCTTGAATTTTCCATCAACATCCTATTCATCCTTTTGGAAACTCCATTCTGTTGAGGTGTGCATGGAGTATTCTTCTACCTTTCTATACCACACTTCTTACATAATTCCTCAAATTCATTCCTGTATAACTATCCACCATTATTTGTCCTCAACAAAGTTTATTTTCTTTTCTGTCTAGTTCTCTATAAGAGCCTTGAATTATTTAAACTTAGAAAAATAATTCAGATTTCTTTCGAAGGAAATAAATCCAAGTGTTCCTTGAGAAATCATCTATAAATGAAGCATAATACACATATCTACCTAATGATGGAACATGCACAAGTCCAAATACATCACGTGTATTAACTCTAAAATTCCCTTTGCTCTTGTAGCACCATATGCAAATCTTACTCGATTCTATTATATATATATGCAATGCTCAAAAAAATCAAAATCTAGAGTACAATCAGTCATATCTTCAACAATACCTTTACCTTGTAATGCTCGAAGGTCCTTTTCCACACATAGTCAACTGAATTGTTGGCTAGTTGATTGATACATAAGTCACTTCAACAATTTCATTCTCATACATTCGCCAAAATATTAGCCCTTTAGGTATAATATTATGCTGGGGTGTCATTTTTGGTATTGGACTAAAGTTGGTACTCTTTTTTAACCCCCAAGTTATTACAATAAATAACTATACACCTTTGGCACCATACACCAAGCTGTGAGCACAGACATCTATAGACAACCCTTCATAGTTAAGTAGATGGAAATGAATGTATGTTGTATAAGCGTAGTAAACAATGAAAACTCATTTTTATTTCTACTTCTAGTATATTTCACTAATTGCTAGATTGTAGATGGCACCAAATAAATGGTGAAGACTTGTTTGTTCTCCCTTTGATTGGTTTTATTTTTTCCATATTAAGCGAACCAGGTAGTGAGGAAAGTCGAGAACATAGGATTTTTTGACCTATTGATAATGAGTCTCTAAGAAGGTTTATACTTAGAACTGAAGTGAGAATAGAGGCTTGGTATCCATCTTCAAGACAAAGTACTTGAGAATACTTAGTTGTTATTTAATTTACTAATAGTTGCTTGTGTGCTTTCTTGGTCAGAAAAAACTATAAATTGACTCAGAACAATTATTGTTGTTTGCATTGTAGTTGGATTTTGTGTGTAGGAAGCACTAAGAATAAAGGCATTGTAGCTCATAGAAGGACACACTTTACATAACATTAGGAAAAAATACCAAAATATAATTCCACAGAGTATCCATGTTGGTGAAGCAAGTGGGATATAGGTCCCTTGTTTATGGATCATAAGGTATTAGATAAGTTGAATCCTTGACCATAATGCACTTGTTAAAACTTTAAAGGAAACATAGACTCACCATGGTCAAATCCTTGAAGGGAGAGAAGTTGGAAGAGATAAGAGACTTCAATATGTATATTCAAAAGGAAAGTCATTATTAAATGCAAAAAGCATAGGATTTGGAAAAATAAATAGCCACACACCAAGACTCCTTCTCTAACATGAGGTAAGAAATGGATAAGAGAAGATTTGAATTCTTCAAATTGGGGGAGATATTCATTCCACTGGATAGTTGGAAAGAGGAAAAGCTCAATTAGATAATGGCTCAAATACACAAGGAGTTGGTGGGAAATATAAGGCACTGGAAAAGATACAAGTAGTTGTTCAAGAGCATTGGGAATAACATCCACCTTCCATTTCCATTGTTGAAGCCAACACCATGATCAAGAACAACATGGTTAATTAAAGTTCACCTTGTTTAGACCCTTCATAATAACCTTTTAGTGAATTTGAAAATTATACCAAAATATTTGGTTTGAAATTGTGGAGGAAAATGGGATATGATGCCAACAAAGGCCACAAAAGAGAAATCAAGGTATCCTAATCCCTTTTGTAGTTGAAAGGAGGGTCAATCATGGAGAATTATGTTTTAATGGAAGAAAGGAGAAGGCCACAAACATTAAGATCACTTTCTTGAAGAAAAAAAGAAGAAGATATAATTGGCCTTCTCACCAGAGGAGATATAAACATTGAAGGAACACACAAGCACACCTCCACTCCATCCTTCTTGTGGTGGTAAAAGAGTAGCCTTCCACGATTCAACCCACACCAACATCTTAAGGAAGTAACATGTCATTCAACCATACCAAGAAGAAGAAGACTAAGATAAATGTAGCAAGGCATCCCTCATTTGCCACTATTTGAAGAAGAAAGAACACATAGTTGATTGCTATTTTTACTTAGATGGATGTGCATTTTGTAGAAAGAAAGTCCATGATATGGAATCTTGTTGTGAGAATAAAGACACATGCTACAAGATATATTGATTTGAAAGGATGAATGAAAATAAGACTTTGTTGAACCAAAAGAGGACTTAGGACACCTTGAAAAGACAAGCATGTCAATGAACCCATCCATTTCCAAGAATTCATATCATCATTGCCAGTTGAGTGGACATTGGGAAGTGAAGTGTTGTTGATTTCAACTAAAGCTTCACCCTAATATCTGCACAAAAAAGACAATGGTGTGTAGAGTGAAGTCTAAAGGAGGTGAAGAGATCCTTTCCTTGACAACCCATGAAGTAGAGAGTGTTCATAGATTTGTTGTAGAACAAGAGGTCAAATTCACCAATAAAGAAAACAATTATTCAGTGGAAGCATGAGAAAGTAGAAAAAAACATCAAACCTAGTTTAATGTCTTATTCATCACATAATGGTTAAGGAATGAATCACCAAAGGAAATTTGTTCCCATGTTGTGTAATGTACCCAAAAATTGATTTTTTTATTAGGCTAGTAAAAACTACCTATGCGGAACATTATTGAACTTGTGGAATATAACGTACATTGAATGTACCACTATTTGGTTGTAAGTTGTTCTTACGTTCTATCATCTTACTTCCAGTTATGAAGATTATTGTATTTTACTTACGATGTCATAATACTTGTTTGCTACATTATTCTTATGGTTATACATTATGGTGTATGTGTCATTACTCGATTATATGCTTCGTTCATTTCTGCATAGTCTTACTTGTTATTTATATGCTTCTAACTTAACGTTTTTTCTAGAACTAAAGTGGGTGGAGTGGCGGGACTAGTTCTCCCATGACAGTCTGAGAGGTAAAGTGCTTACTTGTCTAGTAGAATTAATTAGTTCTATTGAACTAAAGCACCTCTTGACTTGTTTAAGTGTAGGTGTGCCTAGCGACGATAAACTGGTTACGTAAAACTGAAGTTTGTTCATTAAAGCACCTAGTGTTTATTATCAGGTAATTGCTATCTTCATTATTTATAGAACATAGGTAAATTATCTATGTGATACCTTTCATTCATTTTTTAATTTCAGGTTCACTGTTTATATCTTAATCTATTTACATTTTATGTTTTCTTTAATAAAAGTATTAACATACCTTTCATTATGTGTTGGACAAGTTCACAAATTGTTGGTTAAAGGCCCATTATTGGCTTATGGATAACAAGGTTACCATGGCATATTTCATATGCCATGGTTCTTAATTAAAAGGAAAACCAAAGTCAAAGGTTGAAGGCTTAGAGCCTAAGGTTTACATGATACATATATTACTTAAGCATGAGGATAGACTTTGGTTTGGTGCACATATATTACATAGACTAAACACTATAGTATACCTTGTTTTAAGCATTGGGGTGGTGAGTTATAACATAAGGTTTGACATTATGCGATGGGGTTTAATACCCTGCATGGACATGGAGACCAACGAAAATGAAACGATTGAAAAATATGGAGATATGGGTTTTGAGTTGATAGTTGACACCAGACTAGCGCCATTAATGATTCTTGGGGTTTGGGGCATCCCAAGCTTAGGTCTTGGCTCCACGAATGATTTGGTCATTTCACTTGGTCTATGGATGGTTTGGTATCGGCTCTGTGCTATGAATGGAAATGACACCCTAGTTAATGAAGGTAGGCTTCATTGGTTTCATGACTGCGTTTGATGTTTGTTTCGTGGATCCTTCTATCTCATAATTATCATCCTTGTCATTTTGTTGGTGATTACAGGTGACAGGGTTAGTGTGGAGCTTCATGGCTCAGAGCTTTACAAATGGTTCGTGGGTGATGCCATAGGTGAATGGTAAGCCTGTTAAAAAACCTATGCTTGTCACCTCTCGACCTTATGGGCAATACCGGGTTTTATCCTGTTGCTGGTTGGGGTTTTGAATGTGGGATTTAGATTCACCTTTGTGCATGTGCATACGAGGTTTGGGTTTGTAAAATGATGGTGCTGTTAGCAGCGAATGGGGAACTTTGGGACTTTTAACAGACTCTACCTTTTGTTTAAGTAAATTGTGTTTTGGTTTGGGGGCTTTAAGCTTGGGCAACACCATTGATTGTAATGGTTCCCTATCCCTTGGCACAACTATGTAAACTTTGACTGAAGGATTTAAGGGTTACTGTGTAAATGAATTTAAACTGCGTTTACGTTTTTGGCAATGGTTAATAGATGGGACTCTATGTAAAATCTTATGCTGCGATATGTGTTTATTAAACTTGTGTTGCATAGGGCATTCTCCTGCGTGACTGGTCTGTGTATAAATGTTTACACTTATAACTTAGCTGTAATAATTGATAGCGTATGGGTTGAGGCCATGCTATGTATCGCATGAGCACTCCCCATGGTTGTTGTGATAGTTTGTATGGTTGCAATTCTTTATTGTTTTGTTTATTAATACATAATATGGAATGTGAAAAATCCATGTGTGAAAACCCACGATGGCTATTGTTGCCGTAGGTTTACTTTTAATGGACTGTGTATTTAGTTATTTGTGGCCTAGGCCGTGGTTACAACGTGGGTGCAGAAACAAGGGTCTCATGACCTTGTTGTAGAGAATGTATTTGATTATTCATGCCCTCATATACTTTGTGTATATCATGGCCTTGATAAATATAAAACGACTCCACATGATTCAAATCCTGGTCGTTGTTGATGCAAGGAGTTGTAAATAAAATGGATGGTTACGAATTGGGGCTTAGGTGCTCACACGATTCGATTCCTGCCCTCTCTTGTATATTTACTTGGACTATTTAAAGATTTATGATGAGTCTTATGTAAAAGAAAATGATTCATGTATATCATTGTAATTACAGGGTTTTAGTTGTTATATGAACGAATGCATGGTTAATTAAATGATTGATGTGTATGTATTTACATTGTGTTTTTTACTATGGCCCGCGACTTGGGCTTGGATACCCACAGGGGTCGATACTGCGACCTCTGATAGCTTAATGGTTTTAGTTTAATTAATGAAAAGTTAGTTGGTTACTTGTTATGTGATGGCTGTGAGTAATATTAGATGGGACTTAAATGATTTATGCATACGATTTTTGAATATGTAGATTTATATATTAGGAATGTGGATTTTAATTAGGAAATAGAACTTGATTTTAGACCAATGAATGGTCACGATGCTTACTCTATTTATTTGCTTATGAGGAGGTTATTTTTAATGGAAATGATTTCGTAGTTAGCATGTATTTAATTATGCAGACCTTGAAAGGTCTTTGTGGGTTTTTATCTTGAATTTAATATGAAATGTTTATAAATGGTGCATTAAATATAATTATTTTATTGGTAGTTTATATTTGTGTTTCAATTTTATATCTGTTAATATATTTATTTATATATATATTATTTTAGCTGTAGATAGTAGACTAGGTTAACTAGGTTGTAAGCTTATGCTTATACATATAAAATATTAATTTTGCACTAGTATATTTAATCTAAGACATGCCTTTGCTGACAAATGAAATGTGAGTAGAGTATGAAGGAAAAAAGAGCAGATAAGTAATAGATCTGAAATAAACCCTAGTTTGTACTTAACACATTTTCAATAGTAAAAATAATACAGGAATTAAAACTAGGGTGCAAAACCCTTGATAAACATTTATCAATGAATTAAAATTGCATAAGTAACTGATGAATAAACCCTCGATAAATATGGTATAGTAAATAACTTACAATCTAGGGTTATAATTTAAAAGTGCAAACCCTAGCATGTTTTAAACAGAGAAACAAATACATAGGGTTAGGAAATGCGATTTAATCATTTTCATAACATAGCCAACATTTATTATAGAAAAATGGAATAGGCAGTCTAGGGCCTCATACATGTAACTTGAAGCTCTTTTTAATGGCTCAACCTACACACTCAAATAACCAACATTAACAATTCATAGGTAGATCTAACCTCTGTATTAGATGACCGATTCACTTGGGAACTACCACGTTCCACCGAACCATGACCCGGAACAGTTCCTGGTTAACTACAGATTTCCTTGAGCTGGAATCCAACATGCAAGTAGCTTAGATCTCCTAAGGTAGGGTTTCCTATCTAGTATATGAGGTTTGGATTAGTTCTCCTTTTTCCTTCCAGGAAAATGTTCTCCAAGAATTTACTTGAGAGCGAAACAGGCAGAAAATTACTCCTCCAAATGATAGTTCAGAACCCAAGCCTTTCCTTGGCTTGAGACTTTATAGACAAAATTTTCAGTCAAAGGGGCAATATTTCTTTATTTAACCCTTTTTATTTAATTTTAGTACTTTTAATATTTTAAGTTAGGAACTTTTAGCTAGTTCCTAATTTGACCTTTATAGGTATTATACTATTTATTATCTTTTAGTAATAAATAATAATGGGTGGAGCTTTTCTTTCTTTCTTTCATCATCAATATTATTACTATATTTATTCTTTATATGTACCATGTATAAAATACATAATAATATAACATTTGTCTTTGGGCATCATATACCATGATCCCTAGACTTAATGACACTTCTTCATTAAGGTCAAAATAGGTAGATGGTTAGGTCTACTAGGCTAGGAAACTCTAAACATCCTTGCAAGTTGGATTCCCTCGTATAACATGGTAGTTCTTCAGTAGTTGATGAGAATACATAAATTCGAAATTTCATTTAATCACTTATAAATTGTCTGATGAGATCAATATTTTTTCTGAGTTGTTTTCACTCGGAAGTTTATTAAATTATTTTAAGTAATCCTTAGTGCTTACCAGATCCCATACTCAACTCTTAAACAGGGAGTTACAAAATTATTGCAATTCCAGAGCTCTTCGCTCAACACTAATGCTAGGATGTACTTGTACGATACACCTAGGGATACAATAGCCAAGGATCCTATGCTCCATAGCTTATGCTCAACATCAACATGGAAGGCTCCAGGGATTATGCCCAACACTTCCAATTATGTTTTCATGTGTTCCAAATCTTCTTGCTCAATCACAAATGTAAGTACTTATGTGCTTCAGAGCTTCATGCTCAACACAAAACATTAATTACACATGTGCTCTAGAGCTCCTTGCTCAACACAAAAAATTAATTACACATGTGCTCCAGAGATCCTTTCTCAACACAAAACATTAATTACCCATGTTCTCTAGAGCTCCCCGCTCAACACAAAACATCCTACCAATCATGTGCTTCAGGTTCCATGCCCAACACAAACAAGTATCTATATATATCATCAAATAATTGGCTTACGCCCAATATATAAAACAAATCATCATGTTCATATGCAGTGGGGTCCTCAACCCAATATATCAAAATAAACTATCAAGATAACATCATAATCAATAGGCTCATGCCTATAAGCGTTAGGTCCAAAATTTGGGATATTACATCCCTCCCCGCTTAGAAAAACACCATCCTTGGTGTTCTAGGTACTCGGAATGACATCATGAAACAAGGCGGGGTAATCCTTTCTCATGGTGGCTTCATTCTCCCAAGTAGCCTCATCGGCCTCAAAGTGCTTCCATTTCACTTTCAACTGGACTATGGTGTGCTTCCTGAGATGCACCTCCCTCTTGTCCAATATATGAATAGGCTTAAGGGAAAACTCCCCTTCGGGTTCCACCTGTAATAAGGACGAATAAACTACATGTTTAGTACCTTAAACATATTTCTTTAACAAGGATGCATGGAACATATTATGGACTCTTACATGCGTGGGTAACACTAGCTCATATACCACTGGCCCTTTCTTGGCCAATATTTCAAAAGGTCCACAAAATCTAGGTGCTAACTTACCACACATACCCAAGCTCAATGAGATTTGTTTTGATTTTACTTTCAAGTAGACATGATCACCTATTTGAAAGTTTTTATCTTTTCTTTTTTGATCTGCGTAAATTTTTGGGAAGCCTTTGATTCTTTAAGGTTCACCTGGACCTTGGTAACCAACTGTTCCAAGTCCATTAATAAATTAGGCCCTAACATGGGATGATCCACTGGGATATCCCAAGTAACCAGTGTTCTACACTTCCACCCATAGAGTACCTCAAAGGGACTCATATTGGTGGAAGTATGATAACCATTTTTATATGCAAACTTTGCAAGATGCAGGTAGTCTTTCCACTTAGTGGGATTGTTCATGACATACATTCTAAGCATGTCCTCCACAATCTTGTTTACTCTTTCTGTCTACTCGTCTGTCTGCGGGTGATACGCAGTGCTAAAGTTCAACTGCGTCTCCAATTCGGAGAATAAATATCTCCAAAATTTTCCTGTAAAATTAACATCTTAATCCAAGATGATTGGCTTGGGTATCCCATGCAATCTAAATATATCCTTTAAGAAGACATCAACAATGTTCACTGCCTTGTAGGTTGAATTCACATGAATGATGTGTGTTGCTTTCGACAACTTGTCGATGACTACAAAAATAGAATCATTTTGCTTCTTACTTTTCGGTAAACTGGTGATGAAATCTATACTAATGACCTCCCACTTCCATTTTGGAATGGGTAATAGCCCCAAGAATCCTGAAGGATGCTAATGCTTAGTTTTGACTAGCTAACATTCCTGGAATTTCACGATAAACATCACAATGTTGACCTTTAACTTAGGCCAGAAAAAGTTTCTCTTGACAACGGATATCATATTTTGATATCTTGGGTGCCCTGAGTAGGGTTCCCGATGAAACTCCACGAGGATGCTGGGCCGAGTGTCCCCTCCTTATGGAACGTATAATCTATGCTTGGACCATAACAACCTGGATTCGTCTACCTTGTATTATTTTTGTTGTTGAAACAACCTATCCACTTGGACTTTCTTGAGGATTTCTACATAGAAAGGGTAAACTCTGTTGCCTGTTCTAATCCTCTCATGTAAGTCTGCATCGCTTTGACTCAAATTCACCTCATATATCATATGAGTTCATTGGATCAAAGCATTAGCAACCTTGTTTTCTTTTCCCTTAATGTGATTTAGTTCAAAATGGTATTCACTAAGGAAAGCTAACCACCTGGCTTGCCTTGCATTTAGATCCGGTTGATGGAATAAGTATTTTAGACTCATATTGTCTATCTTCAGAAGGAAATTCCTTCCCATGAGGTAGTGCCTCCACATTTTCAATGTGTGGATGATGCCGGCTAACTCAAGATCATGCGTAGGGTAGTTCTGCTCATGCTCTTTTAACTTTCATGATTCATAACAGATCGCATGATCGTTCTGCAAGAGGAGTCCTCCAAGTACTTCCTTTCTTTCATCCATGCAAACAACGAAATCCCCATCGGGATCCACAATTCATAGTATCGGTGCAATCATAAAAATCTTCTTAAGCTTTGGAAAAATTTATTTGCACTTGGAAGTCCATAAGAATTTATTTGCTTTCTTCTGCAAAGCGGTCATGGGGCAAGCGATTCTCAAGAAGTTTCAATGAACTTTCGATAATATCTGGCTAATCCCAAAAAGGACCTAATGTCAGTGACACTAGTAGGGGTAGGCCAATCCTTTATGGCCCTAATAATTTTTGAGTCCACAACTATCCCTGTCTTAAAGATAATGTGACCCAAGTACTGTATCTATGGTTTGTAAAAACCACATTTACTAAACTTAGCATAAAGCTGGTGTTATCTCAACACTTTTAGTACTATGCAAAGGTGTTCTTCATGTTCTTATTTATTATTGGAATAAACTAGTATGTCGTCTATAAATACCAAAAAAAACTTATCCAGATACCTACTGAATGTGTTGTTCATCATACACATAAAGTTCATAGGTCCATTGGTCAACCTGAATGACATCACTACGAACTTGTAGTGCCCGTACCTCGTATGAAAGGCGGTTTTGTGAATATCCTCATTGTGAGTCTGTACCTGATGGTACCCAGATCGCAGGTCAATATTTGAAAATATTCTGGCTCCTCCCACATGATTGAACAAGTCATCAATCCTAGGGAGTGGATACCGGTTATTGATAGTCAATTTGTTCAACTAATGGTAATCGATGCACATCCGCATTGTACCATCTTTATTCTTTACGACCAGTATTGGTGCTCCCCAAGGGTACACACTGGGTCAGATATACCCTTTCTTCATCAACTACTGCAACTACAGTTTGAGTTCCACCAACTGAGGTGCACTCATGCAGTAAGGGTCTTTGAAAGAAGGAACTGATCCTAGGGTTAGTTCGATGGAAAATTCTAGGTCTCGTTTCGGAGGTAATCCTGGGATTTTCTCGGGAAACACATCCTTGAATTGTTCAAGAACGGGGAGTTATTCTATGCCCTGTTCTCTTTCAGACTCTATGTCTTGGATGTTTACTAAAAACAACTTGCAGCCTTTCCTAATGCATTTCTTTGCTTGTAAGGAAGATATTTTCCTTACGGAAAATTTCTTTGGAATGCCCTGAACCTTTACCTGGTTCCCTTGTTTATCTGTACACAATATTGACTTGTGTATGCAATCGATCATGACACGGTGCTGCTCCAACCAGTCCATGCCGATAAATATATCGTACAAACCTATGGGTAGGATGTTCAGGTTTACTTTCATTGGAAACCCATTTAGGTTTACCTCACATTCTTTAACTATTTTTGAAACTTTCAGTTTCGTACCTTTTTCCAACTGAACCAGCCAAGGTTTATTATGATTTACTTTTCCTAGTTTGCATACATCAACAATTTTAGGAGAAACATAGCTCTGACAAGAATCGAGATCAATAAGTATTGAAATAGAAGTGTTCAAAATCTTACCTTCTATCTCAACCATAGTAGCTTGATGGTCTGCATGTCGGCCATCCAATGCTGCATAGATCTGTGGTGTTCCCGCTATGTGCTCGATGGTTGGTTCTTCTTGTAAGTTATGCAAGACCCCATTGGTATTTTTATTACAATCTCGGGCATAATGAGGCTCACTTAATTTCCAACACTTGATCGATAGCAGAGTAGAATTGGCCCCACTTTCTACCGGCTTGTTAACATTAGGAGCTGGTACATGAGGCTTCGTACCATATTTATTGAAGTTCTTGTTTGCTGGAAAGCTGTTATTCTGCTTTCTGTATGGCTATGGGTTAAACCCAGGCCTACAGTTATCAGAAAATTTCTTAGACTTGTCTCTGTTTTGGTTCATATTCTCTTGCCGTAGCTGCCCATGCTCATAGTATAGCTTGGCATTGTGCAGCGTGGTATCCAAATTTTTTGTCATGTTGAATTCAATCCTTTCCCAAAAGTTGGGAGGAAGACATCCTAAAAACTGCTGGATCTTTACCTTTTCATCCTTAATGTATGGTACATAATGTAACAGATCTAGAAATCTATTAATAAAAGCGTCCATAGTCATGGACCCCATACGTAGCTCATGGAACTCTTTCACCTTTCGGTCAAAGAACCTTTCCGACATATACTTTTCTTGGAAAAAGTTTCAGAAGTTATCCAAGCGTATTTCTCTTAGCTCATATTTCTTTGTGTGTTTCAAATCCCTCCACCATATGGTTGCCTTACTATTTAAATTATATATGGAAAGCCAAGCCTTCATCTCACTTGAGTAGTTATGAACTTGGAAATATTTGCTCATTCCTAGCAGCCACTCTTCAGCTTTCTCCCTAGTGTTTACTTCACCTTCATAGGTCGGGGCCCATATTTTTCTAAATCCCCCTTGAATACTGTCATCGCTTCTTTGTTTCTTTTTGTGAGGATAATGTTACACCTAAATCTTGTCATTAGCATGTGATGAGATCCCAAACTTTAGTGATTCCCTCAATCCCAAATTGTGAAGTTAGAACATTGGTCCAAACATCAAAATTGTATATGAAAATCCAGCACCGCTTCTACCCTTTAGTCAAAAAGAGGTACCTTCTTCAACACCGCCTGTATTATGTTGGAAGTAAGCGGTGGCACTGCCTTTACCCTTCAAGCAAGGCATGGTTCTTCCTAGAACCATTATGTCATAGTGAACAAGGAGCAGTGCCCTTGGTAAAAAGTGAAAAAGAGAGGTTCTCACAAAGCTTCTCGAAAGAAGGCTTCGTGGCACCCTTATCCCTGATCACTAGGGTCAGTTGGGATCAAGATCCATCCTTGTAGGATCTCCTAGCCACCTCACCCACCAATTTCTCAACCATCCCTATCCATTCCAAGCCTATAAAATCAACTCAATCTCCATGGTTGAGGGGAGAGTAATGTTATGCTGTTGCTTTGATATTCTGGCCTAAATTAGTCAAGAGAGATTGAGGGAGCAACTTGGAGCTATCGGAGAAAATATGTTGGTTTTTTGAAAGAGTGTATCAACACTAAGGCATAGGTTGTAAACTATTTTTTATTTTTATTAATGCAAAGATGGTTCCTTTCCCATATACTTGTTATGTTGTAATCTTGCATGTTATTGTCAGATTTCTTAGTCACTGGCATAGATCTATAGATGATGCTTTGGTATCTTTGATCTTTTTTGTGTTTGATGTGTTTATACAGGTATTTCCTTGGAGGCCTTTTGTCATAAGAGAAGAATCACATCACTCTATCAAAGATTGTATTCCAGGTGTTTATAGCTTCTAGGGAAAGTATTCTAACCTTGTTGTGAACCATTTGTTCTGGATATGAAACATTCATACCAGAGGAAAAATTCTGTCCATAGAAGGTACAAAATTCCTAGAAACAGAGAAAGAGAGCCATCACTGGAAGGACTGTGATGATCTCCTTTTGGTGCTTCCGGGTTACATTCCTATTTTTCTTCTTCTCTTGGGATGCTGGCTCGTTTATGGTAAGGTTATTTTTTGGACCCGTTTGTGGACTGAGTAGGATTTCCTTGCGGGCTTCCTCCTGTCATATTTCTCAGTAATGATTCATTAATAACTTTCTATTCCTTTCTTTTGTTCATACTATATTCTATGAAACTTTGTAATTCTGCTTGAATACTATGTATAGTCTTCAAAATATTTGAATTTAATTCCACCACCAGATCTGTTTCCAGGGTGGGGGTGTTCATCTTTCCTAGCATGTTGTTATCTTCTTCAGTATTCATAATCTGAAATGTTCTGTAAAAATTCCTGTAATTTGTAAAAGTTTTAAATGACAAAATTTTTTCTGTTAGTAACAAAATGTAATAACATACTTTATTTTCTTGTAGTGAATGCTTGGTGCACCCATAGGTCTCTTAGTATTGAAACTAGGCTCTGATACCACTTGTAATGTCCCCAAAAATTGAAAGAAAAAAAATTATTAGGCTAGTAAAAAATACCGATGTGGAACATTATTGAACTTGTAGAATATAATGTACATTGAATGTACCATTATTTGATCGTAAGTTGTTCTTATGTTCTATCATCCTACTTCCAGTTATAAATATTACTGTATTTTACTTACAATGTCATAATGCTTGTTTGCTACATTATTCTTATGGTTATACATTATGGTGTATGTGTCGTTACTCGATTATATGCTTCGTTCATTTCTTCATAGTCTTACTTGTTATTTATATGGTTCTAACTTAACTTTGTTTTTGGAACTAAAGTGGGTGGAGTGGCGGAACTAGTTCTCCCATGACAGTCTGAGAGGTAAAGTGTTTACTTGTATAACAAGCTTACTTATTTCTATTGATCTAAGGCACCTCTTTACTTGTTTACGTGCATGTGTACCTAGCGACGATAAACTGGTTATGTAAAATTTAAGTTTGTTCATTAAAGCACCTACTATTTATTATCAGGTAATTGCTATCTTCATTATTTATAGAACATAGGTAAATTATCTATGTGATACCTGCTATTCATTTTGTAATTTCGGATTCACTGTTTATATCTTAATATATTTACATTTTATGTTTTATTTAATAAAAGTATTAACATACCTTTTATTATATGTTGGATAGGTTCACAAATCGTTGGTTAAAGGACCATTATTGGCTTATGGATAACAAGGTTACCATGACATATTTCATATGCCATGGTTCTTAATTAAAAGGAAAATGAGAGTCAAAGGTTGAAGGCTTAGAGCCTAAGGTTTACATGATACATATGTTACTTAAGCATGAGGATAGACTTTGGTTTGGCACACATATATTACATAGACTAAACATTATACTATACCTTGTTTTAAGCATTGGGGTGGCGAGTTATAACATAAGTTTTGACATTATGCGATGGGGTTTAAGACCCTGCATGGACATGGAAACCAACGAAAATGAAACGATTGCAAATTATGGAGATGTAGGTTTTGAGTTGATAGTTGACACTAGGCTGGCGCCATTAATGCTTCTTGGGGTTTGGGGCAACTCAATCTTAGGGATTGGATCCACGAGTGATTTTGTCATTTCACTTGGTCTCTGGATGGTTTGGTCTCGGATCTGCGCTATGAATGGAGACACCATCTTGGTTAACGAAGGTATGCTTCGTTGGTTTCATGATTGCATTTGATGTTTTTTTCGTGGCTCCTTCTGTTTCATACTTCTCATCCTTATCGTTTTGTTGGTGGTTGCAGGTGATAGGTTTGGCGTGGAGCTTCATGGATCATAGCTTTACAACTGGTTCATGGGTGATGCCATAGGTACACGGTAAGCCTGTTAAACAACCTACGCTTGTCACCTCTCGGCCTTATGGGTAGTATTGGGTTTTATCCCATTGCTGGTTGGGGTTTTACTGTGGGATTTCAATTCACCTTCAGGCCTGTGTATACAAGGTTTGGGTTTGTAAAATGATGGTGCTGTTAGCAGTGGATGGGGAACTTTGGGACTTTTAAAAAACTCTGCATTTTGTTTAAGTAAATAGTGTTTTGGTTTGGGGGATTTAAGCCTGGGAAGCACCATTGATTGCAATGGTGCCCTATCCCTTGGCACGACTGTGTAAACTTTGATTGAAGGCTTTAAGGGTTACTATGTAAATGAACTTATACCGTGTTTACATTTTTGAAAATGGTTAATAGATGAGACTGTGTGTAAAATATTATGCTGCGGTAGGTGTTTATTAAACTTGTGTTCCATAGGGCATTCACCTGCATGGATGGTCTATGTATAAATGTTTACATTTATAACTTAGCTGTAATACTTGAAAGCATATGGGTTGATGCTATGCCATGTATGGCATGAGTACTGCCCATGGTTGCTGCAATAGTTTGTATGGTTGTAATTATTTACTGTTTTGTTTATTAATACGTAATGTGGAATGTGAAAAATCCATGGGTGAAAACCCATGATGGCTATTGTTGTCATAGGTTTACTTTTAATGGACTATGTATTTAGTTATTTGTGGTTGAGGCCGTGGTTACAAATTGGGTGCATTAACAAGGGTCTCACGACCTTGATGTAGCGAATGTATTTGATTATTGTTGCTTGCATATACTCTGTGTATAGCGTGGCCTTGATAAATGTAAAACGACTCCACAGGATTCGAATCCTAGTCGTTTTTGATGCACAGAGTTGTAAATAAAATGCATGGTTGTGAATTGGGGCTTAGGTGCTTAGAGGATTCGATTCCTGCCCTCTCTTGTATATTTACTTGGACTATTTAAATATTTATGATGAGGTTTATATAAAAGAAAATGATTCTTGTATATCATTGTAATTACAGGGTTTTAGTTTTTATATGGAACAAATGCATGGTTAATTAAATGATTACTGTGTATGTATTTACATTGTGATTTTTATTATGCCCTGCGACTTGGGCTTGGATACCCACAGGGGTCGATACTGCGACCTCTAATAGCTTAAGGGTTTTAGTTTAATTCATGAAAAGTTACTTGGTTACTTGTTATGTGATGGCTGTGATTAATATTAGATGGGACTTAAATGATTTATAAATACGATTTCTGATTATGTAGATTTATATATTAGGACTGTGGATTTTAATTAGGAAATGGAACTTGATTTTAAACCAAATGAATGGTCATGATGCTTACTCTGTTTATTTTCTTATGAGGAGGTTATTTTTAATGGAAATGATTTTGTAGTTAGCATGTATTTAATTATGCAGACCTTGAAAGGTCTTTGCGGGTTTTTATCTTGGATTTAATATGGAATGTTTATAAATGGTGCATTAGATATAATTATTGTATTAGTAGTTTATATTTGTGTTTCTATTTTATATCTGTTAATATATATATATATATATATATATATATATATATATATATATATTAGTTTAGCTGTAGATAGTAGATTAGGTTAACTAGGTTGTAAGCTTATACTTTTACATATAAAATCTTACTTTTGCACTAGTCTATTTAATCTAAGACATGCCTCTGCTGGCAAATGAAATATGTTAGTAGAGTATAAAGGCCAAAAGAGGATTTAGGTAATAGATCTGAAATAAAACCTAGTTTGTAATTAACCCAGTTTCAATAGTAAAAATAATACAGGAACTAAAACTAGGGTGAAAAACCCTTGATAAACATTTATCAATGAATTAAAATTGCAGAAGTAAACTGATGAATAAACCCTAGATAAATCTGGTATAGTAAATAACTTACAATCTAGGGTTATAATTTAAAAATGAAAACCCTAGATAAATCTGGTATAGTAAATAACTTACAATCTAGGGTTATAATTTAAAAATGAAAACCCTAGCAGATTTTAAACAGAGAAACAAATAAATAGGGTTAGGAAATGCATTGTAATCATTTTCCTAACATAGACAACATTTATTCTAGAAAAATGGAATAGGCAGTCTAGGGCCTCATACCTGTAACTTGAAGCTCATTTTAATGGCTGAACCTACACACTCAAATAACCAGCATTAACAATTCATAGGAAGATTTGACCTTTGTATTAGATGACCGAATCGCTTGGGAACTACCATGTTCCACCCAACCATGACTCGGAACAGTTCCTAGTTAAATCTGGATCCCCCCGAGCTGGACTCCAACATGCAATAGCTTAGAGCTCTTGAGGTAGGGTTTCCTATCTGGTATATCAGGTCTGGATCAGTTCTCCGTTTTCGTTCCAGGAAAATGTTCTCCAAGAATTTACTTGAGAGCAAAACAGGTAGAAAATGACTCCTCCAAATGATAGTTCAAAACTCCAAGCCTTTCCTTGGCTTGAGACTTTATAGACAAAATTTTCATTCAAAGGGGCAGTTAAAGCAAGAAATCCTTCATTTCTTGATTTAACCCTTTTTATTTAAATTTAGTACTTTTAATATTTTAACTCAGGAAATTTTAGCTAGTTCATAATTTGACCTTTATAGTTATTATATTTTTTTTTTATCTTTTAGTATAAATAATACTGGGTGGAGATTTTCTTTCTTTCTTTCATCATCAATATTATTACTATATTTATTCTTTATACATACCATGTATAAAATACATAATAATATAACATTTGTTACCATTTGTCTTTGGGCATCATATACCATGATCCCTAGACTTATGACACTTCTTCATTAAGGTCATGTTGGCAGTCAGCAACAACCCCTTCATTTTTCATTCAGATGAAGGGAGATTAGCTCTTTTTTAAAAATTATAAAAGAGTGCCTTCCGAATCTTTGATTCTGAAGGAACTCTCAATTGGAGAAAAGTTAAATGACGTGTTAGAAGTTGATGAAAACAAGTTCATAAACTTGGCAATTAGCAACTGTCAGATTAATAAGTCAGTTTCATAAATTTTTATATAATTGATTTAATCATTAAGTTAAATTTTTATGATTATATATGATTTAAGAAATTTGAAAGGATAGTATGCCAAAGGGAAATCATCAAAACACATCTTGAGTTTATTTAAAGCTGGATATGGGTGAGGTATTATGAGTCCTAAGTTCCTAGAACTAAAGGTGACTTATTTTAACCTAAAGTTTATATTTCATGCAATGCCTTACCATGACTTTGTAAAAAATTGTATGTATGTAGTTAGTAAATAAATGACTATCATATGGAAATTTTCATATATTATAGTTTTATCACTTGGTATCCTACCAAATTTAATTTCGGATATTAATCAATGGGATTTTGGAAAAATTTAAAACTAGATCTATAAAATTTTATGTATATACATGACATAAATATTAAATCAAGTCATTAGCTAGTTGTCATGCTAAACATTAGGGTTTATGATTTCTATACTATATCGCCTTGAATGCTACCACCTTTCACGCTAAAACTGGAGAAGACCATTAATTGACAGAATCCATGTGTCAAATTAATAATGCCTGCTACTTAGATCGCTGCTTTGGCATGGAGAGGTGGCTTACACCTAATAATTAACTAACAGTTGTATTGATGATTCGCATCCTCAGGATTTAATGTTGAGAGTCATTCCATTTCGTAACGACGTACATGCTCATTATGACCACTGTGTGTAATCAATATTTTGGTTTACAATCCATTAATCAAACGATCCCTGGTTTGTCGATTTGGTTAAATATTAATGCTAGTCGTGGCTAAGTTGTGGTTAAGCATGCATATATCATAACAGAACGTTGGCTATAACATTCATCATTGCTAAGTTCGTCTTAATGGCTAAATTTAGAGCCCCCATGACTGTCAGATTCGAAGCATGTGAAGTTTTGATTTCACATCATGTCATGCACTTGGATACCTATCCCCTCCCTCTTCACCTTTCTGCTCATTCCATTTCGAAACCAGGATAGTGTTGAGGAAGCTATGGCCCCGTTGAATCGTTTCGAAATCTCAGGTTCAGAGCTCATAGAAGCAGACGAGAAGATAGCCTTGCGATTTGAGAAAGTGGGGTGGGGGAAGTTCTTTAAGTGTTTTGACAGCCATAATGCAGAGGTAACCAAACTATTTTCCTTAAATTTAAAAGAAGATGTTGTGCAGATCGGGGGTTTTGAGTTCATCGTTAATGAAGAAAAAATCGCAGAGGCGACAAAGCTCCTGCAAGTTGGAGAACGCTGGTTCAAGGGTGGTAAGGTTAATAAGAAAAAGTGTTTATCTCTGCTACTGCCATTACGAGATAATACAATACTGAAGATAGGGGTCCCTATCAAGTTCCTGAAGCCTGAATGGTGAGCCTACTATGAAATTCTGGTCAGGTATGTGTTCTACGATGGACGTTTCTCTCATTTACACTATTACCACTTAAGACTCCTATTAGCATTACAGTGCTGTAGGCTTAATCTACCATTTTACCTGTGGCAAAGTTTGAAGAAGATGTCGCATGCAGTTCAAAGTTTTGATAACCCTGAAAGAAGTTTATTTTACCATGGCTTAGTTAAAATCATACTACAACATCAACTGCCCTTGAAGGGTAAGTCATGGGATGAATTTTTAGCTGAATATCATTTGGGGCCGACTCAATACTGGCCGAACCCCTCCCCAAAGACTCGTAAGAAATGAAAAGCTACTAAGCCTGAGGTTAATAGTGTTACTAAGAATGAATAAGAGGGTAAAAGGCTTGAAGAAGCCAATCTACCCGTAAACGCTGGTATCAGTAATGACGATGTTGATAATATGGTTCCCTGTTGCTCTAAAGCAGTCCTGAATCGGCCTTCATCTGATAAAAGTTATAGTACTCCTGCAAAAACAAGGGATAGGTTAACTGAAAGCAAAGATATTAATATTGTTGATTGTAAAAATATTTCCGAGCCAGTTAGTCCTCGTCAAAATGGTGAAGAGTCTATGTATAAACTAGATCATATAGCTCAAGTATGCTGCGATAAAGGAGGGTTTGAGTCAGACAATATTGTGTTTTCAAGGAGGGTTACTAGGAGCATGCACAATGTACCTACAATTTCTGTTCCTATAGCTAATCGCCAAGGTGCTCAGCCTTCGATTGTTCATATTGACGATGACGTTCCATTGTCGGTCCCTGACATCACTCATATAAATGACCCCTCTCTTGTGAAGGATAATAGTGCAAAATTGGGTAAGACCGAGGGTGCTCCATCGTATATGAACACTTGTAGTTCAGATCCTGAACTATCTTCTATCAGTCCTCAGTCATCTGGTCAAAACATTGATAACCCTAATCCTCCTCAGGTAGCCAATTCAGATCACGAAAATGAAGAAGAAACCCTTCAGCAAGTTCTGGATAAGGCATACCAGACCAAGATTACAGAGTTGAAAGATGAACTTAAGCATTGACAATCTAAGGCAGTATTGATGGAAGAAGAAAATAGGACATTTAGGGAGGAATTGTTGAACTGGATTAGCAGGTGGAAAGAAATGAATACCAAAAAGAACCAGTATAAAAAAGCAAAGAGGTCAATAATAGGCACGAATCAGCATCTGCTTGAACAAATAGAAAAACAAAAGTTAAAGATTATCAGGCTGAAAGCCAAATTAGCTGAAGCCCGAAGAGTAGTTGATATTCAAAATAGAACTTGATGGTTATTCTCATTTTTTAAAGTACATGGTTGTGTCACTGTCAAACAGGTAATAAAATAATTTTGTTATGCATGCCTGTAAAATCCCAGATTTTACAGGCATACATTTAAATTTTAGTTTATTTTGTTACATCTGTTTTAACTGGTTTTAATGAGATGCTTCGTTTGTTTAAACAGAGGTGGATATGCCATCACTCTTCTCCAAAGCTTCAGGACGTTGTTAATATGTTGGTTGGGAGACATGGCTATTTATTGAAGGCCGGAGTTTCAACAACGGCCACGAATTTACCAAGCACCTTTAAACCAACAAACATTCAGGCTAGCCGTTTTCATTATTATAGTGACAAGTGTTTTGTAAAAGAGATTTGATTCTCTTCGATAATTATAGGAACCCTATTATGTGGCATGTAGCATTGATGGGAAAACTGAATCGAAAACAAATGATAGTATTATATAAGTTAGGAATTTTGATGAAGAAAGGGGAGTGACTGAAGAGAGAAATACTTGAGATATATTTTGTTACTCGTTTTATTTCATAACTGAAGTTGGATCTTTGAATGTGGGATGCAACTGGAAATCTCCAGGTTGATATCATTACTGGTAGTGTTTTGGATATACTTTATATGTCAGTATATTATCTTCTATTTTAATACTAATACAGTATGCTTTGTTATACTTGTGTTTAATTATAATTTTCACTCTGTCAACTCAATATTCTGTTTGAATTAATATATCATTATGATTGAATTTATTAGTATTTTTACTATAAATTCAAACTATAAGGATATATATTTCTGTCTATTAGCTATCGTTTGTATTTTTACAGTGATTTCATACTAGACATCATCTTTTATTCAAATAGTTATGTTGATGGTTAGTTATTAATTAATTATATACTTCAGAAAATTGAAGTAATTATTTATTTTCAGTTTTTCTGATAAGTGATGTTATAAGAGAATAGTTTAATGTGTATGGTTTAAATATTGTCATTTAGATCTTACTCTTTATCTTTCTGTTCATCTTTTATTAATTAATAATTAATATAGTATCCAGATACGCTCTCAGCTGAGATATGATAGATAGGATAGTGAAGATAGTTAAGATTAAGTTTTATTTTAGTATATTTCAGTTAACAGTTGTTTAATTGATTTGTTTAATTCTTAGCATAATTTTAACAGTCTTTATATTCAGAAAAACTCTTCAACAATTGGAGTCTTTCCTTAAGAAAGCAATTATAAGACAATTTAGATAGTTTTTTTTTAACAGAAACAGAAAAGGGGTTGTATTATCAGGCTGTGCACAGCCATTCATTACATTTCCGAAGGAAGATATAAAGCCGACACGGCATAAAAACAACAAGCCAAACATGATCTATCTCCGAAAACAAAGAGCAAAAGATTGTTTCAGAGCTGCATACTAACCGGGTAGTGAAGACCCTTACAAACTGTCTACATAGCAGAGTGCAGAAAAACATGATTCATACAAAATTGAAACATAAACCCCTCACTAAACTGAACATAAAACATTAAAATTCATTTGCCTCTCTGAGGGCGGGGCTGCTGAACAGATTCTTCTTCCATAGGCTGGGGTGCTGGGTCGTTGACGCCATTGACCTTGCTCTCCTGGTTCATTGAAACGAGCTTTTGGATGTCTTCTTCAATGCGTTCAACTCTGCCCAGAAGTTCTAGCAGATTGCTTTCCAAGTCGTCTGTGTGGGCTCCATTGTTGCTGACTTCTTGAGATGTCCTG
The DNA here is from genome assembly GCA_001517045.1 of Pseudotsuga menziesii. Taxonomy (NCBI): domain Eukaryota; kingdom Viridiplantae; phylum Streptophyta; class Pinopsida; order Pinales; family Pinaceae; genus Pseudotsuga; species Pseudotsuga menziesii. The sequence goes on from LPNX010665759.1 coordinate 1,032,641, forward strand.
CTAACAGTATCGCTCATTTCCTTTATTTCCTTGGCTGTTTCTCTGCTCTCCTTAACCCCTATAGCTTTCAGCTCGTATACCCTTCGCAAGTTCTTCATGATATCCTGCAATCCAAGGTTGTTACCCAAATGTGCTATAATGCCTAGTTCGGACGAAATATCCAAGCGAGACAGCTGCGATTGCAAGGGGCTGCCTGCTGTCTCTGCTAACTCTTGAAGATTTTCTTGCTGGAGGGATGAGTTACTCCGGTTCTCAGCCTGAGAGTCAATTTCCCAATAATCTGAAGGGCAATAACTTTGACAGAGGGAAAACTGAACGAGATTTTCTTCCACGGTAGAAGGCCGCTTGTGCCAAGGAGGATCCTGCAAACTCCCTATTCCAGTTCCGTCTGCCTCTTGCAGAAGGATGGCAAAGTCTGAGAACAAACCCGCAACATAACCATGAGACAGGATAAGGCTAAGGTTCGACATGGAGACGGAGTAAGAAGAACCTCGTTCGTGTGAGGAGGAATGGCACTTCAATGTGAGCCTGAGGGGAGTTAAAGAATCTGCTGTCGATATGGGCTGGACTATCCACGCGGCCGCCAAATAGAGAAAGACAAGACGGGATCTTAAATGCAGGTGACCGCCAAGGGGAGGGAGAGGGTGATGACCAGCTGGAAGGGGGTGACGCGAGGAGAGGGGGGGGTAGAAGGGTTGAAGGGGGGATGGAAAGGGGAGGATAGAAAGGAGAAAGAGGGAGAGGATGAGACCAAGGGAGCCAAGGGGTGAAAAAACAATAACCATGCAATTATAATCCTTGAAATCAAGAAGCTTCATTTCATAAGTTTGTCTATTCTTGATTTGGTGGAGGTTTCTTAGAGTTCTCTTCATGGAATGGCTTTGTAGAAAGGAGGATCCTCATCTTGTCGGAAATGGCCTTGAGGGAGACTAGCTCCAACATTTGCCATCGCATCTGCGTCCTTGTTATTCTGGCGAAGAATGTGATAAAAATCGATGGGCTGGGACAATAGAAGTTGGGCCTTTTTATATAGTCTTCGACATTTGATATCTCCTGAAGGATACCCATTAATCATCTTATAGATGACATGCCTGGAGTCGCCGAAGACCAGAACTTTCTGGAGATTTTTGTTCCGAATAAGGTGAAGACCTTGGAGAAGAGCCATCCATTCTGCTTCGTTGTTGGTTCTAGGGCCCAATCCCCAAGCGAATCTATGTTCCACTTGTCCTCCGGGATCAACTAGGATCCCACCCGCACCTGCCACCCCTGGATTGCATTTCGAAGCACCATCAAAGAACAAGGAGTAAGAGTTTTTGGCTCGGAGCCAGGATTGAAATTCGGTGCTGGATAGTCTCACTTCCCAATGAAGAGGCTGAGCTGGAATAGATTTGCTTCCTGATATGTAATTGGACTGAAGGGAGCTCTTTTCCTTTAAGAAAGGTTTGCACCAGTTGGCAAGGGGTTCAGGAATGGATTCTTGCTGAGGTAAAGTAATGTTATTGGAGGCGAATTTTTCTGCTATCATTCCTATTGTTTTTGCCACAATTTGAACTGGAATGACCTTTTGCTCCTTGAAAATGACTCGATTCCTGGCGAGCCATAATTGCCAGCATAGATTTTTTGGGATAGCTGCCCATATACGCCTTAATATAGGCTTCTTATTCAGAGAGCCTGGGAAGAGGGATTCCCATTCTTTGAGGAGCTGTGGAGCATTGCCGGGAAGTTCTCTATTGAAAGCAGTTGGGAGAATGAGTTTCCACGCCAACCTGGAGAATTCACATTGAAGAAAGAGGTGGCTGGATGACTCTTCAGATGAGTGGCACAGAGCACAGCGTGATGGACCTAGAATGCCTCGTTTTCTTAAGTTCTCGGCCGTCAAAAGCTTGTTATGGAGGAGAAGCCAAATGAACGTGTTGACCTTAGGAATGCTGTCAGGATGCCAAACCAGCTTCCAAACTTTTTCAACCATCGTCTGATCCTTGGATGTTATTTTATAGCCTTCTTTCACAGTGTACTTCCCTGTTCTTCCCCAGCCCAGCTGATCCTTGGTTGAGAGACACGAAGGAGAGAAACCGTTCAGGGAGGAAAACAAGATTTCTGCCGCGTCTCTCATGAGTTGTGGAGGAGAGATGTTCTTCCACCCTAGCCAGTGACCATTCGAATCCCAAAGAGACAGATTGAAAAGAGTAATAATGTTCTGCTCAGACAACCAATCAGAGAAAGAGCTCAAACCTGAAAGAGAGGAGCGTTTGAATTGACCCAGAATGTTGCTGGTCCAGATGTTTATTTTTTTCCCATTGCCAGGGATCCAATAGCAGTTTTCCTTTATTATACTAACTGTTGCTTTGCACAACTGCCAAAGAGTGGTTGCTTTCCCTTTCCATTCACCATCCAGCATTTTGGCCCTTGGTTTTTTGATATATTTTTTCCTTATAACTTCCTTCCACCATTCCCTCTTCCCAGTAATCAATCTCCAGATCATTTTAGCCCCCATAGATTTACTTGTGTGTTCCGGGTCCCTTATACCCAGTCCCCCTTGACTTTTAGGCCTCTTGATGATTTCCCACTTGACCAAGTGAAATTTCTTCGTTTGAGCTTTCCCTCCCTGCCAAAGAAATTTTCTTATTTCTTTGCATATGCTGGAGATGACCTTCTTAGGAGCTAGAACCATTGAGCTCATGTAGATTGGATAGGAGGAGAGAATGGACTGAATAAGCACAGAATTTCCTGCAAGGTTTAGCCATCTTGTCCCCAAGGATTGCGCTTTGGATTTGATTTTCTCAATGACCGGGGTCCACATTGAGGAGGTGAAGGATTTTCTGACAATTGGGATGCCCAGGTAGTTGAAATGCGTCCAGCTGGGATTAGTTTTAATTTGCAGGATCTGGGAGATGCTTCGAAGAGTGGCTGCTGGACAATTCCAGCTGTATATTTGGCATTTGGCTTTGTTAGCTGCACTCCCTGAGGTTTTGAGAAAAAGGTCTAGGGGGTTTTGGAAGTTTCTTGCAATCTGAGAGGAGGCTAGGCCTAGAAAAATGGAGTCATCAGCAAACAACGCATGATTTATAGGAGGGACTCCATTCCGAAAGGAGAGGCCTGGAAGGGAGCCTTCATAAAGGAGCCTGTTCAGTCTTCTACTCAAAGAGTCAGCAACCAGGATGTAGAGAAAGGGAGAGAGCGGACACCCTTGCCTAACCCCTTGGGAGGCTTTGAAGAATTCGGAGGGTCTCCCATTGATGAGAGGGGATATCCAGGGGGAGGAGATGCAAGCTTGAATTTGATTAAGGAAAATTGGGGGGGATCCAATTTTTTCCATAACCAAGATGATAAAGGAATGTCTCAGTCTATCAAAGGCATTGGCCAGATCCAGCTTGATGGCCATCCCAGGTTCTTTCCTTTTAGTGCTTGAGTGGATTGCCTCCTGAACCAACAGGATATTGTCACTTATTTGTCTGCCTGAGACGAAGCCGCCTTGATTGGAGGAGATGAGGGAGGGAAGGATTTTCTTGATTCTTAAAGCTAGCACTTTCGAGAAGATTTTGTAGGATGCGTTGCATAAGGAGATGGGCCGAAATATTTGAATTGAGGAAGGTTTAACGTCTTTTGGGATGAGGGCCAAAAATGTTGAATTTGTGGCTCCTCCCATATTACCTTTTGCCATCCAGGTGATCAATCGCATAAGGTCTTTTTTGATTAGGGGCCAGAAGGATCTATAAAAACAGATAGGGAAGCCGTCTGGACCTGGGGCTTTGTCCGGATGAAGGCTCCAGATTGCCTTCACTACTTCCTCTTCTAAAATGGGGGATTCAAGTTGGGCTCTCATTTCAGAATTGATTAGGGAGGGAATATCAGAGGCCATTTCTTCCATCAAGTGGAGGGAGACTTGTTCTTCATCATTATATAAATGAGCAAAAAAGTTCCTTACCTCTGCATTAATGGCTGCTTGACCTTGGATTGCTGTGCCATCTTCGTTTTTGAGCTCTCTGATTGTATTCCAGTGTTTCCTGTCCCTGCATTGGTTTTGGAAGAATTTAGTATTCTGGTCTCCGCCTTTGAGCCATAAGGCTCGCGAGCAAAGTCTGCTTTCCTCCTCTATTTGTCTGAGGATCTTCTGAAGCTTTGTTTCCAACTCTATTTCTTTTATAAGTTGGATCTTTGTAACATTACCCTCCTCCATTTCATCTTGCAGACATTCCATTTCGGCTAGAGTGCGTTCCTTTTCCTTAGTGGGTTCTTGGTAATGTATTTTAACCCAAGCTTTGAGGGCGACCTTCACTTTTTTGAGTTTTTGCTCCCAAGAATAGGCTGGAGTACCTGGGATGAAACAGCGCCAGGATTCTGAAATAATATCCTTAACTTCTTCCGAATCCAACCATAGGCGATTGAATCTGAAAGGTAGGGGCCCCAAATTTTCCTTCGGAGGGAAGAAGAGACAAAGGGGCTTGTGATCTGAAACCGCCGAACACAAAAGTTTAACATCCGGGATGGAGTTAATTAAATGGGTGCTTACCAGGAACCTATCAAGGCGAGCAGCAATATGTCCAGGGCCTATACGCTTGTTGCTCCAAGTGTACATACCGTTTTTGGGAATGATATCCGTCAAGTTCCATTGAGATATGAGGTCTTCTAGCCGCTCCCCAAAGGGGTCCCTGACCTTAGAACCCCCTCGTCGCTCGGCTGCCGATATGGTTGTATTAAAATCCCCCGCTATGAAGCAAGGAAGGAGCTTTTTATCCACACATTGATCTTCTAAAGACGACCAGAAGATGTCTTTCTGTGCATTCAGAGTAGGGCCGTAGACGTTCCCCACCCAGAATTGTTCTTTACTTTCTTTGTTCTCTAGTTTTATTAGGAGCCAGTTCCTATTTTCTATGGCTGAATGAAAATCATACTTATTTGTATTCCACCAACTTAGGAGACCTCCTGAGGCTCCAATGGCGTTGGTTTCTATGCCGTTTCCGTTTGGCCAGATACTTTTAATGGCCGAGACACTGTCCTCAGCCGATTTCTTAGTCTCCTGGAGAAGGAGGATTGAGGCTGCTTCCATAGTTTTGAATCTCTTAATTACTTCTAATTTCTGAATACCGCCCAAACCCCTACAGTTCCAGGAGACTATTTTCATTATTTCTTATTCTGTCTGAGGAGCTTCTCTTTCTCTTTTCTTTCCTCCTCAGCACTCATGAGGTATTTACTTGCTTGAGTGGTTTTAACCAGGAAGTCCAAGTTGGCTTGCTTACCTGTTGCTTTTTCTCTTGCTGCCTCTTGCTCACGGATAGTTTTGTTAGTTTTTCTTCCTTTCCTTGGGATCGATTCTTGCTCTTCTATGGAGGTATCTGTCATTTCTTCTGTGCTTGCTTTTGCTTTAGATCTGGTGATGGATCCCACAGAGGTCGCCTCCATCTCCTTCCTGCTTGTGGTCTGCTCGGTCTCTACTTCCTTGGAATTTTGGGGCTGGATGACTATCTCTTGGTCTTCTAAGGGCTGCTGCTGCTCAGGATCAGGGGTATCATCTTGATTCTCTGGATTCTCTGCTGGGGTTCCTTCTTCCTGTGTTTCTACTTCCAGGGCCGCAAATTTGTTTCCGGAGGGGTTCTTTAGTGGAGGGTTTTGCTGTTTTTGGGGCTTAGCATCCTTCTTCCCATTTGCAATGTTCCAACCGTCATTCGCATTATTTTCCGAAGGGGGCTTTTCTGGCTTCTTCTGGCAGGACTTGGCGAAGTGGCCATATTCGTGACAGTATTTGCACTTGAACGGAATTTGNGGGATTTTCTGGCTTCTTCTGGCAGGACTTGGCGAAGTGGCCATATTCGTGACAATATTTGCACTTGAACGGAATTTGTTCATAGTCAACCGACTGCAGATGGCTCCATCCATCAATGGAGAGCATGATAGATTCTGGAAGGCCTTTTTCTAGATCTACCTCAACACAGATTCGGGCACAGGAGAACATTGGGGCCTTGGGCTCAGACTTGTCCACATATTTCCCTAGCGTATTCCCAATCGCTCGTAAGTCCTCGTCATTCCAGCAATGGAGGGGGAGATGAGGAAGCTTAACCCACACCGGAACTGCTTTCGGAAAGTCCTTCTCTGCGTTAAAGGATAGATCCCACTTGTTTAGATACATACCTCGAGGGCCCATGAAATATGGGCCATTCCTGAAAATGAGATCTCGATCCTCCTTCCTTTCGAAGATAAATGCAAAGTATCCTTTCCCACAAAAGATTTGCTGAACTTCACCTTGGATTAGGGTTCGCCAGTTCTTATTCAACCAGATCTCCACAGATCTCGGGGATGGCCAAAGTCCTGTAAATAATCCGATGAGGCCTTTTTCAGATAGGGCGACGGCCTTCCGTTTAGAGGCAACTGAGCTGAGCTTGACTTCTGGAATCTCAGCATGCTTGACGAATCTGGAGGCAGGGACGGCGGCCGGCAGATCGCTCGGGAGGGATGCCACAATGTTATGAAATTTATCCTCAATGGAGGCGGGATCGGGCGGATCCATGGAGGAGCCGCCGATCTGCAGGGGCGACCTCGACGCAGCTAGGGTTTTCAGAACAGGTGCTTCAGAGCTCGTGGACTGCACATTGGTGTTCTTTTGTGCTTGGGTTGTTTTAAAATGGTATCTTTGCCTTATTGTACAGGGTTCTTTGTAATTTTTGTAATGGGTTCTATGCCAAAGACAATTTAGATAGTTGAAACTAATAATAGGATTCATTTAGGTAGAAATAACATTAGGATAGGATAGATTTTGCTGATTTTAATTTCTCCTTAAGAGAAAAATCAGCTGGTAGCAGGACCATAACCTGTGAGGTTTTGCTATTCCAAACACACCGGACGCTGTTTTAAGCTGATTGTGTGGGCATAATCTCCTTGTTGGCCTAAGTCAAAAAATCAGGCCAACAAATGGCGCTAGAAGGAGGGCATGTTAATGAGTAATGGCAGGTGAAACTAATGAAACATTTCCAACTAGCCAACAACTTCTAGAAGTTAGTAGATCACCATTTTTGGAAACTATTAGGAACATTCTCGAGTGTGATCCTGTTACCTCTCCCTTTACTCCTGCACAAAGCACTCAAACTTTAGAAGAATCAAGACATATTCTTACATGAGCATACGCTAATCAGCTTGGTATATCTCCAATAGATTATGGTCTACCTAGACAGCAGCGACATAATCCACAATTGACCATAGTTACGCAAGATTTGGAAATAGCTGATAGTACACCCCATCATCAGGTTGAAAGACATCAAAGGCAGACTACTCAAACTAATACTGCTAGAAGAATAATTGCAAGAGGCGGTTTTGATCAGCCACCTTCTCCTCCTGAATCACCACCTGATAGTCCAAGACCATCCAATTCAGGAAGTTCTTCAAGTTCTGAAAGAAGTCCAATGGCAGGAAATGTACCTGTAGGAGGAGGAGGCAATCCTCCACCTAATACACCAAATCCACAACTCCCTTGGCTAAGAACAGCTGCTGTAGAAGTCCCTGGTATACAACATCCTTTTCCTAAACACTCAGATAAACTCCTCCCTAAGTTTAATCCAGATGACAAAGAACCTACAGAGGTGCATGTTGATAAATTCATGTTGGCAGTTCAAACCTTGAAAGTTCAGCATGTAGATGTAGTTTGTCGATTGTTTCCTCTAACTTTTGAAGGAAGAGATTCTACCTTGTATTTTTTGTTAGTACAGGGATCAATCACAAATTGGGGGAATTTAATAAATCCTTTCTAGATAAATTCGGGGAAGATAAAACACCGACTCTTTTATCCCTAGAGTTATCTAGGATTAAACTGGAGCCTAAAGAAAGGATCAAAGATTTCAATCAAAGGTTTCTGACATTAAAAAACAAAATTCCAATTGCTTCTCAACCTCCCAAGGATATAATTATTGAAAATTATACATCAGCTTTACCAAAATATTCTGGGATGTTCGTTAAGAGAGTTGGGAAAACAACTTTAGTAGAAACTTTTGAAGAATCCATTAAAGTTGAGAAAGATTCTATGTCCTATGAACCAGATAGAAGTGGAAAATATGATTCGTTTCCTCGTAGGAAAATCGAAAAAATTAATTCAGATAATGACAAAGCATTTGATATAGAACAACTGCAAAACGCTATTCGAACATTAACCAATGAAGTTGTAGGGTTAAAAAAAACCAATTCTGAAGCTTCTCCTTCTAGGGTATATTTCAGAAACCAGTTTAGACAAAACCCGAATACAAATAATAAAAATACTCCACCTGACATAGCAACAAATGAAGAGATTTTTAATACAATTCGAGCTGTTTTATCTTTGTCTGAAACTCCTTCTAGTCAAGAAATAACTGAAAACAAAGAAGAAGAGGAATCAGAAAATGATGAAGAATCAGAGGAACCTCAACAAGTTAACGGTCATTTTTGGGACAGTCTTGTGAAAGAACATGAGAATAAAAGTCCTCCTACAGGACAACATGCCTACAATACTCGTAGTAGAACATTCGCAAATACCCCTGGAGCTTCATCAAGTTCTACTACAAATAATGACAATAATAGTTCACAACCAAACAAACAGACTCAATCTGGCAAACAAGTCCAAACAACCAAAGGTACCCAAACTATTCAAAATGCTCAAAGATTAGATTTACAATATGATATAATTGAAGATTTAAAGAAGACTCGTGCAAACATCAGTATGTACGATCTTCTTCAAATCTACCCAATGCCTAATAGTCATGTTATAAATCCCGCAGTGAGTTCAATTATTCCTAATGCAAAACAAAATGTTGCTGCTAACAGTTCTAATAATGATCCAACATCAACTGAAAAAGGAAAAGCAACGGCTGACAAAGCTTCGCTGATAGGTAATAATTCTAAATCAACCACACCTCCATTCTTACTTACCTTTGAAATTTTCAATAGGAATGTTCATTAATTCATGGTAGACTCCGGAGCGTCCTCCAATGTGATGCCTTTATCAGTATGCAAGAAATTGAATGGGAAATATGTTCCATCTAATTCTCAAGTAACTCAATTGGATAGGACAAATGTAAAGGTTGTAGGGGAAATGAAAGATGTCTTAGTCAGGATTGCTTGTAACCCTTCATTTTATCAAATTATAGATGTTGTTGTTGCTGATATTCCAGATGCATACGGGCTGTTTTTAAGTAGGGATTGGTCTCAACAACTAAATGGATTCTTCACCACAGACTGGTCAACATTATGGTTACCTAAGAACGAAAAGTCAAATCAGATAAAGATAAATAGAGAAAGATATATGAAACATACTGTCACAGAACTGCATGATCCTAGCGAACCTGTTTTATTTTTAGATTGTATTATGGGGAATTACATGTATGAATTAGGATTTGGTAATTTCAAAGCTGAAAATTCTGCCCTTTTTGAAAACAAATAGCAATCTGAAATTAGTAATGTGACATCTGTTTCTCCTAACTCTTCATTCAAGGAAACCATTAATGATGTAGATAATTTAAATATTGTGAATATTATAGAAAGCAAAGTGATTGTGCATAGTTCTATCTGGACTTTATATTTTGATGGTGCGAAATCTAAAGAAGGAGCAGGAGCTGGTTGCCTACTGGTGGACCCTCAAGGAAATAAAACATGTATAGCTTGTAGGATGGAATTTAATTGTACAAACAATACGGTGGAATATGAAGCTTTAATACAATGTTTGAAAAAAGCAATTGATTTGGGCATCAAAGAGTTAATTGTATACGGCGATTCTGAGATCATTGTCAGACAGGTTCGTAACTCCATTCACTGCTTATCTGAACATTTACAGAGTTATCAAAGAGAGGTATGGAACCTTATCTCACATTTTGATGCATTTAACATAAATTCTATTCCTAGAAGTCAAAATCAAGAAGCAAATTTGTTGGCAAACGTAGCATCAAGTTAATTCCGTCAGAAAATCTTACACCAAATTTCTTTTCTGTTGAACTGATTTTTAGGCCTTCCATACCTGATAATATCTTTAACTGGTGTGTATTTGACAATGATGTGAAGGTACTGAATTTTCTAATGAATGAGGATACCTTTAAAGATTCAGCCATAGATGAAAATCTGTGGGATTTTTCGATAATAAATGATTTTTGTTCAGTTGAAAACATTTTTGAACAGGTAAAAATAGTCCCTAATTCAATATTAAGATTAGAAAAGTTCTTTGATCTGCAGGATAAGTTTAGGTCTGTTCCTAATTGTAAAACCAACAGTTCTCGAATGAGGTATGAAACCATAAATTTAGGAACATAACTAAATCCCCAAACTATAAATCTTGGAATAGATTGCAACCCTGTAGAAAAAAAAGCATTTATAAAATTGTTTAAGGAATTTAAAGAAATCTTTGCTTGGACATATGATGACCTGAAAACCTTTAACACACAAGTCATGCAACATATAATTCCAATTAAACAGGAGTCAAAACCTTTTCAACAGAAGTTAAGGAAATATCACCCGTCATTAGAACCAACAATAAAAAAGGAATTGAATAAATTGTTAGCTGCCAAGATCATTTTCCCCATCAGGCATACTCAATGGGTGGCAAAATTAGTTCCAGTTAGGAAGAAAAATGGGGATATTAGATTATGTGTAGATTTTAGAAATCTGAATAAGTCTTCTGAAAAGGATAATTATCTGGTTCCTCCCATGGAACAAATTCTTCAAAAGGTGTCTCGGGTTGAGATACTATCACTTCTTGATGGTTTCTCAGGGTACAACCAAATATTAGTTTCCCCAAATGATCAATTGAAAACTGCTTTTAGAATTCCATGGGGAACATATGCCTACCGCAAGATGCCCTTTGGGTTAATCAATGCGGGAGCAACCTTTCAACGGGCAATGGATATTGCTTTTAGAGGCTTAATTAACCATTCAGTCGTTGTCTACTTGGACGACGTTACTGTATATTCTAAACATCGACCTGATCACCTTAATCATCTTAGAAAAGTATTTGAACGATGTAGAAATTTGGAATATCCTTAAATCCTAAAAAAACAATATTTGCTGTTTCAGAAGGTATCTTATTAGGTTGTGTGGTTTCAAAGCACGGAATCATGATTGATCCTAAAAGAACCCAAGCCATTTCCAAAATAACCTACCCTTCTAGCAAGAAAGCAATGCAGTCATTTCTCAGCAAAATAAATTTTGTTAGGAGATTCATTCCCAGTTTCTTCGAAATCATTCGTCCTTTGTAGAAAATGATTAAGAAAGATACTATTTTTAATTGGGGACAAAATGAAAAGGAATCATTTCATAAAATTTTAGAAGCCATTTCAGAAGCTCCTAGCCTTCTAAGTCCAGATTTTAATAAAGATTTCATATTGTATACTTTTGCTTCTGATATTTCATATGCTGCAGTTTTAACCCAATTAAATCAGCAAAATAACGAAGTCCCAATCTCCTTCATGAGTTCAAATTTCAAAGGTGCTGAACTTAATTACCATGAAGTCGATGAGCAAGCCTTTCCTGTTTTTAAAGCTGTTAAACATTTTCATCCATACTTACTGAAATCTAAAACGAAAATAATTGTCCCTTATTCCTCAGTCAAAAACTTGTTAGTGCAAAAGGACTTAGGTGAGAAAAGAGCACCTTGGATGACAGCTCTTCAAGAATATGACTTAGAAATTAAACCCTCAACGATAATTAAAGGTCAAGGACTATGTAAATTAGCTGCTAAAGCGGCTCATTTACCTAATGATAAAGCTGAAACTGTCATTGATGAGGTTTTACCTACCAGGGAAATTTATTTTTATCCACCACCTCAAGATTCCTGGTATACAGACATATGGATACTTTTGGAAACAGGAGCTGCTCCTGATTACTTAGAAGCAAAGAAGAAAAGAGCACTTGGATTAAAGTCTGCTCCTTATTTATTAATTGATAATATCCTCTTTCGGAGAAATTCAGATGGAGTATACCTTCGATGTCTAGATAAAGATGAAACAAAAGTAATTCTGAAAGAGTTACATTCTGGACCAGCAGGAGGTCATTTTGGTGGAGAGACTACTGCACACAAAATTCTTCGGGCTGGTTATTATTGGCCCACCTTGTTTCGAGATTCCTATACTTTTGTTAGGAAATGCCAAGAATGTCAACTTGCTGCAGGAAGGGTTAAAAAACCTGCTCTTCCTTTACAACCTGTTTCATCTGAAAGACCTTTTCAACAATGGGGTATTGATATAGTAGGGCCAATAAATCTTCCCTCATCTATGCAACACAAATATATAATAACTGCAACCGATTATTTCACTCGTTTCGGCGGAAGCTGCACCATTGAAGGTTGTAAATACCAATCAGGTTATATTATTTTTGGAATTCTTTATCATAACCAGATTTGGTATCCCAGATTCCCTCGTCTTTGACAATGCTTCATATTTTGCATCAATTGAGTTAACTCAGTTTGCTTCAGAGAAGGGAATAAGAATAAGGTATTCAACTAACTATCATCCCCATGGGAATGGTCTAGCTGAATCAACAAACAAAAAATTATTGAAAATTATCAAAAGAACTATTTCAGTTCACAACCATAATTGGCATACAGAATTGGTCAATGCCCTTTGGGTAGACAGAGTGACTCCTAAGGCTGCGATAGGTAACTCACCATTCTTCTTAGTATATGGAACTGAAGCTATTTTACCACCAAATTTGTTCTTACCTTCATTACAGTTAGCTCAGTCTGTTCAAGATGAAGATTGCCCAGCAATGGAAAAGAGAATTAATACTCTACTAAAGCTTGAGGAAGAAAGAGAAAAGTCAAAACAACACTTTACAAAACAACAACAGATTGTAAAATCTTGGTTTGACCAATCCTTTAGTTCCAATCGAGAATTTCAGGTGGGATACTTAGTTTTAAAATGGGATAACGTCCACGAGGATAAGGGAGATCATACTAAGTTTCAGAAACTGTGGTTAGGTCCCTTTGTTATTTCTGAAAAAATAGGTCCAAGTACCTTTCGATTGCAAACACTTGAAGGTCAGTCCGAAACATTCCTAGTGAATGGACTGATTCTGAAAAAATATTTCTATTAATATTTTCTGTCTTAAAATGTATATAATTTGTTTGCTGTTTATAAATAAAATTTAATTTTTTTCTACATAAACTTTGATTGCTGTTGTAAATAAATTTTCTGTCCATCATGCTGTTATTTCAGTCAGTTTTAGTTCTGTTGAGTCAAATATTTCAGATTGTCAAATTTTGTATATAATCAGTCAGCAATCTTTAGTTAGCAGCTGTAGAAATATATGTAAATAAATAAAATCAGTTTGCTCATGAACCTAAACATTATGATACTAGACTGAAATCTTTTAAAATTTGTTCAGGATGATCAAATTTCTTAAATCTGTAAAAGACCTTCATTGTTTTTTTTTGTAAGTGTTTCTCATATTATTCCTCATCTTTTTATTTTCTTATAAAAGTGGGGATATCTTATTTAATAACTTCCTCTAAGCTTGTACTTTTGAAAAACTCTTACAAAACTCTATCATCAGTCTTGAAAAGTATTTACAATCTGAAAACTATTTAGGATTTGTTCCAGTCAATAAAATGCTAAAATGAGAGACAGAAGGTCGTAGTAATAAGCCGGTCCGATCAGAATCACAAATATCACTAGTATGACATTATTAGGAAACTAGTAATGGATTTTGGTTTTAAAAACCAAAAGATAAGGGGTCTCATCACGAGCCAGCTGATTCATTTTCCGGTGATATTAATGACTGACATTACCATTTGGTCACCATGCTGGGTAATGATCTCTCATTTTATAAAATTTAAAAGATGAAATAGAAAGAAAAACATTAATTTTGACTAAAGAATAGGAGGTCTCATCATGAGCCGACTTGCTTATTTCAGACAACTCTTGTGAATGATACTATCACAGTGGGACACCATACCCAGATAGTAGTCTTTAGTCAGAATGATTGTTTAAAGAAAAGAAAAGCAAACAAAAGAAAATTATTATGTTTATGGGACAAATTCTGGAAAAGTTTTCAAAAAAGTAAATTTCTATACTTTATGTTGATGGTGCAGGTTACTATTACTATAAAGTACTTTGTTTCGATCAAGATATTTTTAAGTTTATCCCTAATCAAATTTATGTTTCAAAAGATGGAATATTTCTGAGTTATACTTATGAATATGAATTAAAATAATGGTTTTTGTTCAGATAAAGAATTTTTGATTATTTTCAATAAGTTTTGAGATTTCGTTTATATCATTTATAAGTTGTATGAGCAGAGATAACTGGTTCGCCCAGGTTGTCGCCATTTGTTGGTAGCCAGCAACAACCCCTTCATTTTTCATTCAGATGAAGGGAGATCAGCTCTTTTTTAAAAATTATAAAAGAGTTCCTTCAAAATCTTTGATTCTGAAGGTACTCTCAATTGGAGAAAAGTTAAATGACGTGTTAGAAGTTGATGAAAACAAGTTCATAAACTTGGCAATTAGCAGCTGTCAGATTAATAAGTCAGTTTCATAAATTTTTATATAATCGATTTAATCATTAAGTTAAATTTTTATGATTATATATGATTTAAGAAATTTGAAAGGATAGTATGCCAAAGGGAAATCAACAAAACACATCTTGAGTTTATTTAAAGCTGGATATGGGTGAGGTATTATGAGTCCTAAGTTCCTAGAACTAAAGGTGACTTATTTTAACCTAAAGTTTATATTTCATGTAATGCCTTACCATGACTTTGTAAAAAATTGTATATATGTAGTTAGTAAATAAATGACTATCATATGGGAATTTTCATATATTATAGTTTTATCACTTGGTATCCTACCAAATTTAATTTCAGATATTAATCAATGGGATTTTGGAAAAAATTAAAACTAGATCTATAAAATTTTATGTATATACATGACATAAATATTAAATCAAGTCATTAGCTAGTTGTCATGCTAAACATTAGGGTTTATGATTTCTATACTATATCACCTTGAATGCTACCACCTTTCACGCTAAAAATGGAGAAGAACATTAATTGACATAATCCATGTGTCAAATTAATAACGCCTGCTACTTAGATCGCTGCTTTGGCATGGAGAGGTGGCTTACACCTAATAATTAACTAACAGCTGTATTGATGATTCGTATCCTCAGGATTTAATGTTGAGAGTCATTCCATTTCGTAACGACATACATGCTCATTATGACCACTGTGTGTAATCAATATTTTGGTTTACGATCCATCAATCAAACGATCCCTGGTTTGTCAATTTGGTTAAATCTTACTGCTAGTCGTGGCTAAGTTGTGGTTAAGCATGCATATATCATAACAGAACGTTGGCTATAACATTCATCATCGCTAAGTTCGACTTAATGGATAAATTTAGAGCCTCCATGACTGTAAGATTCGAAGCATGTGAAGTTTTGATTTCGTATCATGTCATGCACTTGGATACCTATCCCCTCCTTCTTCACCTTTCCGTTCATTCCATTTTGAAACCAAGATAGTGTTGAGGAAGCTATGGCCCCGTTGAATCTTATCGAAATCTCAGGTTCAGAGCTCATAGAAGCAGACGAGAAGATAGCCTTGCGATTTGAGAAAGTGGGGTGGGGGCAGTTCTTTAAGTGTTTTGACGGCCATAATGCAGAGGTAACCAAACTATTTGCCTTAAATTTAAAAGAAGATGTTGTGTAGAACGAGGGTTTTGAGTTCATCATTAATGAAGACAAAATCGCAGAGGCAAAAAAGCTCCCGCAAGTTCGAGAACGCTGGTTCAAGGGTGGTAAGGTTAATAAGAAAAAGTGTTTATCTCTGCTACTGCCATTACCAGATAATACAAAACTAAAGATAGGGGTCCCTGTCAAGTTCCTGAAGCCTGAATGGTGAGCCTACTACGAAATTTTGGTCAGGTATGTGTCCCGCGATGGACATTTCTCTCATTTACACTATTACCACTTAAGACTCCTATTAGCATTACAGGGATGTAGGCTTAATCTACCATTTTACCTGTGGCAAAGTTTGAAGAAGATGTCGCATGCAGTTCAAAGTTTTGATAACCCTGAAAGAAGTTTATTTTACCATGGATTAGTTAAAATCATACTACAACATCAACTGTCCTTGAAGGGTAAGTCATGGGATGAATTTTTAGCTTAATATCATTTGGGGCCGACTCAATACTGGCCAAACCCCTCCCCAAAGACTCATAAGAAATGAAAAGCTACTAATCCTGAGGTTGATAATGTTCCTGAGAATGAATCAGAGGGTGAAAGGCTTGAAGAAGCCAATCTACTCGTAAACGCTGGTATCAGTAATGACGAAGTTGATAATATGGTTCCCTGTTGCTCTAAAGCAGTCTTGAATCGGCCCTCATCTGATAAAAGTTAATGTACTCCTGCAAAAACAAGGGATAGGTTAACTGAAATCAAAGATATTAATATTGTTGATTGTAAAAATATTTTCGAGCTAGTTAGTCCTCTTAAAAATGGCGAAGAGTCTATGTATAAACTAGATCATCTAGCTCAAGTATGCTGTGATAAAGGAGGGTTTGAGTCAGACAATCTTGTGTTTTCAAGGAGGGTTACTAGGAGCATGCACAATGTATCTACAATTTCTGTTCCTATAGCTAATCACCAAGGCGCTCAACCTTCGATTGTTCATATTGAGGATGACGTTCCATCGTCGGTCCCTGACATCACTCATATAAATGACCCCTTTCTTGTGAAGGATAATAGCGCAAAATTGGGTAAGACCGAGGGTGCTCCTTCGTATATGAACACTTGTAGTTCAAATCCTGAACCGTCTTCTATCAGTCCTCAGTCATCTGGTCAAAACATTGAGAACCCTAATCCTCCTCAGGTAGCCAATTTAGGTCACGAAAATGAAGAAGAAACCCTTCAGCAAGTTCTGGATAAGGCATACTAGACCAAGATTACAGAGTTGAAAGATGAACTTAAGCATTGACAATCTAAGGCAGTATTGATGGAAGAATAAAATAGGACATTTAGGGAGGAACTGTTGAACTGGATTAGCAGGTGGAAATAAATGAATACCAAAAAGAACCAGTATAAAAAAGCAAAGAGGTCAATAATAGGCACGAATCAACATCTGCTTGCACAAATAGAAAAACAAAATTTAAAGATTATCAGGCTGAAAGCCAAATTAGCTGAAGCCCGAAGAGTAGTTGATCTTCAAAATAGAACTTGATGGTTACTCTCATTTTTTAAAGTACATGGTTGTTTCGCTGTCAAACAGGTAATAAAATATTTTTGTTATGCATGCCTGTAAAATCCCAGATTTTACAGGCATACATTTAAATTTTAGTTTATTTTGTTACATCTGTTTTAACTAGTTTTAATGAGATGCTTCATTTGTTTAAACACAGGTGGATATGTCATCACTCTTCTCCAAAGCTTCAAGACGTTGTTAATATGTTGGTTGGGAGACGTGGCTGTTTATTGAAGGCTGGAGTTTCAACAACGGCCACGAATTTACCAAGCACCTTTAAACCAACAAACATTCAGGCTAGTCGTTTTCATTATTATAGTGACATGTGTTTTGTAAAAGAGATTCGATTCTCTTGGATAATTATAGGAACCCTATTATGTGGCATGTAGCATTGATGGGAAAACTGAATCGAAAAAAACTGATAGTATTATATAAGTTAGGAATTTTGATGAAGAAAGGGGAGTGACTGAAGAGAGAAATACTTGAGATATATTTTGTTACTGGTTTTATTTCATAACTGAAGTTGGATCTTTGGATGCGGGATGCAACTGGAAATCTCCAGGTTGATATCATTACTGGTATTGTTTTGGATATACTTTATATGTCAGTATATTATCTTCTATTTTAATACTAATACAGTATGCTTTGTTATACTTGTGTTTAATTATAATTTTCACTCTGTCAACTCAATATTCTGTTTGAATTAATATATCATTGTGACTGAATTTATTAGTATTTTTACTATAAATTCAAACTATAAGGATATATATTTCTGTCTATTAGCTATAGTTTGTATTTTTACAGTGATTTCATACTAGACATCATGTTTTATTCAAATAGTTATGTTGATGGTTAGTTATTAATTAATTATATACTTCAGAAAATTGAAGTAATTATTTATTTTCAGTTTTTCTGATAAGTGTTGTTATAACAGAATAGTTTAATGTGTATGGTTTAAATATTGTCATTTAGATCTTACTCTTTATCTTTCTGTTCATCTTTTATTAATTAATAATTAATATAGTATCCAGATACGCTCTCAGCTGAGATAGGATAGATAGGATAGTTAAGATAGTTCAGATTAAGTTTTATTTTAGTATATTTCAGTTAAAAGCTGTTTAATTGATTTGTGTAATTCTTAGCATAATTTTCACAGTCTTTATATTCAGAAAAACTCTTCAACAATTGGAGTCTTTCCTTAAGAAAGCAATTATAAGACAATTTAGATAGTTGAAACTAATCATAGGATTCATTTAGGTAGAAATAACATTAGGATAGGATAGATTTTGCTGATTTTAATTTCTCCTTAAGAGAAAAAACAGCTGGTAGCAAGACCATAACCTGCGAGGTTTTGCTATTCCAAACACATCGGACGTTGTTTTAAGCTAATTGTGTGGGAATAATCTCCTTGTTGGCCTAGGTCAGAAAATCAGGCCAACAGGTCAAAATAGGTAGATGGTTAGGTCTACTAGGCTAGGCAACTCTAAACATCCTTGCATGTTGGATTGCATCGTATAACATGGTAGTTCTTCTGTATTTGATGAGAATATAGAAATTCAAAATTTCATTTAATCACTTATAAATAATTATGATGAGATCAATATTTTTCTCGAGTCGTTTTCACTTGGAAGTTTATTAAATTCTTTTCAGTAATCCCTAACACTTACTGTTACGGAGAGAAATTCCTATGGCTTGGGGTACCACAACAGACAGCTAGACTCCAGAAATCAATCTTCTCCAATATGCAATAGAAATAAACAATCTAACACTAAAGGATCGAACCTCGTACCTTATTCCCGACGGTTGAAGTAGATCCCCGTTGAGCTTTCCAATCTTCAGCTTGAATTGTTATAGCACGTCCTCAACAACAAGTAAACAATACAAGGATACTATATTTCATGGTGTTAGATCTATTCTAGCATATATAATCAATAATGTAACAGGATTTGACATATTCCAATGGAAACAATATTCATTCAAATACACATTACTGGACAGGAAAAGATATTTCTATTAATAAGAATCAGAGATTACAAGTGACAACCTCTGATGGCACGTCTGCGAACCGGAGAAACTAAATCCCCCACTTGGGCCTCCACCACCTCAATCCTCCATTACTTCGATAGCAAACTTACTAACAATGGGAAAGCTTGGGAAGAACACAACAGTGCTCCAAGGGACAAAGGGATGCAGACTCAAGCATAAAGTTCTGGCAACAATGGACTATAG